>OX578137.1:22314468-22914468 GCA_951213105.1 Amaurobius ferox
TGTGGGGACGATAACTGACGAACGAATGGACCGATTCGAACGAAATTTGGTACAAAAATCACAATCTGTAAACACTTGAAGCCTATTGTTTTTATACGCAATTGAATGTTCAGAACCCCCTAAATTTTCGAGTGAAATTTTGAAAAAATCGTCAAAAAATCAAAACCGCTAATAAAGTTACGCAAATAGACATTTCTTACGTAATTTTTCATTAGAAAACGATTGACATAAATTTTAGAACGCTAGCATAAACTGTTCTCGAGGTATTGCACATTTTTTAAAAAAATTAACAAAAATTCATATAAAATAAAAAAAAACCATATTTCCTATTGAGAAACATGTTCACTTTTCATGTGTAATACCATGCGATAAATTTAGTGACATCATTCTCGTGGATCAAGCTCGTTCCATTCATGAAAAAAGAGACTTTAATTAATACTTTTGTATTTGAACGCCAATAGTCATTTATCTGCTGTAAGAATAACTTATTTCTCCGTCCGTAACGCTTGGCAAGATTTTGGGGACGAATTTGGCGGAATATCGCCAATTTGGCGACATTTTTAATTATTGCCAAATTAACAAAAATCTCGCCAAATGGATAAAAATGACGCTAAATCAATGAAAATGATGACTAATTGAAGAAAATTCAATATCTTGGAAAGAATATAAGTATCTACTATAAGAATAACATTTTTTTTAACTGTAAAAGTAGTAAATTCATTGCATTATATAAGGAAAGTCATGTGTTGTCCACATCAGATTTTTTATTATTAGATCTGATTGAAAATTAATAGGCTTCCTGCTGTTACAGATTAATTTACTCATACCAAATATCATGCAAATCGCCTGATTATTTCAAAAGTTATCATGATAAAATAACTATAGAAAAATAAAATGACTATAGAAGAATAAAATGATCAATATCTCCATTTACTCATTGCCGATATCCGAATATTGAGCAACACATAGGCCGGCCGACATTGATTCCACTATAACCAATAGATCATGTGACTATGGCGTCACGCAGAACTAACGAAGAAGGAAACATTAACAAGAATGACGCCACGAATGCTCATTCTGAAAGTAATGAGAAATCTGTTCCATAACGTCACACACATGAAACTGGGGAAGATTAACGCTCATAACCCTTGTTGTCAATCCCTTTTTTTTTCTTTTCAGCACACAGCAAGTTTTCTTGCTGTCTTTGCAGGTATCCATTTTTCAGTGGAGATAAAAAAAATGCCAACCCTGTCTTATATTCTCGGATGCTGGTATCTGCAATAGAAACGTTCCTTATCCTTTGAAAGTTGAGTGCCTTAACTGAATGACTGCACCTGTTACGATAGTGTATCAGTCCCATAAGCATATGACCTTGCATTTCCTTCTTGTTTGTTGCACGTGCTAATTAAACATTCAAAACGGCATCTAGGGTTTGAGGTACGTGCGAACTAACTTTTAACAGATACCTGCTGATATCAACTTTGACGATGACCTTGATAGATCTGATTAATGATTAGAATTTTAGATACCAGTCCACCTTTATGAAAATGCCCTTGATCAACTACTTCAGACTTAGCCTCGCTTACGTCAATATATTTAAACTACTTTAAAAGTAGCCTCTCTTACATCAGTATGCTTCACCTACTTCAAAACTAACCTCTCTTACGTCAATATAATTTGAAGTAGATATAATTTATTTTTGTCGTTACTTTCCATCCAATACGTAGTGTATGTCAATTGAAAATACTGTGATGTGGTCAAAAATCTGAGATCTCAGATTTTGATGACGTAGAAATAGTAATTTTGAACGAATATCAGAATAGATTTTACAGATAAAGTTATATGAATAGACAGCTTCATACCCCAGACGGAAGATAAAATAGATTTCATCGGTTAAACATTTAATGGAAGAAATATATTTAACAAAATAATTTAAATGAAAAGTGTATATCGAAATAATTGAAGTGAAAAGTACAGAAATGTTTTATTCAATATTCTATTCAAGATAAGAGGTCCTATCTTAATGTCATCATCTCATGCAGATATTTTGCGATTAGCTTACATACTCCTTACTACTACACATTAGTGTACCTCTATTAGAGTTAAATTGAGAATTCAGTCCTTAATTGAAGCAGTTTTCTAATCTCTCGCAGCTGTGAGCTTGTAAAATATTATCTAATTATCGCGCCACTGGTGCGGCACTCAAAAATCAGAATATGGCCGTTCTATTAAATTGTTTCCCCATGTATATTGCAGTGAAAATTAAGTAACATGTATGGAAATAACACAGGATTTATATGACAAGTACTTATTACAATACATCAGTCTGTTGTATAGTGAAAATTGAAGTCGAGATCCTGTTAGTAATATTTTAAGCAGTTGAAGGTAAAAATAAACAAAAAAAAATGCGATACTCTTTTGTTAATCATTCTGTACCAAATTAATCATGATTTGGAATAATTTGCTATATATGAATTTCATAAAAATACTCAGCTAATTGGATCGTAAACTAATGTAAAAAATGTCAACACTATGCTTCATTAAAAAAGAAAGATAATCTTCAGAAATATTTATAGAAAAATTGATTAGATAAAAATGAGTGTAAAGTTAAAAATAAACTCTTGAGATGTTCCTCCACAACGCTTGTCGTATTTAAATATATTAGGTGATTTTTCCCATCAAGTTAGCGATCTTCGACATTTGAAATTGGCTATACAAAAATCTTTAGTAAATATCTTTTCAAGCTCTTTTTTCAAAATTGTTTTTAGAGTCATAGGTTTCAAAGTGGTCAGTTGGGACCCACTGCAGTAGTATATTTGAGAAGTCACCAAAAACGTTCATAGAATTCAAAGATGTTAAGGGTTTTTTCTGTCAGAACAACAGTCTCCAATTTTTTAAATTGTTTCGGACAAATTTTTACAAGAAATTGCTTTCAAGGCCATTTTGCTCGTTCAAAATTGTTTTGATAGGCATAACCTAATGCAGTTGTCTCAAATAAGTCAGTACTGCTACTTCGTACCCACTGCATTATAGTCTATTTGAAATGACAACCAACAACGCTAGTCGTTATCACACATGTTAGGGTCTTTTCGCTCAAGACAGCAGTCTCCGACATTTCAAATTGACTGGATCAAACTTTTTCACAATATTGTTTTTCAAGCCATTTTGTTCTTTTAGAATTGTTTTACCAGCTAAAGAGCAATGCAATGGACCCCAAAGTGATGAGTACCGTCTCTTAAGGATTTTCTCTGATTTTATTAGACAATGATTTTGGATTTTTAGAGACCCTGGACTGGAAAATTCGTGCTTTTACCTCCTGTGGAAATTAAAGAGGTAGATTTTTAAAAGTAAGAAATTAAGGGGAAATGGTTGCTTTTCATTACAGCAATAGGAAAATCCCATTGTCGCGCCTATTAGAACCTTTTAAAAAAATTTTGAAAAATGCCGTATTTAACGACTGGAAGAAAAGAGGGGGATAAAGAATAAAGGATCTTTGATCAGTTAAAAGGCGATTAGAGTGTAAAAGGAGTTCAGCGTGTAAAAGGCGATCAGGGTGTAAAAGACGATCAGAGTGTAAAAGGCGAGGCGCGTCATAATATCCGACTTCTAAGAATACGATTTCACTCGAGGTCAAAAGGTAGGAACGTTGTAAAATGCAGCTCAAAAATGCTGCAAGTTGAAGGCACTACGCCTTTGTTTGGCACGTAGGGAAGTATCCTCAGGGTTCCTAAAAAGGAACGTTCTCGACCGTTTGGAGAATTTAAAAAGATGGGGATCGTAAACCGTCAGACTATAGCTTGTAGCATCTGAGACCCAGGTTTCAAAAGAAAGTATGAGATAATCTTTGAGTACAGTTAAAAAAAAGAACTCATTTTGAGTTCTCTGTGGATGATTCCGTGTTTAACATATAGAGTAACTTTAATAATAAAACAAAGAGCCAGATCCTGGATAATTTGAAGTTTTAACCGCGGTACCCCACACATGGAAACCTCCTTACGTCATAATGAGCATGATGTTAGATTTGTGCACAGTACCATCCCTATGAGTTGGAGAAGGACTAAAGGAGGACTGAAAACTTCCTTTCAGTCCCCCTTCCTTTCAGTCCTCCTTTCTTTCAGTCCTCCTTCCCTTCAGTTCCTGAAGAGGGCATTGGACGTTGAAATCCTCAAGCATTGCTTACGTATTTATACAATTGACCCAGGTATATATCTATTTCTATATGTATTTATGATATATCTATTTCTGATATCTCTCAACTCTGGACAGCGATTACGAAGGTTCTTGTTACATTTTCAAGACATTTGGTGGAACTTGGTTTAAGTCTAGTTATCTAACTTCTTTCCTTGCAAAGAAATCGACCTCGAATTACTAAAAATGGAGATTTAAAATTACTAAAGATGGGGATTTTAGATTACTAAAGATGGAGATTTAATTGCTATTTTACTGTATCTGACAGTTATTTAGCGATCTTGTAAAATAGTTATCGAACTATTCACTGTATATTATTCCTGTTTACGCTTATTAGTGCTTTGAAATAAATGCATTAATTATCCAGAAATTTGGACATATTCTGCATCCTGAGAGTACAACGATGATTCCAGAGAATACGTCATAATAATATAAACAATTATTAGTAAGTAACATTTTTATTATCGTGGACTGAATTCATCTTGCTGCAACTCATCAAATGTGAAGTGTTTTACACGAAAATTAATCTTTAATATGCTTTCTTTCATTTTTATAGCATTTTATTCTAGAACACTCAATTTTGCTTTAGTAGTTAATCAATTATCTATTACTAACACCTTATTTTCACATAATTAACCAAATTAGATTTTAACCAAACTACTTTTCTAACTAACTAATTTATATTAACTACGGGATTGCTATTAATAAGAATTCTAGAGAATTGATGGCACATGCTATGTGGTAGAAGCCGGAGCAAATGGTTTGAGCATCAGGCTATAACGAAGTCATAATGATGGGCCATATTGCTAAGATGAAATATATCTTAGAGTTTGCAATATTAAATTCTAGATTTAATTAAAATTGGCATATTGGTGCTAAAACGGATTTAGTATTGGAAGAAATAATTTGTTATGAAGTCTGTGATTTTTGATCTAAAACCTGAAGCTTTTAAGTGTTTGAAAATGATTTTTCTTTTGGGGTCTATAATTCTGTAATTACGCCGCCACAGTAGATATGCCGAAACTCCCCCACCACCCCATCTTTTATCGAAATCTTTGTAGGTAATCGAAGCGATCTGGATTGAAAATCGCTTCTTTTAAGTACCCTCTCAACGTCGCGATGCTCCAATCGAAATATTGACTTGGATGATATTTATAGTTCAGAAAATATTTTCACAGATAGAGGAAGAGGGTTTAGTTTTTTAATTTGCAGCGAACGCTCATAAGGCAGTATCAAATGCCTTGATCTGGAGACATCTTTGTCTCAATGCTATAATGCTTGCCTACCACGCTCTGCCTTGGGGATTAAAACTCTGATCCTGCCAAGTTTGTCATTTTGCATCCTCGCTGCATTGGTGTCCTTCGAGCAGTTTGTAATATATAGAGCAATATTAAAAATTTCATCATTTCAAACTTTATTTGGGATCATATTTAATTTCCAACTAATAAAACTCAGAAGGAAATTAAAAAATGACAGTCAAAAACAAAGTTTGACTCCCATGATCAGACATAAATAATTTGTGATAGGAAAATACCTGTAATTTAAAGTGTATTAAAGTTGCATTTAAGTTACGATCAGAGCTCTAATTCCAGTGCATGACATGTTTGTTTTCTATATATCACTTTAAATTAAGTACTCAATGCAGGTTTTTCATTACATCTGCATTGTGATTCCGGTTGATATCGGATCAGTCGAAATCAACCATGAGTGGTTTAATTGAAGAGGTTTAAACAATCAAATGAGGTGTTAAGAAAATATTTATTTATACCCCGAGAATGCTTTTATGACTTGCTGTTTTATGGAAAGTAATTAATAATTGGTGACGAACATTTTGTTGTTGGTAAAAATATCGCGATCGATTGTTTTTATCGAAACAAATTTTTCAAGCATTTATTTTTCAGGAGTTTAAATGATGACTGATAAGGATTCGGCATTAGATTTCAAAAGGAGGTATAGGTGTTCTCTAAAGATTTCCACATCTGGTTTTGTCTCCATTTCTGGTTCAAAAAGTTTTTATTTTCCTTGAAACATCTATTTTTAAAGATTGGCTTTAAATAGAGCTTACGTGGTAATTGATATAGATTTAGCTTCAGATTCGAGATGAAGTAGTGTAGTTCACTAAGATTTTACACTTCTGAAGCCTTTTCCACTTCCAGTTCAAAAAATTTCCTTGAAACATCTATTTCTCAGGATTAGCAATAGAACTTAGATATACTGACTGATGTGAATTCAGTATCAACTTTCGTGTGTGTGGGGAGGTGATTCATCAAGGATTTCCACTTCCGTTCTTTCCTATTCAAAAAAAATTTTTGTAACATTTATTTTTCAGGATCAGCTATAGATAAAACTTAGATGACAACTGATGTGTATTCAGTATTAAACATTTTTGGAAGGACTATAGAGGGATTCACTAAAGATTTCCATTTCCTCTTTTTTCTACCGATTAAAAAAAAATTTCTTAAAATACCTATTTATCAGGATTGATAAAAGATATCGCTTAGATGATGGCTGATATGGATTCAGGGTTAGGTCTCATTAAGAATTTCCACTTTCGAATTTTTTTTCCAATTCCTGTTTAAAAATTTTCATTTTCTTTGAAAAGTATGTTTCTCAGAATCGGCTATAGAAAGAGCTTCGATGATGACTGATATGGATTCAATATGAATCTGATGGGGATAGGGCTCTCGCGAAGGATTGCCACTTCCAAAGATGTCTGTGCATGTGTCTGTGATTGCGACATGTCAGGACCGAATGCAGCGCTTACAACGCAATTTGGTACAATTATTACGAACGTTCGGAAGACCCCCCCCCCCCCAAATTTTCTAATGAAATTTTTAAAAAATTATAAAAAAACTCAGGGCATTCAAAAATGTTAAATAAATAATCACATTGTATTCGTTTCTTTATTCTAAAACGAATGACATGAACTTTAGACCGCTGGCTTGAACAGTTCTCAAGATATTACATGTTTCTCAAATAAGTGTGTCTAAAAATGAGCAAGTATCATCAAGAATGTAATACTTGGCAAAAATTTTGACGACTAATTTGACAAAATACCGTCAAATTAACGACTTTTTAATGTCGCTAAATGGTAAAAATAACGCTAATATGACGAAAAAGACGCCAAATTGATAAAATTATAATTAACATACTTTAATATAATGGAGTATATTGCTTAGCAGATGTTATCAATATTTCCAATTGTCAAGTTAAATTTGCGCAAAATATAAGTTAATTTTGTACTTCAAAATACTTTTACATGTTGTCATCTAGAAAAGAGCCATATATCAGTATACTTTTCAACGGTAAACATTATGCCGTGGCATCATTATTGTTTTGCATCAGTGGCGTATTTTGAAATTCAATTTGGGGATGGGAAGGGGGGGGTCAGTTTTAAATATTAATCTCAAGGGGTCCAAGTTAGAGGTCTACAAGGGCTCGGGCTTGGCCCCGACCTGGTCCAAGGGCTCGGGCCTGGCCCGTAGACTTAGATCCGACTAGACCCACGAGCTAGGCTCAGACCTGGCCCGTGGACTTAAGCCTGACCTGGCCCACAAACCGGGATAAGGCCACGTTCTATTAAATTGGGGTCAGATTGGGCAGAGTCAAAATAAATAAAAACAAGAAAGATCAATCATGCATGAGCATTGATTATGAAACACTTTCCAACTGAAATGCAATTTCATTTAAAAATTTCTAAAATGTGATACATTCAGTGGTGATATCTTTTACATTATCACAGTAATCATCGTAATACAGTAATTTATTATACTTAAATATTTAAAACTTCATCGAAATATAAATCGTCTTATTCTCTATACAAAATCAATGAATATTTCATTCCTGTAACTTGTATTCCAGACTCCAGAGCTAAATAATTTTGCGTGAAAAAATTCAGCAATTCTTATATAACTCACCTTACAATCGCTTGAGATATTTGCATTCTACGTAAGTTACAATTAGGCTTCGTTGTAGAAATAATAAAAGTTTAGGGATCATTTAAAATCACAACTATTGTAATTGCGTAAGCACGAAATTTAGATATACTGATAATACATAGATACACAGATAATATATGTGTGTGTATGTATTCAAAGTATTGGAATCGTGCCAGAGATAGGAACTCGAATTTTCGAAGGATCTACACGTTTTGGGACTTCTAGAACACGAAAAATTATTTTTAGGGAGACGTCTGTGTGTGTAAGGGTGTATCTGTGTATGTTTCTGTGTGTTTGTGAGGATATTATCCACTCTATTGAAAAACTAATAGACCGAATTTCATAAAATTTGGTAGGTATGTCTTTTGTGGGAAATCCTGATGTTCATTAGATTATAGTACGATTCGTAATAAAAGAATCAGCCTTCTTTGCGAAATGGCCGGCAGAAATTGCCTTTATCCACTCTAGCTAAAAACTAATGGAACAAATTTAACAAAATTTGGTGTATAATATTTCAATAACCTACAAGTGATTTATATACCAAATTTAACAAAATTTGGTATATAAATCATTTGTAAGTTATTCTAGTACGATTCGGGAAAAAGGAACGGGCTATTTTTGCGAAATGGCTCGCAAAAATAGTTAAATATAAAAATAAAAGACTACGTGTGCTCAATTATATCAATTAAATTCCTATTTTATACGTGATTTTTGACAACAAAAAGAATAAGACTAACCCCATTACTCTAGGATTAGCCGTTCTTGAGATATTCTAGTTTTTTCGCATTTTCGCTACGCCACCTTTGGCAATAAGTCCAGCTATCAAATGAGAACCAAGTTTAACGTGCAAATTCAATGTCATTTAAAATACTTATGGCTGTTATTTTGTGCAGATAAACTCAAATTATTATTGAAGAAATAAAGAGGACGTGAATAGGAGTCTGCAGGGAAAGACATGTGCTGCCCACATCAGAATTTTTAACAATATTACGACAATGATTTCTAGAAGTGAACGGGGATTATTTGCAGGCCATCTCGAAAAAAATGTATGATCTATTTTTAAAGATCCACCAAATTTTTGTAAAATAAAATGTTCAACAAATTTAAGCTGTGTACCAAATTTTAACTCTCTAGGACGTAGGAAAGTGCATTAAAAATGCCATCAAATAAGTATATCATGAAGAGTTATATTAAGTTTAAAAAAATTTGAAAAATTGTTATCTACCAAATTTATTTTAAAATGTGTAGCCTCTCTCATATACAAAATGAACAAGCTTTTGGAAAGATATTTATTATATAATATATCTCTTTTTTCTTTCTGAAGGATATCTCAAAAGTCAGAATTTAATTGAATTTGTTTTTTTCCCTATATTAAATAATTTTTAATTAAAAAACTACTTAATATATTTTACTGAAATTTTTTTTATATATTTTATGGAGTAATGTGAATATTTCCTAAAAATATCGAAGCAATTTGTGAATTTTAAATTTGCTTAAAAAATGTTTGAAAAATTAGGTCCCATAGGGTTCAATGTATTGCATTTTTTCAACACGGGTGCAATAAAAAATTGGGTGATATTATTTATTTATATTCCCATAGGTCCCACAGACCGTCTGAACAACATACTAAAATTTCATTTTGATAAAGTCATTTTTACGGCAGTTATCGCGCTAACGGACAGACAGACAGACAGACAGACAGACAGAATGAACAAAGTCATAAACACTTTTCAACTTTGTTGTAAAGTGTTAAAAAGCCAATAGTTTACTTAAAATTTAAAAGATATTTTATTTTCAATTTTTTCTGTGATTTTTCTTTCAATTATTAGATTCCGAATGTTAATTACCAATATTAAATAAATTATATTCTTAAATTAAAACACTTCCGTCGATTTCTTTCCTGCAACAAATATTGAATTTATTTGGGCAAACTCTTATAATGCTAAATTAATATATGGATAAGACGATTTATTGTCCTTGAATTTATTTATATTTGTATTCTAAACATCTATCATTTTTATTTAAAATTATTAAATTTAAAAAATATTCCTAACTATGTCATAATCAAAGAAAATAATATCTACAAGTATATATTTACATTACATAGAAAGTTTAATCGCATTGAAATATTTTTTAAAAATACTAAGAATTGTGGTATATGATATATTTGTTTTGTAACGACTGCAGTCAAGAATATTGGGTGCTGATGTACTCAAAGGTGCTGATGTCAACAAAAGGGCATTGCATTGTTTGTTCACTGATAACTTAAATGGGTGAAAAAAGCATTTTTTAAACATAATCTCAGTAAAGAGCAGTTTTCTCATTTAATTTCTGATATTATTAAACCAAAATGATTTTAAAAAAAACACTGCAGTAATGCTCATTCTTGATTTTTCAAATTTGTGTTCTTTTTAATTTATTACTATGCGTAATATAACTTGTGTTTAATTCCTTAAATGGAAAATTTGGATCATCATATGAGACAACAGGCTTCAGTGTATTGCAAAAAATTCGGGCCGGTCCACATTAGGGATGGCTTTGAGTGCTTTCAGGACGGGTCAGGCTCCCGTGAAGTTTGACCGAGTCAAATCTTTATTTTAGGGTTGGGAATTTTTTTAATTGGATCCGTGCAGATCTGTAGTCACTAAATAACTAACTTTTGATCTTAGCTTCTTCTGCCGGAAGGAACCGAAATTTTTCCAAATTTACAGACTTCGGGTTTTACTGCAGTAGGAGAATTTTCCTCCTATTGCAGGGCCGAAGCACTTATTTTTAAATTCTTAATTTCTAAAATATGAGCACTTATTCCATTTATTATTATTATTTATTTATTTATTTAAGGTTAAAACGGATTGTTTTTCTTGTTCGAGGATTTCAGAACGACAAACTGAATGGGGATTCAGTAGATTTTTTTATTACAATTAGGAAGAATCCTTTCAATTTCGGTGGGGGGGAGTGAACCCCATAACCTCCTCCCCCTTAAATACGCTCTTGTTTTGCGTTGAAAGAAGTAAAGTACTAACATTATGACAGGAAATTGCCTACACCAGTTTTTTAAAAATATCTTTCAAAGATTATTTTATGATGTATATAATTCTTTATAGTTCTTCTGAGTTAGAAGACTGAGCATTTTGACACTTATAATATCGTCCACGAGAAAAACTTAATGCAGCCCAATTTTCAATTTCCTTCATCTGGGGAAAGGAGGTTGCCAAAAGGGTCGCCCCCGAAAAGCCATTCTAGCCCTCAAAAGCCTACCATTGACCTAAAAGTCTAAATATTTGAGCACTTATACAGATACCAGTCACCGGATTTTGCGTTTTGTATCAGCTTGGCATAAGGATATTCTTAAATTGGCGCAGTAAACTAACTTTTTGGCGCAGAGAAATTCTTAATTTGACTCAGTAAAGTAGCATCTTGGAGCAGGGAAATCACGAAATTGGCGCTGTAAAATAGCGTTTTGGAGCAGAGAAATCACGAAATTTGGCGCAGTAGAAAACCTAACATAGCCAAATTCCTTATTTCTCCTTGAACGACGGGAAAAGGAAGGCGGAGTCGTTAAGTCTTTCCAGACCCAGATACTCTGGTGAGTTAGAAGACTGAAACTTCGAAACTTATATTTTCAACCATGGAACAGAACCTAACTGTGTCAATTTTTATTAAGATGTCTATTTTCGCCATTAAGTGTCATCAGTTATTAAACGAAATAAAAGGTATCAAAAATATTGCAACCTATTTCTTAAAGAGTGTTAGTTTCCCCGTCTTTGACAGGCTGAAACACTAGTTCTATAGATAAAATCTTTAACTCTCCAGTCACTTCTGATATCTCCCCAACTTTCTAGCTCTACAACTACTAACAATCGATATCCTTTTCAATCGATTCCAAGTCTCTGAATCGATATAAGCGTCTAATACCTGCAATCAGGAAAACCTCTTTTAGCAGACCCCCTCCTCCCCTTTCATTTCTCCCCTCTCCTCCCAAAATCGTCCAATTGGAGACCATCTAGAACGATTAATACATGATTAAAAAGCATGTCCCATGTATAAAACTTCTACTTTTGTTATTATTTTGAACTATAAGTACGGCGGACCATGTACATCTACATTATACGTAAAAGAAGAAAATGAAAGGTTTTTTTTTTTCAATCTTAGCGGAAAATTTTCGGTGCTGGTTCAGTGCACTAGTAATGAGATTTTTATGTATGAGGTTCCAGTGCGGCCATACATACGTGCTTCCGTATCGGTAGAAGCTGCTTTATGCTTGGCAGAGAGCGGAACATGAAAAATAGAGGAATAGGGGAGTTCTGTTAGAAGAAAGGGAAAAAAATAGGGAATAAGTTAATAAGAGTTGCATTCACTGCCGCAAACTTCTGAAGAATTATTTTCCCAGTTATATTTGGAGCATTTTTGCACTTCAACTAAATTTGTGTGCAATACATTAGGATAAAAAATATTTAGATTTCAATTTAGATTTCAATTTAGATTTCAATTCTGGTTAAATTTTATTTTAAAAAAAAAGAAACTGGTGCTGCAACATAATGCCATAAGAAATTGAACGTCGAATTTCTTATGCTTATATTAAACGTAAAATAGATTAAAATCGAATATGCAATAACATCAGCAACTAAACTTCTTTGTGATGCTTTATAGTTCTATCATAAAAAAATATCTTATGGCAGAAATATTCTGATAACGATATTTTTTTATTATTTCTTTAGAAAGGTTTATCTCTAGATTCAACCTAAAGTATGCAATGAATATATAAGTATTGCCAGATACATAGTTATTTGAGCTTCTTATAGAGATGCAAAATTGAATTTCCAAATTTTTCTTAATTTGCGAATAATTATATAAATAAATGCAGCTATGTATTTTATTTTAAAATATTACGAAATTATATGTCAAATAAAATATAAAAACTGAAAATTCTAAACGCATGGTCACATATACAATTTTTATTTACGAACAATATTCCTCTAGCCAATCAAATGAGAATATTGCTGACGAGATTAGAAAGGTTCATTGAAGAGTTTCAGGAACGCAGTCTCTACTTCAAACAGTTTACCCTGAGTTAAAATGCCAGACCTGCCTGTTTTCGCTTTGTCTGCAACAAAATCCAGTTTCTCTTTACTAGCATCGTAATCAGCAAATTGTTAATGGTTTTAGAGCATGGGTCTTGATAAAATAATGTCTGTATAATAAAGACAGCAAACGATATTTCTAATATATTTTTGGCAGTATATTAGTGCCATTTATAAATGAAAAAAAAATTGCTATTTCAATTTTAATACATTATATATTTAAAATTTGAGTTTTCGATCACCCACCTGCACATTGTAAATTAAAAAAAAGCGTTTTGCAAGTTCCGATGATTATTTTCAACACTTTACAACGTAGTTGAAAAGTGTTTATGACTTTGGTCATTCTGTCTGTATGTCCGTTCGCACGATAACTGCCGTAAAAATGACTTTATCAAAAGGAAATTTTAGTTGTTAAGACGGTCTGTGGGCCATATCGGAATGTAAATGAATAATATCACCCAATTAGTTTTGGATTGAATCCGGGTTGAAAAAATGAAATACATTGAACCATATGGGACCTAATTTTTCAAACACTTTTTAAGCGAAGTTAAAATTCGCAGATTACTCCGAAAATTTTAGGAAATATTCAAATTATCCCATGAAATATATAAAAAAAATTTCAGCAAAATATGTTTGGCAGTATTTTAAATAAAATTTAAAATAATAATTCCACTCATATAATATGAAATGATCACGTGACCCACTTCAAAATAAAATATACCATCCATCTTTTTTTTCCCAGAGTAAAAATCGTGATTTTTAAAGTTCTTATAAATTTATATTTAGCATTGCATCCGTCCTAAAACCGCTTTATTTTTGCGTATTTTCTGTGCATATTCTACGCCAACGCAATTATAATATTTTTGAGTTTAAATGACCATCAAACTTTGAATATTTCTACAACGAAGCCTAATTTTAATGGATGCAGAATGTAAACAAGTGATTGTAAAATGAGTTGCATATGAATTGCTGGATTTTTTTCACCCAAAATTATATAACTCTGGAGTCTGGAATAAAAGTGATATGAATGAAATATTCATTGTTTTTACATAGAGAGCCAGACGATTTATATTTCGACAACGTCATTTGAATATAGTTCATTTTTCTATGAAGTTTTAAGTTTTCAAGTAAAATAAATTATTGTAGTTCTGTGATAATTAAAAATATATCACCTGTGAATGCATCACATTTAAGAAATGTTTAAAAAATTGCATTTCAGTTGGAAAGTGTTTCATAATCAATGCTTTACGCATGATTGACCTTTCTTGTTCCTTTTATGAAGTGACTAGAACGAGCTACTCGGGTTCCAAATAAGTGCCCACTATTTAAATAATACAGATACAGCTAACATCACTCCTTTCCAAATCGCCTGTTTTAAATTAAAATCATTCCCAAGCTCTATTATTTCCATGCGTAATCTTGCCGATTATACAACGCAAGCGTAATACGCCCTAAACAAGCTCCTTTTATACTCCCTAAATAAGTGCTCAATCGTCGATCGTTGGCTGAAAAACACAATGAAAATAGTTGAAGTTGCAAAGAAGAAAATTTTTCTTTGTCGCCGAAGTAAAATTTTGAAAACATCTCAGCGAATTTTCATCTAATTTAAGTCAAATTTTGGCACAATACTCATAATGATAATATAATATCAAATGAAAAACAATTAGGACGAAATATTTTGATTTCGCAAAGAAAGGATAATGATACATTAAATACACTTATGGGGCATATGTTCAATCAGCTAGCTGTTTTTCCCCTGGAGACAAAATGTCTGCAATTTCATCAAAGCACATCGACTGTCGTCTGCGGTGGCAAAGAAAGAATATGTTTAATTTGACAAAAATGGCGAAAAACGCGATTTTCGACTTTAAAAATTCACTTATTTTAAATTAACTCAAATTTTTAAAAAATCTTACCGAGCCGTTTTTTCGGAAAGTGTTTCTTTCAGGACTTTTTTGCCGGAGGGCGAATGACATTTTAGGGGAGCAAGTTTTCTATTTGTCCTACATAAATATATCTAAATGCTGTGTCACATAAATAGAAACATGGTTTCATAAAATGTCTGCTGGGCAAGTTTTCTATTTGTCCTACATAAATATATCTAAATGCTGTGTCACATAAATAGAAACTATGTTTCATAACATGTCTACGGGGGGTGGGGGACAATGCCTGAATACTTTTATACCGAATTTCACCTCTGTCTTGAATTTTCCATCCTCCTCTTACAGAGATGCAAACATCTTCGCTTATTGTACAAGGAAACTATCCATTCTCCAGATTATCGTTCGAATTTTAATTCCAGATCTGGTAAAGCCCTTACAGACACAAATTAATTTTCTCATTCTGTCTTTCACAATTTCCTAAATCGGTGTTTTTCAACCGCCGGGCGGGCCCTGGCATCCATTATACCGGGGCGAGAGAGATTCTCTTAGAATGTATCGTTTAAGTTTTTTAAGCATTTTTATGAATAAATATTTCATAGTAGAAATATTCTATGCAAAATAATATTCGTGAATGTGACGAAAAGCTCTAGAAACAGAACACCTAAGTAACATCTATGTAACACTAGCAAATGTCAGTGACCAAATTGCATTTAAATTTTAATTTGAATAAGAGACATTGCTGGCTTCTATTATACATTACAATGAATACAACAAAATTACAATGATTATAAAATTACAGTGAATACATATTTCTCTCTCAATGCTGTTTCTTTTTTCAAACCAACATTAGTAAAATCCATTTAATAATACATTTTATACTGAATAATAAAATTAAATTTTTGGTGATCAGAATGGTATATGCCAATGGAAATCAGCACACATTAATTGAATGATGTTGGTCTGAGGAAATTACAATATGCTGCACATTTCGTTAGTCCAGATAACTTATTTAAATGTAATTTTATGTGTAAACGTGCGACACCGTATACATAAATGTACTAA
Source organism: Amaurobius ferox (assembly GCA_951213105.1). Lineage (NCBI taxonomy): Eukaryota > Metazoa > Arthropoda > Arachnida > Araneae > Amaurobiidae > Amaurobius > Amaurobius ferox. Next base: position 22,330,621 of record OX578137.1, read on the forward strand.
TGTGCTTGTGATTGTGCCATGATTAACACTTAATGTTAGTTTAATGTATGAACTTAAACAAGAAAGATCAATCATATTTAAAGCATTGATTATGAAACATTTTCCAACTTAAATGCAATTTTATTTAAGCATATCAAAAATGCAATACATTCCTCGGTAATATTTTAAAACTTATCACAATACTACATTAATTTATTATATTTGAAAATTTAAACCTTCATCGAAAAAAATGAACTTCACTCAAATGACGGCATTGAAATATAAATTGCCTGGTTTAAATATTTCTAAAATGCGATACATTCCTCGGTAATATTTTTAAAATTATCATAATACTACAATAATTTATTATATTTGAAAACTTCATCGAAAACAACTGAAATGTATTCAAATGACGTCTGCTGTTTACATTTTCTGCTGTTTACATTTATTTTGCTGTTTACGTTTTACAGAAGTGAAAAATGGGCTTCGTTGTAGAAATAATCAATTTTGGATGATCATTTAAACTCAAATATATTGTAATTGCGTTGTTTCAGTATGTAGATGCACTGAATTTAAGCAAAATTAAAGCGGTTTTAGGACGGATACAACACTCAATACGAATTAAAAAGAACTTTAACAAGATGGATGCCATATTTCATTTTGAAGTGGGTCACGTGATCTTTTCATATCATGGTCACGTGATCGCTTCATATAAGAGGTGTAATTATTATTTTAATTTTTATTTTAAAAACTACTGAATATATTTTGCTGAAATTTTTTTTATATATTTTATGGAATAATTTGAATATTACCTAAAATTTTCGAAGAAATTTGTGAATCTTAAATCCGCTTAAAAAATGTTTGAAAAATTGGGTCCCATAAGGTTCAATATATTTCATTTTATCAATCCGGGTTCAATCCAAAACTAATTGGCTGATATTATTCATTTATATTCCCATAGGTCCTACAGACAGTCTGAACAACATACTAAAATTTCATTTTGATTAAGTCATTTTTACGGCAGTTATCGTGCTAACGGACAGACAGACAGAATGAACAAAGTCATAAACACTTTTCAACTTTGTTGCAAAGTGTTAAAAACCATCTTTCTTCCTCAGGTACAAGAACACAATATCGAAAACATTATATCCTCCTGCTGAAAGATTGATACTTGGATAGTAAAACTTCTTCGCCACTATTAGAGCTGTTCCAATTCTCTGGAGGGGACTGGTACGCATATTGCATTTTTACTTTTCACCTTCCTCTAAGACAGCAAAGCATCCTCTATTAATTTAAGATTCGAGTAGAATATACCAAGCAAAATCATTCCACAAATACCTCCACTTGTACAGAGAGTCTAGAAAATGCACGCGCCAGGTTTATAACTCGAAGTATGAGGATAAAGTTTACCAACCTGTACTCGTGTTTGTCACGATAATTTTCTAGATAATCACAAAACTGTTACCCATTTACTTTCCTTTCCCAATGTTAGAGAGTTTATGACCTGTTTTTTCTGAAAGAAAGTCTGCTAAGAATCAATACTCATACTGAATAGCGAGTGATTTGTGTAACGAATGATTTGTACACATGTGCATTGGTTTAGGCTGCAAGCGCGATGCCTGGCAGCAGGGCCGTCGCCAGAGGGCTTCTGATGCCCCAAATTTAAGTTCTTTATATATGTTTTTGGATGATCTCCTAAAATAACCTCCTTTTCCCAACTGTTGCCATTTAATGAATTTCTAAATTTATTGGGAAATGTATACGCATCTAAGATAGTTATTAATCAATTATAAATATGTTTTACTTTAAACATATTTATATATTTTCGTTAAAATTTGTGGAGTCACTCTCGAAAGTTTTTTTCGGCTACAGGCCTGCATCGCACCGTGCTAAATGAATTTGACTTGTGGTGGGGGTAGGTAGACAAAAACCATTTGTCACATCGCTTAAAATTATTTGTCCGTAATGATGGTGATGATGACGGATCTAAAACTGCCCCTCCAGAAGACACCATAGGAAGCTCAATCTTGGCACACTTGTAGTATCAACCACAAGACAGAGTCTAACTAAGCCAATTTTCGAATAAGGCGACTATTTTCGGTGCCAACCGTCATGCTTTGTTAAACAAAATAAAACATGAAAATAAATTAACTTAATTTTTAAGAGAAATATTTTTCCTGTCTTTGGCAGGTAAATGCTAGTTTGTCATAATTCGCCACCTCCTTTCCCAAAACATTATATTTTTGGAACAGCATGCGTCTTAAAATCAACAATTAGACCTTTAAACAATCTCTTCCCTCTATAACTTCCAACATCCGCACGCACATCCGAATTCAGGGAAGAAATCGCGCTTTTATTTAGAAAAGTATATTTTGGCCGTACGTTCACCAAGACCGGTCTATAAATTCTCGTGCTGTTGCTCTCCATCAACCTTAAATGATGACGTCTTCTGGTAGGTTCTAACAGCAGCTGTTTTACCCGGATTTTCCCCATTGAGCGGTCGTTTCCTACCTGTTTGCCCACAGATGAGTTATGTCTGTTTGCACAGGAGGTGTATGTGCACCGAAACATGTGTTTGCGTAGAAGTTGTGAGTGGGCGGTTCAGAAGAACGAACGTTCATTCACAGACAACCATTCATGAGTTTCATAGTATCGTTGGGAATTAGTTCAGGAATTCCTTAACCTGTAATTTAAATGCATGGCTTTGCTTTTGTTGATTGTAAATCTGTGTCCAATACGTGATTTACTCTACAGATTAATAGATTTCGATATTGTCATTATGGGGAAAAAAAAAAAAACTATAACACAAATTTAAACTTTTTGTTTTCCCTATATCCATAGTATATTGTATCGGAAAAGTACTGTAACGGGGTCGAAAAATCGAATTCGTATTTTATATGATAAGGAACGTTTAAAGTATCTTTGAACTCGAATGGAACGTTTTTGAAGTGATGTATGTGTGTGTGTGTGTGTGCGCGCGTGCGTGTGCATATGTGATATCTCCCGAACGAATAGATCGTTTTGAACGAAATTTGATACAAATATTACAATCGATGAATATTGGAAACCTACTGATTTTAACTTTAATCGAATGTTCGGAAGATTCCCCCCCCCCCAAATTTTTAAATGAGATATTGAAAAAATGATTATAATGTCAAAACTTTCAGTATCATTTAAATGATCATTTCTTAAGTAATTTTTCATTAATAAACGAATGACGCAGACTTTAGAATGCCATCACGAACCGTTCTCGTAATACTGCAATTTTTTCACATAAATTTATCAAAATGATCACATAAAATTATAAAAAGGTATTTGCTATTGTGAAATGTGTTCAATTTTCATATGTAACATTATATATATGATAAATTTGTTAACATAATTCTCTTGAATCCAGCTCGTTCTATTCACGATAGAAGATAATTTGGGTAATAATTCTGTATTTTAAAGCCTAACAATTCACCAATAGTCATTTATAGGTGAGAAAATATCTTCTCTCCGTATGTTTGTAACGTTTGGAAGTAAATTTGGAGAACTTGGCGACTAATTTATCTCACCAACTTAGCGATATTTCGTCTCAGATTGTAAAAAGTATCCTCAAAATGGCAAAACTGAGGCCAAATTGTTGAATTTCATATAAGAAAAGAGTACAACCCCTTTACTCCAGATCTAACCGTTTTCGAGATATTTCAGGGTTTTTTTTTATTTTTGCAACGCCACTTTTAAAAATACGTCCAGTCGCCAAATGAAAACATAAATTTAAATAAAACTTCAAATTCAAAGTAATTTCAATTAATTATCCGTGTATTTTGTGTAATTAAACTCACAGGAATGTTAGTCTGTAGAGAGAGTCGTGAGGTGCCCATATTAAGTTTTTTTTATTAAAAGAACTTACAAAGCATTCTGTTATTTGATAAGAGCACATATCCACTTTAAATTAAAATTGTACAATATCTAATGAACAACGCATATCACAGTTCCATATACTATGTCATATACGTATATCATTCCATGTATTTACTACGGAAGAACACTAAAAAAGTCGAAATCGGTCCAAAGATGTAAGTATCTGCAACGACGAAGCAATCCCAAAATCAAAGATTTAATAAACACAATAAAGTTTCAGATATCAGCTGCTGTCCTGAAGAGCACTAAAAAGTGTAAAATGGATCCAATGATGCAAGTATCTGCAATGAGGGAGTGATCCCGAAATCTAAGATGTAATAAACACAATAAGATTTTAGATATCAGCTGCTGTACTAAAGAGCACTAAAAGATTTTAGATATCAGCTGCTGTACTAAAGAGCACTAAAAGATTTTAGATATCAGCTGCTGTACTAAAGAGCACTAAAAGATTTTAGATATCAGCTGCTGTACTAAAGAGCACTAAAAGATTTTAGATATCAGCTGCTGTACTAAAGAGCACTAAAAGATTTTAGATATCAGCTGCTGTACTAAAGAGCACTAAAAGATTTTAGATATCAGCTGCTGTACTAAAGAGCACTAAAAGATTTTAGATATCAGCTGCTGTACTAAAGAGCACTAAAAGATTTTAGATATCAGCTGCTGTACTAAAGAGCACTAAAAGATTTTAGATATCAGCTGCTGTACTAAAGAGCACTAAAAGATTTTAGATATCAGCTGCTGTACTAAAGAGCACTAAAAGATTTTAGATATCAGCTGCTGTACTAAAGAGCACTAAAAGATTTTAGATATCAGCTGCTGTACTAAAGAGCACTAAAAGATTTTAGATATCAGCTGCTGTACTAAAGAGCACTAAAAGATTTTAGATATCAGCTGCTGTACTAAAGAGCACTAAAAGATTTTAGATATCAGCTGCTGTACTAAAGAGCACTAAAAGATTTTAGATATCAGCTGCTGTACTAAAGAGCACTAAAAGTGTAAAATGGGTCCAGCGATGCAGGTATCTGCAATGAGGAAGTGATCCCATAATCAAAAATGTAATAAACGCAATAAAATTTCAGATATCAGCTGCTGTACTGAAAAGCTCTAAAAAGTATGAAATGGCTCCAATGGTGCAAGTATCTGCAATGAGGGAGCGATCCCAAAATCAAAGATGTAATAAACACAATAAGATTTCAGATATCAGCTACTGTACTAAAGAGCACTAAAAAGTGTGAAATGAGTCCAGTGATGCAAGTATCTACAATGAGGGAGCGATCCCCAATTCAAAGATGTAATAAGCACAAGATTTCAGATATCAGCTGTTGTACTGAAGAGCACTAAAATGCGTGAAATGGATCCAATGATGCAAGTATCTGCAATGAGGGAGTGATCCCGAAATCTAAGATGTAATAAACACAATAAGATTTTAGATATCAGCTGCTGTACTAAAGAGCACTAAAAGATTTTAGATATCAGCTGCTGTACTAAAGAGCACTAAAAGATTTTAGATATCAGCTGCTGTACTAAAGAGCACTAAAAGATTTTAGATATCAGCTGCTGTACTAAAGAGCACTAAAAGATTTTAGATATCAGCTGCTGTACTAAAGAGCACTAAAAGATTTTAGATATCAGCTGCTGTACTAAAGAGCACTAAAAGATTTTAGATATCAGCTGCTGTACTAAAGAGCACTAAAAGATTTTAGATATCAGCTGCTGTACTAAAGAGCACTAAAAGATTTTAGATATCAGCTGCTGTACTAAAGAGCACTAAAAGATTTTAGATATCAGCTGCTGTACTAAAGAGCACTAAAAGATTTTAGATATCAGCTGCTGTACTAAAGAGCACTAAAAGATTTTAGATATCAGCTGCTGTACTAAAGAGCACTAAAAGATTTTAGATATCAGCTGCTGTACTAAAGAGCACTAAAAGATTTTAGATATCAGCTGCTGTACTAAAGAGCACTAAAAGATTTTAGATATCAGCTGCTGTACTAAAGAGCACTAAAAGATTTTAGATATCAGCTGCTGTACTAAAGAGCACTAAAAGTGTAAAATGGGTCCAGCGATGCAGGTATCTGCAATGAGGAAGTGATCCCATAATCAAAAATGTAATAAACGCAATAAAATTTCAGATATCAGCTGCTGTACTGAAAAGCTCTAAAAAGTATGAAATGGCTCCAATGGTGCAAGTATCTGCAATGAGGGAGCGATCCCAAAATCAAAGATGTAATAAACACAATAAGATTTCAGATATCAGCTACTGTACTAAAGAGCACTAAAAAGTGTGAAATGAGTCCAGTGATGCAAGTATCTACAATGAGGGAGCGATCCCCAATTCAAAGATGTAATAAGCACAAGATTTCAGATATCAGCTGTTGTACTGAAGAGCACTAAAATGCGTGAAATGGATCCAATGATGCAAGTATCTGCAATGAGGGAGTGATCCCGAAATCTAAGATGTAATAAACACAATAAGATTTTAGATATCAGCTGCTGTACTAAAGAGCACTAAAAGATTTTAGATATCAGCTGCTGTACTAAAGAGCACTAAAAGATTTTAGATATCAGCTGCTGTACTAAAGAGCACTAAAAGATTTTAGATATCAGCTGCTGTACTAAAGAGCACTAAAAGATTTTAGATATCAGCTGCTGTACTAAAGAGCACTAAAAGATTTTAGATATCAGCTGCTGTACTAAAGAGCACTAAAAGATTTTAGATATCAGCTGCTGTACTAAAGAGCACTAAAAGATTTTAGATATCAGCTGCTGTACTAAAGAGCACTAAAAGATTTTAGATATCAGCTGCTGTACTAAAGAGCACTAAAAGATTTTAGATATCAGCTGCTGTACTAAAGAGCACTAAAAGATTTTAGATATCAGCTGCTGTACTAAAGAGCACTAAAAGATTTTAGATATCAGCTGCTGTACTAAAGAGCACTAAAAGATTTTAGATATCAGCTGCTGTACTAAAGAGCACTAAAAGATTTTAGATATCAGCTGCTGTACTAAAGAGCACTAAAAGATTTTAGATATCAGCTGCTGTACTAAAGAGCACTAAAAGATTTTAGATATCAGCTGCTGTACTAAAGAGCACTAAAAGATTTTAGATATCAGCTGCTGTACTAAAGAGCACTAAAAGATTTTAGATATCAGCTGCTGTACTAAAGAGCACTAAAAGTGTAAAATGGGTCCAGCGATGCAGGTATCTGCAATGAGGAAGTGATCCCATAATCAAAAATGTAATAAACGCAATAAAATTTCAGATATCAGCTGCTGTACTGAAAAGCTCTAAAAAGTATGAAATGGCTCCAATGGTGCAAGTATCTGCAATGAGGGAGCGATCCCAAAATCAAAGATGTAATAAACACAATAAGATTTCAGATATCAGCTACTGTACTAAAGAGCACTAAAAAGTGTGAAATGAGTCCAGTGATGCAAGTATCTACAATGAGGGAGCGATCCCCAATTCAAAGATGTAATAAGCACAAGATTTCAGATATCAGCTGTTGTACTGAAGAGCACTAAAATGCGTGAAATGGATCCAATGATGCAAGTATCTGCAATGAGGGAGTGATCCCGAAATCTAAGATGTAATAAACACAATAAGATTTTAGATATCAGCTGCTGTACTAAAGAGCACTAAAAGATTTTAGATATCAGCTGCTGTACTAAAGAGCACTAAAAGATTTTAGATATCAGCTGCTGTACTAAAGAGCACTAAAAGATTTTAGATATCAGCTGCTGTACTAAAGAGCACTAAAAGATTTTAGATATCAGCTGCTGTACTAAAGAGCACTAAAAGATTTTAGATATCAGCTGCTGTACTAAAGAGCACTAAAAGATTTTAGATATCAGCTGCTGTACTAAAGAGCACTAAAAGATTTTAGATATCAGCTGCTGTACTAAAGAGCACTAAAAGATTTTAGATATCAGCTGCTGTACTAAAGAGCACTAAAAGATTTTAGATATCAGCTGCTGTACTAAAGAGCACTAAAAGATTTTAGATATCAGCTGCTGTACTAAAGAGCACTAAAAGATTTTAGATATCAGCTGCTGTACTAAAGAGCACTAAAAGATTTTAGATATCAGCTGCTGTACTAAAGAGCACTAAAAGATTTTAGATATCAGCTGCTGTACTAAAGAGCACTAAAAGATTTTAGATATCAGCTGCTGTACTAAAGAGCACTAAAAGATTTTAGATATCAGCTGCTGTACTAAAGAGCACTAAAAGATTTTAGATATCAGCTGCTGTACTAAAGAGCACTAAAAGATTTTAGATATCAGCTGCTGTACTAAAGAGCACTAAAAGTGTAAAATGGGTCCAGCGATGCAGGTATCTGCAATGAGGAAGTGATCCCATAATCAAAAATGTAATAAACGCAATAAAATTTCAGATATCAGCTGCTGTACTGAAAAGCTCTAAAAAGTATGAAATGGCTCCAATGGTGCAAGTATCTGCAATGAGGGAGCGATCCCAAAATCAAAGATGTAATAAACACAATAAGATTTCAGATATCAGCTACTGTACTAAAGAGCACTAAAAAGTGTGAAATGAGTCCAGTGATGCAAGTATCTACAATGAGGGAGCGATCCCCAATTCAAAGATGTAATAAGCACAAGATTTCAGATATCAGCTGTTGTACTGAAGAGCACTAAAATGCGTGAAATGGATCCAATGATGCAAGTATCTGCAATGAGGGAGTGATCCCGAAATCTAAGATGTAATAAACACAATAAGATTTTAGATATCAGCTGCTGTACTAAAGAGCACTAAAAGATTTTAGATATCAGCTGCTGTACTAAAGAGCACTAAAAGATTTTAGATATCAGCTGCTGTACTAAAGAGCACTAAAAGATTTTAGATATCAGCTGCTGTACTAAAGAGCACTAAAAGATTTTAGATATCAGCTGCTGTACTAAAGAGCACTAAAAGATTTTAGATATCAGCTGCTGTACTAAAGAGCACTAAAAGATTTTAGATATCAGCTGCTGTACTAAAGAGCACTAAAAGATTTTAGATATCAGCTGCTGTACTAAAGAGCACTAAAAGATTTTAGATATCAGCTGCTGTACTAAAGAGCACTAAAAGATTTTAGATATCAGCTGCTGTACTAAAGAGCACTAAAAGATTTTAGATATCAGCTGCTGTACTAAAGAGCACTAAAAGATTTTAGATATCAGCTGCTGTACTAAAGAGCACTAAAAGATTTTAGATATCAGCTGCTGTACTAAAGAGCACTAAAAGATTTTAGATATCAGCTGCTGTACTAAAGAGCACTAAAAGATTTTAGATATCAGCTGCTGTACTAAAGAGCACTAAAAGATTTTAGATATCAGCTGCTGTACTAAAGAGCACTAAAAGATTTTAGATATCAGCTGCTGTACTAAAGAGCACTAAAAGATTTTAGATATCAGCTGCTGTACTAAAGAGCACTAAAAGTGTAAAATGGGTCCAGCGATGCAGGTATCTGCAATGAGGAAGTGATCCCATAATCAAAAATGTAATAAACGCAATAAAATTTCAGATATCAGCTGCTGTACTGAAAAGCTCTAAAAAGTATGAAATGGCTCCAATGGTGCAAGTATCTGCAATGAGGGAGCGATCCCAAAATCAAAGATGTAATAAACACAATAAGATTTCAGATATCAGCTACTGTACTAAAGAGCACTAAAAAGTGTGAAATGAGTCCAGTGATGCAAGTATCTACAATGAGGGAGCGATCCCCAATTCAAAGATGTAATAAGCACAAGATTTCAGATATCAGCTGTTGTACTGAAGAGCACTAAAATGCGTGAAATGGATCCAATGATGCAAGTATCTGCAATGAGGGAGTGATCCCGAAATCTAAGATGTAATAAACACAATAAGATTTTAGATATCAGCTGCTGTACTAAAGAGCACTAAAAGATTTTAGATATCAGCTGCTGTACTAAAGAGCACTAAAAGATTTTAGATATCAGCTGCTGTACTAAAGAGCACTAAAAGATTTTAGATATCAGCTGCTGTACTAAAGAGCACTAAAAGATTTTAGATATCAGCTGCTGTACTAAAGAGCACTAAAAGATTTTAGATATCAGCTGCTGTACTAAAGAGCACTAAAAGATTTTAGATATCAGCTGCTGTACTAAAGAGCACTAAAAGATTTTAGATATCAGCTGCTGTACTAAAGAGCACTAAAAGATTTTAGATATCAGCTGCTGTACTAAAGAGCACTAAAAGTGTAAAATGGGTCCAGCGATGCAGGTATCTGCAATGAGGAAGTGATCCCATAATCAAAAATGTAATAAACGCAATAAAATTTCAGATATCAGCTGCTGTACTGAAAAGCTCTAAAAAGTATGAAATGGCTCCAATGGTGCAAGTATCTGCAATGAGGGAGCGATCCCAAAATCAAAGATGTAATAAACACAATAAGATTTCAGATATCAGCTACTGTACTAAAGAGCACTAAAAAGTGTGAAATGAGTCCAGTGATGCAAGTATCTACAATGAGGGAGCGATCCCCAATTCAAAGATGTAATAAGCACAAGATTTCAGATATCAGCTGTTGTACTGAAGAGCACTAAAATGCGTGAAATGGATCCAATGATGCAAGTATCTGCAATGAGGGAGTGATCCCGAAATCTAAGATGTAATAAACACAATAAGATTTTAGATATCAGCTGCTGTACTAAAGAGCACTAAAAGATTTTAGATATCAGCTGCTGTACTAAAGAGCACTAAAAGATTTTAGATATCAGCTGCTGTACTAAAGAGCACTAAAAGATTTTAGATATCAGCTGCTGTACTAAAGAGCACTAAAAGATTTTAGATATCAGCTGCTGTACTAAAGAGCACTAAAAGATTTTAGATATCAGCTGCTGTACTAAAGAGCACTAAAAGATTTTAGATATCAGCTGCTGTACTAAAGAGCACTAAAAGATTTTAGATATCAGCTGCTGTACTAAAGAGCACTAAAAGATTTTAGATATCAGCTGCTGTACTAAAGAGCACTAAAAGATTTTAGATATCAGCTGCTGTACTAAAGAGCACTAAAAGATTTTAGATATCAGCTGCTGTACTAAAGAGCACTAAAAGATTTTAGATATCAGCTGCTGTACTAAAGAGCACTAAAAGATTTTAGATATCAGCTGCTGTACTAAAGAGCACTAAAAGATTTTAGATATCAGCTGCTGTACTAAAGAGCACTAAAAGATTTTAGATATCAGCTGCTGTACTAAAGAGCACTAAAAGATTTTAGATATCAGCTGCTGTACTAAAGAGCACTAAAAGATTTTAGATATCAGCTGCTGTACTAAAGAGCACTAAAAGATTTTAGATATCAGCTGCTGTACTAAAGAGCACTAAAAGTGTAAAATGGGTCCAGCGATGCAGGTATCTGCAATGAGGAAGTGATCCCATAATCAAAAATGTAATAAACGCAATAAAATTTCAGATATCAGCTGCTGTACTGAAAAGCTCTAAAAAGTATGAAATGGCTCCAATGGTGCAAGTATCTGCAATGAGGGAGCGATCCCAAAATCAAAGATGTAATAAACACAATAAGATTTCAGATATCAGCTACTGTACTAAAGAGCACTAAAAAGTGTGAAATGAGTCCAGTGATGCAAGTATCTACAATGAGGGAGCGATCCCCAATTCAAAGATGTAATAAGCACAAGATTTCAGATATCAGCTGTTGTACTGAAGAGCACTAAAATGCGTGAAATGGATCCAATGATGCAAGTATCTGCAATGAGGGAGTGATCCCGAAATCTAAGATGTAATAAACACAATAAGATTTTAGATATCAGCTGCTGTACTAAAGAGCACTAAAAGATTTTAGATATCAGCTGCTGTACTAAAGAGCACTAAAAGATTTTAGATATCAGCTGCTGTACTAAAGAGCACTAAAAGATTTTAGATATCAGCTGCTGTACTAAAGAGCACTAAAAGATTTTAGATATCAGCTGCTGTACTAAAGAGCACTAAAAGATTTTAGATATCAGCTGCTGTACTAAAGAGCACTAAAAGTGTAAAATGGGTCCAGCGATGCAGGTATCTGCAATGAGGAAGTGATCCCATAATCAAAAATGTAATAAACGCAATAAAATTTCAGATATCAGCTGCTGTACTGAAAAGCTCTAAAAAGTATGAAATGGCTCCAATGGTGCAAGTATCTGCAATGAGGGAGCGATCCCAAAATCAAAGATGTAATAAACACAATAAGATTTCAGATATCAGCTACTGTACTAAAGAGCACTAAAAAGTGTGAAATGAGTCCAGTGATGCAAGTATCTACAATGAGGGAGCGATCCCCAATTCAAAGATGTAATAAGCACAAGATTTCAGATATCAGCTGTTGTACTGAAGAGCACTAAAATGCGTGAAATGGGTCCAGTGATGCAAGTATCTGCAATAAGGGAGCGATCCCAAAATCAAAAATGTAATAAACGCATTAAGATTCCAGTACTGAAGAGTACGTACTAAAAAGTGGGAAATGGGTCCAATGATGCAAGTACCTGCAATGAGGGAGAGATCCTAGAATCAAAGGCGTAATAAAAATAAAATTTAAACTATCGGCTATTCCTTACTGAAGAGCACTAACAAGTGCAATACTGGGTTCAAAGATGCTCGTGCCTGCAATGGGGGAAGAATTGAAAATGTAACAAACACTATAAGATTTTCGGTATCAGCTCTGCCGTACTAAAAAGCATCGAAAAATGAATCCAAGTTTGTAAGTTTCAGGTATCAGCTATTCCATGCTAACTGGCGTGTAATAAGTGAGAAACCCGTCTATGGAACTGTTGTAATCCGTAATGGAAGCTAAAGCTTAATAAATGTTGCATTAAATAAAATATTATCAATTCCTTGCAGAAACAATGAAATATTTACAACATTGATAAGACTGGTCTACGATTGTTTGTACAGGCCGTTTTCGTAAGAAATGTGTGTGCACGAAAGTTGAGAGTAGGCAATTCATACGAACGAGAGTTCGTTCAGGGAAAATCATCTTTGGGTATGGATGAGTTGGGAAATATCACTGCGAGTTTGTTAACCAGTGATTTGGATACACAGCTTTGTTTTCGTAATCCTAGTAAAATCAATCCGCTAGAGGTCAGAATTTTTCTCTCTTCTCTGTATATCAGTGAAGATCCGACGAGAAGAAAGGGGGGCGAGGATGGAATCAGGCAGTCTTTCAGGACTTTTTGGCCGGGGGGGGGGACGAATGAAACTTTAGAGGGGCAAGTTTTCTATTTGCCCTCTATAAATATATCTAACTACTGTCACATAAATAGAAACTTAAATTAATATGAAATGACTCCGGAGGGGGGCGAATAATCATCTCCGGAGGAGGGGGCGAAGCCTGCAAGAAACGGGTGAAACTGGGGTGAACCTGGGTGAAACTGAGGCTAGAGCCTGGATGCCTGACCTTCTCAGGGGTGCCTGGCCAGGTCCTTAAGATATTATTTTTAACGCGTAGCAACAAGTGTGTATTGAATTTTTCAAAATATTTATCTTATTACATAATATATGTTTATTTATATTTTTAAATCGTACCGAAATCTAATCAGCACCAGGATAATCCACAAGGTACTTATATACCAAATTCTAATAAATTTCATAGAATAATTTTAACTACAGTGATAAACATAATCAGCTCTTCAAAATTCCAAAATCCTTAATGTCTGCTAGAGAATGGTCCATTTTAGAGTAATGGGATTAGTATTATTCGTTTTCTCGTTAAACATTACGCGTAAAACAATCATTTAATAAATACATTTCGACACGTTTAGTATTATATTTCAAGTTTTGACAACTTTTACGGGCCATTTTGCAAAAGAAGGGAGCTTCTATTTTTCCGAATCGTACCGAAATCATTTAATCTGTGCCAGGAATACCCACAAAAATATAATTTAGTTGAATAATTTATTAACTAGACTGGATATTGTACAGACAGACACGCACATAGACGTCACTCTAAAGATAAGTTTCTCATATTCTGGAGTGCCTGAAGCGCATAGATCCGTCAAAAACTGGAGTTGCGATTTTCGGCACGATTCCGATACGTTTCCTACGCATTACCCTGTATTATAAAGAACGTACACATCTGAAAGGACCGCTCATGACTTTCCATACAGACATAAATTAATTATCTCTTTCTTTCTTTGTTTCGCAATTCATTAAATTGAATTTAATTGCGCAAAATAACGTGGATGGTTATTTGAAATTAGTGAATGAATATAGTGAATTTGCAGTTTTACTTTAATTCAGGGCCTGACTAACCAACCAATTTAGGGAAGGCACAACCCCATTTGGGAGCCCCATTTAGATTTTGTGAGCATGGCCCAAGAAATTCCCCATGCACTCATTAGTGCTCAAAAAATTCTATTACTGCATTGCCCTGGTCAACTAACCGTTCTCATCAACAAACTGATTTTTTTAAACGGGTCGCCTGTCCCAAAATTCCTGAACCATAGTCTATTTTATTATTTAATCACAGGTGGTCTATGTTTGCATTTGCAATTAGTTCTAACTTAAAGATGAACTGCCATGCTACCTTTTCTCGTTAACATTTTAATATTTAAATGTAGAAGCAAAATATGGGCAATACAAATTTGAGCTCAGACATCCAAAATATGCCGACGCGGTGGTCGAACGGTCAAAGGCAAAAGTTTTCTCGTACTCGTTCGACCGCCAGGTTGTGGGTTCGAGTCCCACTTCAGGCATGGATGTTTGTGTTATTGGGCTCAATGTGTTCCCACCTCCACTGGTGCAACGTCATATGACGGCTAAGAGGTTCACGGTGCTGGCCGATGTATAGGCGAAGATGAAAGAGTCAATGCCTGGCCATTAGAAAAAAAAAGAAAAGAAAAAAAAACATCCAAAATATATCTTTGTTTGCTTGTACAGGTATTTAACTTAACTATTCGACAAATAACTTACATTACAAATAACTTACATAAATGAGGGCAGTTAGTACTCGAGAATAGTTAATACTAGAGTAATGGGGTTAGTCTTATTCTTTTCGACGTCAAAAATTACATATAAAACAAGCATGGATACATTTGTGTAAATGTAGTCTTTCATTTTGTCGAAATTTAAGGGCCATTTCTCAAAAAAGGCAGGATCTTTTCTTCCGAATCCAAAATGTAGTTATAGCTCTAGGGCAGTTATAACAAGTAACTCACTTGCCAAATTCGTGAAATTTCGTCTAATAGTTTTTGAGATAGAGGCGATACATGCATTGCGCAGACATACAGACAAACAAGTAGACACAGATGCAGATACACACACAGGCATCATGCTAAAAATAGTATTTTCGTACTCGAGAGAGAGAGGTCCCGAAATTCGCAGATCCGTCGAAAATTCGAGTTTCGACACGATTACAATACTTTCCCTGTACATTTCCATGTGTTGTTGGGGATTTGAAAATGGCTCTGTAACAAATTTCTGCAGCAAATTTTAACAGAATCATTTTTCACAATTATTTTTCGATTTTCGAAAGTTAATCATCGGAAAAATTTAAGGTGTTCCCCTGACTCGAGCTCTTCGATAGTCAACAAGCATTTGAGATTAATTGATTCCGCATTTTATCTGATTTGCTCAATTTTTAAAGGACGATCCATGTTTCAAGCCCCGGCGACTGCAAGGTTCTTCACGAATTTCAGCCCTTTAAATGCAGATAGACAGGCACAAAAACGCTTGATACAGCTCCTACACGCTTATGGGTGCTATTATCGACAATTTCAGAAAACCTCGTTCTCATCCTCAATAGCATTCTTAAAGCATGAATGATCTGTTGCTGCTCTAATCAGCGGAAAAATTGGACAATGGGGACTATAGAAAACAGACGTAGAAAGACTATAAATGCTTATACATACTATTTGTGTGGATGGTTTATGTAATGCCAGAAATAAAAAAAATACACTCTTTTGTAAAATAAGAGAAGCATCCCTAAAAAATAATCAGATTATCTCGAAATTTCGCATTCAAATTCCCTTATATCAAGTATGCAAATGATTAAATTTGCAAGGCCAATGAGTGTTAACTTCGGTCATAGAGCACTTTTCTACTGCGCAACTATCATCCTATAAAACAGGTCAAAAATGTGGACGGTTTATCTTTGCTCGTTATCGGCGTTGCAGTTCCGTGGAGACACAACCAATAATGCCATTACGGCGTTGCTGAAGACCTTATAAGCAATTAGACGAGTTCGAACGTGGTCGTATAGTCGGGATGGGTGAAACTGGCTGGTTATACCGAGCAATGGGCCGCCACCTGCACCGAACGGACACTGCTGTGCAAAAGTGCTGGCAGCAAGGAACTCATCGGCGGAATGAAGGCTCTGGAAGGCCAAGGTGCACGTATGCGAGGCAAGATCGGATGATTGTGCGACAGGCCTCAACTGACCCAACGGCATCATTGTCCGCCATCCAACGTGCTACAACCTCTTCCAAACCATCCGTGGTACCTTCCACCATCTCACGGCGCTTGGCTGAGGTGGGATTACGCTCACGGCGGCCTTTAAGACGTCTGCCCATAACCCCACAACATTGACAGAGTCGTTTGAAGTAGTATCGTAGCCGAGCATCATGCCTGTCAGCAGACTGGCATCGCATAGTGTTGAGCGATGAATCACGCTTCAGTCTTTCAGCACAGCAGATAACCATCGGGTACGTGTGTGGAGGCGCCAGGGTCAGCGATCCTAATCAGCCCTTGTTTTACACAGATACACAGCCATTACCTCAGGTACGATGGTATGGGGTGCTATCTCTTACGAGAGCAAGTTGCTCCTATTCATCCTGCGTACAACTTTAACAGCTTAACGATATGTTGATGAAATCCTACAGCCGTTTGCGTTACCCTTCATGGCACGTCATTCTGGGACTATTTTCCAGCAGGATAATGGTACGCTACATACAACTAGCATATCTGTGGACTATTTCGGTGCTGTTGATACTGTTCCTTGACCAACAAGATCATCAGACCTTTCGCCAATCAAGCATGTATGGGACATGCTAAGCCGCCAAATTTGGGCACCCCGAATTATAGCAGATCTAGAGCAACATTAGGGAACATTAGGGAACTTTATCACTCCTTACCTAGACCATACAAGCATGCATTGCAGCCAAGGGGGGTTCACCAATTACTGATTTGAAAATTCAATGTGCAATTGTTAAGCATTGATTTTGTAATCATTTCATTACCTATGCATGTTTTTTTTGTTTTTTTTTTCCAAAAGAGTGTATTAATTGAATAATCAAACACGGGGGATAGTGGAATCGCTCAAACAGGAAGTCTGCATTCCTACCCAAAATACGGATTATAAAATAGATTGTGGATCGAGCGGAGACGAGAAATCTGCATTCGAGAGAGGTGTTGGCACGTGGACTGTCTGGGGAAGGAAAAGTATATATATATAACCACGGTAAGGGACAAAAAAGAACACATATTGATAGTGATGGAGATGAGAGAGGTTTAAGCGCAAGCAGTAGTATGTTTCAGTTGGAATTTGTATGAGTGTCTTGTACAGTGAACTGCTTAGAGGAGAACTTCAAAATCACATCTTGTGATCCAGATCGGGAAATATGTATGGAGATTCATTATGCGTTTGACTTGGCATGTATGAAAAGGCCTCATCAGGTGCTGTTCTATTAATGACTATGTGACGATAGTATAATTATCCGAAATTTACAAATAATGGTTAAATTGTCCCACTAAGTGTTCTAACCAAAGTATGGCATTACTTCTCGCTAATAAATTTTAATATGTGTCAGAAGAAGAAGAATATTCTTTATATTGTTAGATATAATGATGTAAATTGATAATGTGTAATGGAATGAAATTGAAGACCTTTCTATTTACCTTTAGATCTAACTTTTGGATTTCTGCAAGATTATTACAATTGTTAATTATCCTGATATACTGATATTAGGTGGGTTTTGCGGCCACCAAAGCAATGTGCTAAATTAAACTACAAATGGCTGTAGTTAAATGTACTTTAGAGCACTTTAAGATTAAGAGTCGGTTAATCAAATAAATAGATAAATCATAAATTTAAGAATATAAATTAAATCAATAAATAAAATCGACAATTAAATAAACAAAATCGGCACAATCAATAAAAATCGGTTCAGTTTAGAAACAGAGGTCAGTCGTTTTTAACACTTTACAACATAGTTGAAAAGTGCTTATGACTTTGTTCATTCTGTCTGTCTGTCCATTCGCATGATAATTGCCACAAAAATGACTTTATCAAAATGAAATTTTAGTATGTTGTTCTGACGGTCTGTGGGACCCATGAGAATATAAATGAATAATATCATCCAATTAGTTACGGATTGAACACGGGTTGAATAAATTAAATACATTGAGCCCTATGGGACCTAATTTTTCAAACATTTTTTTAACGAATTTAAAACTCACAAATTACTTCGAAAGTTTTAGGAAAAATTCAAATTACCCATACACAATATGAAAAAACTTTCAGCAAAATATATTCGGTAGTTTTTTAAATAAAAATTGAAATAATAATTCAACCCATATCTTATAGAGATCACGTGACCCACTTCAAAATAAAATATGGCAGCTATCTTGTGTCAAAATCCTGATTTTTAAAGTTCTTTTTAATTTATATTTGGAGTATGCATGGAGTTGCATCTGTCCTAAACTGCGCCAATGTATTACAGTATTTTGGAGTTTAAATGATAATCAAACTTTGATTATTTATGCAACGAAGCTTAATTTTCATCTATGGAGAATGTAAACATATGAAGCTGTAAGATGAGTTATATAAGAATTGCTGAATTTCTTTAATGCAAAATTATTTAGCTCTGTATTCTGCAATATAGCTGATATGAATGAAACATTCATTGATTTTACATAGAGAAGCAGACAATTCCATATTATTGTTTTTTTGATGAAGTTTTAAGCATGGAGTTAGAAAGTAATTTTACCCCCATGGTTTTAAGTTTTTAAGTAAAATAAATTATTGTAGTATTGTGATGAATGAAAAGAATGGAAAAAAGTGCATGAATGAAATACAGAGGGTGTTCACGCATTTTTGTAACGATTTTGAAAAATATATAGTATATGAACAAAGATAAGAATTTTATTTTCTAATATGTTCAATCTGATAGCCCTTTTGTTGAACTATCATATTACATCTTGATTTCCAAGATTAAAAAGCTTTTCTTAAAATATCAAAGTTGATTTTGTTCCACTCCTCCACCACAATATTCCAGAGTCCATCCAAGGTTTTGGGATGCCGCTTATTAAGAGCTTGTTTTAAAAGTCCAAATACACAGTAATCCATAGGAGGCAAGTCGGGGGACTTGGGTGGGATGCATTTAAATGGACTAGTCTCAATTCCGGTTTCATTTTTCCTTTTTTTCAAAAAATATAGCAGTAGATTTAGAGGTATGATTGGTAGCCTTGTCCTGATGGAACTTAACACAGTGAAAATTGTTTGGGTAAAGTGATGGAATGTCTTTTTTGAAAACAGGTGTTAAAACACATTTCTGATAGTAATCCGAGTTAATTTTGACATATTTTTCTACTTTCCTTAAGTTTTCCTTTATAAGAGAATCCAGCAATAACTATAAAACCTTTAGCAAAACTTTCCTTGTTTTCTCTGAACCAAATTTTGTTGGGTATGCATTTTTTATTTTTTTTACAGTCAAATGTAAACTTTAACGTTTCTTTCCTTTTTTATTAATTATGTCACTTAATTTACGTGTAGAAATATTAAAACCATGATTTTCACATCTTTTTTTAATAATCGAATAAGAGTATTATAATTTAATAAGAGTATTTGTCTTCGGAAAACGCAAAAATATAGCCTTTGATCCATTGTTTATTTCCAGCGACATTTTAAAGCAAAGAATATTTTTAATGATGCAGACGATAATTAAACCCTATTCCGACTTGATGCGAGTCAGGTTTTTTTTTTATTTTTTATTTAAATTTAATTCATGGAGAAAGTCAAAATCGTTACAAAAATGTGTGAACACCCTCTGTATCTACTGCTTTTTCATAGAGAGCCAGGCGATTTATATTTCAATGACGTCATTTGAATAAAGTTAGTTTTTTTTTCGATGAAATTTAAAGTTTTCAAGTAAAATAAATTATTGTAGTTCTGTGATAATTAAAAACATATTACCACTGAATGTATCGCATTTTAGAGATGTTTAAATAAAATTGCATTTCAGTTGAAAAGTGTTTCATAATCATTGTGTTTCTGCATGATTGATCTTTCTTGTTTCCAATTTGAGAAAGTTATCTGAAGGACGGACGGATCATTCATTTTAAGCATGCAAATTGGGAGGCAGTGAATTTTGTCAAATATGTGTTAACTAAATTAAAATATGTATTAATATATGAACAATATATTAATAACATAATATTAATATATGAACAGTATATTAATATAATATTAATATATGAAAAATTTGGCCCCAAATTCGGAAAATCGATTTAAGATTTTTATCGAAAATTTAGAGGTCTACCCTCTTAAGTAAATCATTGCACTTAGGTTATAATTAAGGCAAATAACTAATGATGCCCAATTACGCAAATGGAAGCATTTATCTATGGCATTTATCCATGGCATATAACCATAGTCATATATCCATGGCATATATCCATAGCATTTATGGTCATCTATGGTCACCCAACTTAATTACAGCGGCACCGACTTCGTGGGTACGAGATGCTTTTTGAACTCCCAATAATTTCGTTGTGGGTTCCTGGGACACCTAATATTTTGGGGCATATTGAGTGCTGTAAATGTATGCATACATGGATGACTTTTGTTTACGTTATTAATTCTTCAAGTTTTTCATTATTCATTCCCTGTTTACTATACATAAAATTCGGGTGTATAGAATTTTCTCCCTCAGACTGTATTTTATTTTTAATACAATATTTTAATTCAGAAATGATTTGATGGGAAATGTGTTGGCATTTTTAATATTGGTAAAAATACCTAAAAGTGAATTTTACACTTTTTGTTATTTTTATAAAGCTAATTGAGTTGGAAATTCACACAGTATCTGTATATTGTATTATAATTATATTGCGCCTACAAAAGCAAAATAAATGAAATAAATAATTATCTAGAGATAATGAATATTTTTCTGTATTTAACTATAATTTGCTTCACTTTAGCATTTCAGACGTCTTATTGTGCCAGAAAATCGGACGGTATGAAATTCAAATTAGACTTAAATCCTTTGAAAAATGCATGGGTCATTCAATTTAAATTTTCCGGAACCTCCAATAATATTTCAAGGCGGCCCCTAAGCTTAATTATGTTCCTGCTAAAGGATACTGTTAGTAGAAATTGTCATTTAGCCGTTTATGTATT
Organism: Amaurobius ferox; assembly: GCA_951213105.1. Taxonomy (NCBI): domain Eukaryota; kingdom Metazoa; phylum Arthropoda; class Arachnida; order Araneae; family Amaurobiidae; genus Amaurobius; species Amaurobius ferox. The sequence continues at coordinate 22,351,857 of OX578137.1, forward strand.
TCTGAATTTCAGTATTTCCGAATATATATACTCAGTACAAAGCATATATCGCATACTCAAATCAAATTTTGCAATAATTTAAAATTAAATGATGATTTGAGAAATTCGAAATTCCTTGGGGTGGGCATGGATGCCCATAGAACATTTTCAAGAGGGCAAACCACTAATAACAATGGAGCAAACTGAAGGATAAGATGTACAATATCGACTTGCCTGATGCCCGTCTTTATGACCTTGAACATCCAGGGGGCAAGCGCCCTTTTGCCCTCCTTTATAGCCGCCCATGAGAGTGGGGTCCCTTAGTGACCGCTTGGTCCGTCTATCGATCTACCTCTTTTCTACCCTCAATGCATTCCTCAACATTTACGTGACTTACCTAAAATGCACAAATAAAATCCCCCAAAAAGCTAGCCATTCCTATAACATCCCCAAACATAACCCTCCCTTCTTCAACAATTTGCAAATCGATACTTTCACGTTCGATAAGCGCAATCAAAAATCCCTTGTCCGTCCTCTCAAACATCGAACAATTGGCTCTTCTTCCATGTCGTGCATCTTTCAAAAGCTGACGGAAACGCCGATTACTGTCTGATTGGAAGTGCTGTCAGACGATTTCTAGGGGGGAGAGAAACGTGCAATTCGGTTCCCTCATTGATTAATGTTGAAATCTCAGAAATTATGCGGGTACTCCTGGGAGAAAAAGATATATGAAGGTGTAGGCAGAAATAAAAAATAACTGAAGTGTGTAGTTCCACACAACTTTCTATTGCATCCATATATTATATTGTTTAAATCTACTTATATAATAACCAGTATTTTTTGTAAATTATTTCTATTATTAAATTTTATTATTAAATTTTTACTTTCCTTATATACATAATGTATAAGGAAAGTATTGTGACGGGGTCGAAAATTCGAAATCGAGTTTTCGACGAGAGAGCACGTTTCAAGCATCCCTGATCACGAATCAAACATTTTTGAAGTGATGTGTGTGTGTGTGTGTGTGAGTGTGTGTGTGTGTGACTGTGTGTGTGTGTGTGAAAGTGTGTGTGTGTGCGTGTGTGTGTGTGTGTGTGTCTGTGGAGACGATAACTGACGAACGAATGGACCGATTCGAACGAAATTTGGTACAAAAATCACAATCCGTAAACACTAGAAGCCTATTATTTTTAAACGTAATCGAATGTTCAGAACCCCCCCTAAATTTTCGAGTGAAATTTTAAAAAAATCGTCAAAAAATCAAAATTGCTAATAAAGTTACGCAAATAGACATTTCTTATATAATGTTTCATTAGAAAACGATTGACATAAATTTTAGAACGCTAACATGAACCGTTCTCGAGGTATTGCACATTTTTCAAAAAAATTATGAAAAAGTCAGATAAAATAAAAAAATTACATTTCCTATTAGGAAACATGCTCACTTTTCATATGTAATACTATGCAATAAATTGAGTGACATCATTCTCGTGGATCTAGCTCGTTCCATTCATGAGAAAAGATACTTCGAGTATTACTTTTGTATTTGAACGCCAATGGTCATTTATCTGCTATAAGAATAATTTATTTCTCCGTCTGTAAAGTTTGGCGAGATTTTGGCGGCGAATGTGGCGGAATGTCGCCAACTTGGCGACTTTTTGAAATGTTTTCAAATTAACGAAAATCTCGCCAAATGGATTAAAATGACGCTAAATCAATGAAAATGACGACTAATTGTCGAAAATCCAATATCTTGGAAAGAATATAAGTATCTACTATAAGAGAAACCTATTTTTTTTACTGTAAAAGTAGTAAATTCATTGCATTACATAAGGAAAGTCATGTGTTGCCCACATCAGATTTTTTTTACTCTCCTTATATACATATTGTATAAGGAAAGTATTGTGACAGGGTCGAAAATTCGAATTCGAGTTTTCGACGGGAGAGTACGTTTCAAGCATCCCTGATCACAAATCAAACGTTTTTGAAGTGATGTCTGTGTGTGTGTGAAGGTAGGTGTGTGTATGTGTATGTGTGTGTGTGTGTGTGTCAGTGAGCCTGTGGAGACGATAACTGACGAACGAATGGACCGATTCAAACGAAATGTGGTACAAAAATCACAATCCGTAAACACTGGAAGCCTATTGTTTTTATACGCAATCGAATGTTCAGAACCGCCCTAAATTTTCGAGTGAAATTTTGAAAAAATCGTCAAAAAATCAACACCGCTAATAAAGTTACGCAAATAGACATTTATTATGTAATTTTTCATTAGAAAACGATTTTACATACATTTTAAAACGCTAACATGAAACGTTCTCGAGATATTGCACATTTTTCAAAAAAATTATCAAAAAGTTATATAAAATAAAAAAATAAATATTTCCTATTGAGGAACATGTTCACTTTTCATATGTAATACCATGCGATAAATTTGGTGACATCATTCTCGTGGATTTAGCTCGTTCCATTCATGAAAAAAGATACTTTGAGTAATACTTTTGTATTTGAACGCTAATAGTCATTTATCTGCTGTAAGAATAACTTATTTCTTCGTCCATAACGCTTGGCGAGATTTTGGTGACGAATTTGGTGGAATGTCGCCAACTTGGCGACATTTTAAAATGTTGTTAAAGTAACGAAAAACTTGCCGAATGGATAAAAATGACGCTAAATCAATGACGACTTATTGATGATGACGACATGGAAAATGATGACTCATTGACGAAAATTCAATATCTTAGAAAGAATATAAACTACTAACTACTATAAAAATAAACTACTAACTACTATAAAAATAATCTATTTTTTATTTTACTGTAAAAGTAGTAAATTCATTGCATTATATAAGGAAAGTCATGTGCTGCCCACATCAGATTTTCTTTTACTGTAAAAGTAGTAAATTCATTGCATTATATAAGGAAAGTCATGTGCTGCCCACATCAGATTTTTTATTATTACATTATAAAATTTAATGTAATTAATTATAAAATTTTTGTAAATTATTTCTAAATGCAATAAAGCCCTTATTATTCGAATCCAGAATATCTGTGGTTCCGCTTTATCCGAATAAGCTTTTTTTGTCACTGTCTCATTAAAACCGGGGGAGTTAAGAGAAGGATGATATGTAACCGGTAAAACACTTAAGACTCTATTCCAGTTATTTTGACTCCATTCCGATAATTTTTCGATACATATTTTAAGGGGAGGGGGGAGGCAAGAAAAAATTAAATTTTGAAAATGATTCGCTATTTTTCAGACTTTCTTCATTAATCGTTGGAACTATTCTTTGCAATTTGTGTCATAGTTCTTTCTGTTCTTTACCGTAAGCCATTTTCATAAAAACATACAGTTTTGAAAAGGGTGATCATAAAGAAAATAGGTTACTCATCTCGAAAAGTTATCTGTATAGCGATCTTCGATAAATGAAAACGGTTTTCCCCGTTATTCTGACATCATTAGCCGTTCCAGAAGTCCAAACGTTTAGATCTTCATTCATTTCTCCTCTATCCACAGCAAAAAAGGGAAAAGTCGAACTTTTACTTTGTTTAGTTTTCGGCTTAATCATTTATTTGTTCTGTTTGAGAAAATACAGGAAAATACATTTGTTTTTCTGATCTTTCTGAATTTTCTGAATGTTATTTTTTTAACACTTTTGAAACCTTTACCTTTCTTAACAATTTCATAGTTACATTATTAAAACAAATAATTTTGGAATATACTCAGTGTTAATATAAATGCGTCTTTACATCCATGCACCGCCTTAAATTCAAACTTTCTTTGAAGTATTATTCTATCTATAATAATAAAAGAAAATGCCTGTCTTTCTAATGGTCACGAAGCGAAAATCTAGGAAATCCTCATCTATGAAATTTGGTACAGTGGTACTTCAAGTTTTGTCCAAAAAAAAATTTTGCTGTCCGATTTTTTTTCATTTTGATTGTATTATATTTCATGTTAAAACTCAATTTTGCGCTATTTTCACACAAATCGGTTCCTTTCCAAACGGTTGCTCGAGTCCTTAGGATGAGTCGGACGGCCTGGGTCTTCAACAAATCGGTTCCTTAGCGATCTAAGATTTATGAATATATGTCTAGACGTGAGTGTCTACGATTAATGTTTAATGTTTCAAAATATGAATAGATCTAGTCATAGAATGACTAAATTGACAAATCTGAACGTTTCTCCATAACCAACTTAATTTGAGACAATCTTAGGTTATTTGTTCGACCTATTTCAATTATCAACGGCCTTTTTTGGCGTAGCTATTGATTTTTAATTTTCATTTTCATCGGTGCTTGGTTTGACGAAATCATTCATTATATATAATATACTTTTAAAATGTTATTGGTACATACGGATGGCAAGCAAAAAAAAATTCACTTTAATTTTTCACAACCTCATATTCTGTGAGGCGATAGAAAATTGCAGCATCTAGACACTGCGACAGTCCCATTTTGGTTCATACATCTCACAGATACTGAACTCACGGATTGTACTAAATCAACCTTGGACCAACCGTGCACAGAACCACACGAAGTTATTAAAAGGATGGATAAAACTTTAACTATTAAACTTAAAGATAGCAAGATAAAAGTATTTATAGATCGAGTAAAACCCGCTTTTCTTCTATGTTGTTGTTGAAACCCAGACCGTCCGACCTACCAGAAAGGTGTAAGGTAACTGTTTGGACGGTCGGGAAGTGCCACCCAATTTAGACCGGAACCCAGTGGGGGAGGCATCCACAGGGACCGTACCCTCCTTCCCCTACCACCAACCTCTCGGAAGGACTTTCGGACCCACATGTTTAACGTGATCGTACTCCGCATGAACACGGCGGCAGTTTTGGCAGTGGCTGGAATCGAACCCGGGCCTACCGAGTGCAACTCCAGCGCGCTAACCAATGGGCTACCGCGTCCCTGCTTTTCTTCTATGTGAAGACACAGATACAAATCATATTTTTCTTACTCATAATATTAAATTAAATATATCTGATGAAAATGCGAAACCTACCATCATAAGAAAAAATGGTCGAACTTCATTTTCCTAAGAGATTGATATAGACTGTATAGTATCTCAACAAAGACCACTTTATGGTAAAACCTCACTGCTAAGTACAAAAAACAAACACCTTCTTCCAAAACAGTTATGAAATGTGAAATAATTTCAAAATGGTTTGAGCCAAGTTTCTGCAAGACCGAAACTGTAGTTTCAGCTCTAAGGTACACTTCTGAAGGAACCTAACCCTCCTTCAAATCAGACGAAACTCTTTTGAGTCGTAGTCACTTTTTTATTGGGCCGGAGCTGTACTTTGAGGTCTGTGGTACCCTGCTGAAGGATTCAACCCTTCTTCAAATCACTTGCATCCCTTTTTGGAATTGTTCACTTCTATTTAATTGGATCTGAATTGTACTTTCAGGTCTTGGGTACCCGACCGAAGGATCCTAATCTCCGGCCCTGCTGAAACTTGAAGCAAATCATTTTAAGATTTCATAACTTTTTTGGAATGAGGTTTTGTTTTTTGTATTTTGCGGGGAACTTTTTATCATGAAGTATTGTTATGTTGAAGACACAGTACTTCCGACTCATCCGAAGACATAGAGCATCCATTTGGACGGCCGGTAAGTGGTGTTATGTGAAATTTCAATACCTCTTGTAGAAATATTTATCAACATGTTTAGGCAATAACAATATAGCAGGCATTTCAAATTGCACTTTACCGCCAAGTACAATTCATTCAAGGTTTTTATCTTTTATTATTATTTTTTGAAATTCTGAATCAAATTTATCTCCAAGTGTGAAAGGAAAAGTGTGTGGAACACATAAAATGAATCAGCATTCATTAAAATCGGTTTAGTAGTTAAGGCTGTAGGTCCGTCAACACTGAAGAAAATAGGGTCGGAACAACAATAGTGAAAAGTGCAGTTTTAAAAGTTCTTTTTCTGCGTTGCAACCACACCCATTGCAATTTATTTTTCTTAGCATTGTGAGAGTATTAGACAGAAAAACGAATCACGTATTTAGTTATCTTGGAGGCTGAGCTTTAAAAATCGGGATTTGTCAAGTTGCAGAGACCACTTCAAAGATAAGAGCTTGCTCAACGGTAGAGCGTCGGCTGGCCAGTTCGGAGATCCAGGGTTCGATACCCAGTTGGGTCAGCAAGGCTTTTTACAAAGTATAATATACACTTTTCAGCTACGGATACGTACATGAGGACTTAGCGGGACGAAAAACTTTTATGTTCATAAAATGTAGTTGTTATACTTTATAATTTTGTTATTATACCCCTGCAGACTTTTATAATAACCATTTTGTATTTCTTTGTATATCGTATCCGTCATTCCCTGGAGGATATTCCTTGGAGGATATTCCCCGGAGAAGGCATGTTTGCTACCAGCTAAGAGCGGCCAATTGCGTAACAGATGTATTATTTCCTTTCTCCCAGAGGGAAAATTGCTTGATTTTACGAATTGCACCGGAAAAAATATTTGTTTCTAAAATTATAACTAAAATTATATATTGTCAAGTCTATTTAATTTTAACTGACTCAAACGGAATCACTAAATCTGAAACGAAGATACGCATGGACAAACAGTAAACAATTATCACTTATAGTGATGACATGAACTATCATTCCAAAATTGCAACCTTGTTTTTCCCAGAACTCTGCATATATTTAAATTCCATGTTTCTCAGAAGTTGTAAAGATCCTTGCTACCCCAACCGGGGAATCGAACTCTGGATCTCCGAACTCGCAAGCCAACGATCTACCGTTGAGCTACTGGGAAGAAATTGCAAGCTCTCATCGTCAAAGTGAACTCTGCATTCTCCACCCTCTAATATCAAATTGGTGGGCAACTGATAATCTGACTGACCACCTCCTGCTATTTTTACTCCTGCTACTACTATTTTTTCCCAGGTTAGTATCCTGTGTGGTCGTTATCCGCTCAATTCGAAATCGCCGCTCAATATTCCAGAGTCCACTTAATCCGTACTAGTCGTACGAGGGTCACTTTCAGACCTCCGACATTTTTTTTCCTTTTCATATATATTTTTTTTTATATATTTTCTAAATTTTACTTTTAAAATTTTATTATTTTCTTTAATTTTAATCTATTTTTCATTATGTTAATATACCTCACTCCAAATTTTATTTTTCGATGATCTTTTTATTTATATTCGCAATAACCCTTTTCCCATTTTTGAAAAAGGAACTTACTTGTCAAGTTCAAATATAATGTAAAACTGTCTGTTTAACCACAATATATTTCATCATTTGTTATCTTTTTAGACCTAAATAAATGTTCGTTTGGCGGGATGGTAGACCTTGGGTGCCTCCTGAGTGCAGGAGGTATCCTTTCCCGGCCGTACAGCTAGCTACTCTAAACCCACTATGTGAGTCGCACGGCCTGGGGTCTTCAGACCTCCGACATAGTAGTCTGATTCAGTAAATAAAATTAAAAACTGTATCCTTGTTGCCATGGAAATTTCTAATAAAGTGACCTAAGCTTATGAGTAGATTCTCTTCTCAATTAATTTTGATCAGTGAATCCCTTTATTTCATTCTTATTAACTTATATGGATTTATTGTGTTCCCTCCATATTTTCTGTTTAAATAAAAGAAAAAAAGCTATGTTAACTGTTTCTATTTTCTCGGTTCTTTTTTTTTATTTTGACCCTTTTTATTTACATTTTTTCTAAACTTTATCCTAAATTTCTTAAATGTCTGTTTTTGTTTTCCATGTGCCTAAATTCCTTTCCTTTTCATACATTTTCTTCTTTTATATATTTTCTAAATTTCACATTATTTTCTTTAATTTTAATCTAATTTTCATTATGTTTATATACCTCACTCTAAATTTTATTTTTCAATGATCTATATTCGCATTAACCCTTTTCAATGATTCAATGCATTAATGCATTAACTCTTTTCAATCATTTCATGATATAATGCATTAACCCTTTTCAGCCATTTCAATGATCTATATTCGCAATAACCCTTTTCTCATTTTTGAAAAATGGACGTACTTGTCAAGTTCAAATATAATGTAACACTGTCTGTTTAACCACAATATTTTTCATCACTTTTATCTTTTTAGACCTAAATAAATGTTCGTTTGGGGGGATGGTAGACCTTAGGTGCCTCCTGAGTGCAGGAGGTATCGTTTTCCGGCCGTGCAGCTAGCTACTCTAAACCCACTATGTGAGTCTCATGGTCTGGGGTCTTCAGCCCTCCAACATCTTTGCACTGACCTACAGGGTTGATTTGTTCGGGCGCCATTGTAAAGAACCTTGCTATCCCAACCGGCAATCGAATCCTGGTTCTCCTAACTGGCCAGCCGACACTCTACCGTTGAGCTACTGGGGCAAAATTGTAAGCTCTTATCGAAGTGGATTCTGTAAAGTCTATCATTTATAATCTAATTACACTGTTGACGAAAAAAAAATAATGCAATAAATTAAGAGAAAAAATAAGTTTTCACTGCCCTGCCCATACAACAGTAGCGCGTGGAAAAGTAGAAAATAAATTTTAATCATACTCAAAATTGAACTAAATTGAGGTTGTAGGCAGATTCAATGCAAAATAATACTATATAAATCATATCATATTACCCAAACTAGGTAAATCACACCATATTAGCCAACCTAGGTAAATCATATCATATTATCCAAAAATGACATCATGCAAAATTGTCGAAACTATTTTATCAGCCTACACACTTATTTTCCTTCGTTTTGTTCGGAATTTATTCTACCTACACCCTCAATTTAGTTTAATTTTGTTTGTGATTAAAATTTATTTTCTACTTTTGCATGTGCCACTGTTATGTAGGAAGACATTGAAACACTTTTTTGTTTGCTCATAATTTATGTTTTACTTTTTAGTTTTCATTCCTACATTTAGTTTTCCTCTCTCGTCAACCCACTTATTTTTGTTTTTGACGTAATTGCAGTGCAAACTGATGTAATATTATAAACGAATCGACGCGTTATAACCAGGAGATTCTTTCATTTGAAGACACTAAACCATAATTCGCAAAGAAAATGCATGAAAAAGCCAAAAACATATTCTTGAAGTACGTAAATGACGTAACGACGAAACATAATGACTTGTGAATTCAATAGTTGAAACTGTTCCGTGAGATGAAACATCGGATCGAGTTTTCAGTTCTCTACGTACTCTGGGAGCCCAGAACGAACCCTTAAAAGATGATGTACGTAAATGGCGCAACGTCATGACGTGAAAATTAAATACATGAGAATATTCTGCAAGATGAAACTGTGTTCCAAATTTCAGCGCTCTAGGAGCCGAGAAAGATCCCTTAAAAGATGATGTACGTAAATGTCGTACGTAATGGCTTGAAAATTAAATACATGAAAATATTCCGCGAGATGAAACTGTGTTCCAAATTTCAGCGCTCTGGGAGCCGAGAACGATCCCTCAAAAGTTGATGTACGTAAATGTCGTATGTAATGACTTGAGAATTAAATACATGAAAATATTCCACGAGATGAAACTGTGTTCCAAATTTCAGCGCTCTGGGAGCTGAGAACGAGCGCGGAAAAGAACTTGAACGAAGGAACAAACAGAGTCCACATGAACTTAATTAGAGATGTAGAAAAAGTGCTATAACCTTATTGATCAATTTTCAACTAGTTATCTATCATACTTAGGAATGGACACATTTTATCCTCCCATATAATGGTCATAGTATAAAATGGCCGAACCCAACTACGCTACTCCACGTGTTCATTCATCTAGCTTTCAACATCCATCAATTTCCCGACAGCATAACATATCAGGGGCAGTGGCCCTCGGGAACAATGGCCAGACATAAGCCATCTGGGAAGAACTTTGAGTGACACTGCATACTGCACGAATACGTCAGTGCCTCACGCCATCTTGTGACATATCAATAGACTGGCAAAGGAACGCCCTCGGTTTGGCGAGTTATGTGAATGGACTGGATTCACATAACAAGCTCCTTTTTACTTTCCCTACAATGCATGGTAATGTATGGGGAAAGTATTGGAATCGTGTAGAAAATGTTAACCCTAGTTTTCGACGGATCTATACGTAACGAACATTATAGAAAAAACCCGATAAACTATTTTTAACATGACGTCTGTGTGCGTGTGCGTCTGTCTTTGCAATGTATGTATCTATTCTAGCTAGAAAAAAATTAATGTATCAAAGGAAGTGGCACGTTGTAAAAGACCTTGCTGCCCCAGCCAGGAATCGAACCCTGGATCTCCGAACTAGCCAGCCGATGCTCTACCGTTGAGCTACTGAGGCGAATTGCAAGCTCTTATCGTTGAAGTGGACTCTGCAGTGTCTATCTGTGCAATGTATGCATCTATTCTAGCTAAAAAAAAACTAATGTACCAAATGAACTGACACATGTCCATCGTCCCCATAATTCTCCTGTTTTCCCCATTCCCTAAATTTGTAATTATGTTACCGGTCATCTGCTGTTACTAATCCTTATTCATATAATCTTGGATGTTTTCTGACGCAATAAACTACGAAACTGGAAGGTTTTATATTTTTTTTTCATAAACGTAAGATTCTTTTCATCATCATCATCTTCCTTGGCTTCACTGAAAAAAAATATTCAAGACATTACAGGAGTTGATGTGTTCAACTTCAAAAGTGATAACAACATAAAAAGATAAGTTAGTGAAAAAGAGAGCTAGCTCGGATAACACGGAACCTCTGATAATCGAGAGTCAGCTAATGTTTTCCAACGTCTCAAAATTCCATTTATCGGAGAGCGGCTACAGATAACTTAGAGATTAGATATCTTTACGATCACCTTTAACAAAACGTATGTTTTGATTTGTGGATAAAAATAAATAATGTGGATGAACGGTAAAATAATTATGTCATATATACTATTTCCAAAGATTAATGGGCAAAGTTCGGCAGATAGCGAAAAATTTTAAAATTCAATTATTTTCTTGTCTTTTAATTTCCTTAAAATGTGCATAGAGAAATTATTGGAATGGAGTTAAAATAAATTTACTCGTTCAGCCTTTCTAGAATGCCAATAAAATATTTTTAGAATGACACATGAAATTTAGGTGGAGAACTTTCTTCGTAATAATCCAGGGGAAATGTTTAAACACTGATACAGCCGCATTTAAGAATTCATAGGAAATTTAAAAATACAGTATTTAAAAATATTTATTTACTAGAATGAGAAGATAGAAAATCCCATTATCATGCCAAAAGTTTTAGAATTGTACGACTCTTCAATTAGCCGATTTATTAATATCAATATATGTAACTTATATTTCAATAAATTTAATAATTTTTAAATGCGAAGAAATTATTCTATGGATTTGGTTTAAACCTCGTTGAAAAGTTCAGTCCTCGATATTTCCGATGAAGATAAAATTTTATTTCCGAAGATAAAATTTTCGACCCCCAAAGAACCGATTAATGCGAAAATCGAACAAAATTGTACTTTAACGTAAAATAACTCATGAACAAAATGGAATCAAAAATAACCGCTTTAAGGGATTTTCGAACAAAACTTGAAGGATGCTGTACCAAACTTCGTAGCTGCAGATAGCTTGGATTTTCCGCTATGTGCAATAGACAGATAGACATCTTCCTTTATGATTATAAACAGACGAATACTTCAGTGAAAGAATAAATGTAACGCAATACAGAGATGTAAAGAAGCATTTTGAAGCATTTTGAGATGTAAAGATGCAGCATTGAAAACATTTCAAAGTATACAGTTTTAATAACGTAACTACGATATGCTTAAGATATGTTAAAAGTTAAGCAAATACTAAAAAAAATAATAATAATAATTCAGCAAATCCAGAAAAACAAAGCATATTTCTGTACTTTCCCAAAAAGGAAAAATAAATGATTAAGCCGAAAACTAAACAAAATAAAATATCAACATTCTCCTTTTTTGCTGTGGATGGAGGAAAAATGGATCAAGATCTAAACGTTTGGACTTCCGGAAAGACTAATGATATGAAGAATAAAGGGAAAAACCATTTCCATTTATCGAATACCGCTATACAGATAGCTTTTTTCGAGATGAGTAACCTATTTTCTTTATGATCACCCTTGACAAATCCGTATGTTTTTATAGAAATGGCTTATGGTAAAGGATAAAAAGAATCATGACACAAATTGAATAGAATTGTTCCAGTGATTAATGAGTAAAATTTTGCGGATAGCGAAAAATTTTCAAAATTTAATTGAGCAAAAAATTTACACTTAATTACGTAAATTTGGAACTTAAATTTTTAGGAGTGTTTTTTTTCCCATCAGTTAGCAGGCCTAAATACTAGTAGCACATAAAATAGACAATTATCTGAAATTAAATACAATTTGTGATATTCAAACATTTCCTATTTCATTTGACGATTTGGCGCATTTTAAAAAGTCGCCAACTTGCTAAAATCCAAAATTTTAAAAAAATAGTCAAATATCTCGAAATCAAAAATTACCTATAAAAAAATATCCATTAATACATTTGAGTATATAGTTTTTTATTTCAGGTTTTGACAATTTTCGCGGGCTTCTTAAAAAAAAGTATGTCGATTCTATTTTTCCAAAATCTTAGCAGCACCAAGGTAATGTAAAAGAGATCTAATTGCTAAATTGATTAAAATTCCGTCAGAGGGTTTAGCCATCAAGCCAAATAAAGTTTATTCGTATTTTAGATGTGTAGATTTTGTCAAAAACTGTCAAAATGTGTCGATTTTGTCAAAAACTCGAGTTCCAATGCTTTTCTTATATCCTTTTGACTAGCTACACGTCATACATTAATTAAGAAAATAAAAATTAAAAAAATAGTTGCAACATAATATTTTTATCAAGAAAGTTCTCGAACATCCAAAATGTCGCCAAAAGTTTTTAAATTGGAAATAAATCGCCAAATCTTGCAATCCGGAACCGACAGTCTTGAAATATCAACTCTAGATTCACTTCAAAATACTGAATGCCTGTAAAGGTGTTTTCTCCTTTTGACTCTTAAAATAGACTCCAGCGGATGCATTTTCCATGTTCGCAAAAAAAAAAAAAAAAAAAAAAAGCAACAACAACAACAAAAAGAAAAGTCGACAAACGAAGAAAAATGGTAGAGATAACCCTTAATAAGGAAAATTATAAAGTTAATCCCTTAGAAATTTGGCCAGTGAGGATAATACATTCTCGAATTTCAGATATTGAAATGACATTAAGTTGCACTTTCAAAATTGAGTTGTAAATTTTATTCTAACATGTCTTGTTTTGCTTAACGATGTGCGATGCTTAGCGTTGAAAATTGTCATTTTGGTCAAAAATTGGCTCAGTTAGGTTCTATACCGTGGTCGATATCATAAGTGGGCAAAGTTTCAGCCTTCCAAGCCACCGCGAAGAATCGCCCATTCGGAAGAGTGTTCCCAGTTCACATTTCTAGATGCAATTGTTGTCAGTCACCCAAGGTCTCAGATTCCTTCTTTACAATAAATCAACCATCACTGTTTGGATACTGTTCTCTTGGTCTTTTCTATATTGGAGTAGAACTGGCGGTTCCTTCTTTACCCTATTATCTATCGTATATTCGAGGAATATGACCAGCCCAATTAATTCTATAATTTTCAAGTATAGAATAATGAAAACTTAACCAATATATATATATATATATATATATATATATATATATATATATATATATATATATATATATATATATATATATATATATATATATATATACCAAGCCTACAAAACAAAAGTATAACAAGCCTACAAAATAAAAGTATAAATCAGCAAATCTTCAATCAAATGGAAAAAAATACAAATTTCGAATCATCAGGTTTAAAGAAAATCATCAAAAATCAAAGGTATGGAATCGATAAAAGAAAAACGAATGAAATCCAAGCATTAATGCTATACACGTGGACAAGGGTTAGGCCTAAATAATGGATTTGTTCACTTCTTCAAAACTTCACATCGGGTCCAAGTATTTTGTCGAAGCAAACAAAAAAAATGTATGTTTCTGAAGAAATAGATATTATATCTATAAACTATTTATATATATATATATAGTTTAGATAAAACAATAGTATGCAAACAATTTTCCACCAATAAAACACGCAATATACTTACATTGACAAACAATAAAATAAATTGTTATTCTAAAATCCAAACAAAATAAAGAGAACAACTCAACTCTTTTATTTTTATAGTATATGGCAGGAAAATAAATGGAGTTCTAAACGCTTGAACTTCCGTACACGAGCAATATGAGAAATACCGGGAAAAAACCTTTAAATTTATCGGAGACCAGCAGGAATTGCTTTTAGAGATGAGTAACCTATTTTGCTTTACGTATACTCTTGGCAAAATCATATGCTTCGATAGAAATGACTCATGGCAGAGAATAAAAGAGTCTGGTGTGTCCAACATATTTTTTGCCCTACAGATTAATCAATGCGTATATTTTGGGTTGGCTTATCTCACTTGGTGTCGTTCAAACTGACTAGGCTTTTGATGTGAATGACATCTACATATGAACGACATATATAAATGACATATATAAATTATATCTATGTATGCGGCTGAAATCAGAGAGTTCCGAAAAAAGTAAACATTTTGAGTGCTTCTATTTCCAAATCTAATAGATAAAAACAGTGAACAATTTTTATAAATTTTTTTTCGGAAAATAGATATTATTTATGAATATCTAAAAACAATTTTAATATTTTGAACTATTTTTTCGAAAAAAAAAAGTTTTAACTTCACCTTGTTTGCTTTAACTCGTAATATCTTCTAAACTATGAAATATATATATGTGTGTGTGTGTGAATAGTCAGCAAGAGCATCGTTCAGTAGGAAATCTAGTTTCTAGATCAATAATTTTTATTACGTTCTTATAATTTTCGATCAATCCTCTTATCAAGTTGAAGGAGTTCGAAATAATTTCAGTTTTAAGGTTTGTAATGAACTAGAACAACGAATGTATCTAGAACATTAAAAGTATTCTAGCTATAAAAAGTAAGGAAATAATTCATAGCAATTTTAAAATCCCTACAAAGATAAATAATTGGATTTTGAAGCCGGTTTTTAGTTCCCCAAGTATGGTCCCTCTAATTTCAATATTTTAATATTTTGAACTGCATATTAGTTGGAGATTTTCAGGTGAACATTAAAAATCCAAAAAATCTGATGTGGGCACATAACTTTCCCTACAGAAAGCAGTGAATTTACTTTTTTCACGGTGAAAAAACAATGTATAAGATCCACGGTAAGATGTTTTTAACACTGAATTGTGCATTTAATGCTTATCCAGATGACAACATGTATGTTTTGAAGTAAGCAATTAACTTACATTTCCCGCAACTCTCACTTAACAATTATCAATAATGATAGCGTCCGCAATAAGCAACAGAGTTTATATATTAAAATATTTTAATAGTTATTTCATTAATTTAGCATCATTTTCATTAATTTAGCATTATTTCGGCAATTTTGACGATACTTTCGCTAATCTGGGACGAAATATCGTACAATATTTCGTCAAATTAGCCCTCGAATTTGCTAAATTTATCGCCAAGCATTACAAATAGACGGGGAGAAGAGCTTTGCTTACATATAAATAAATGAATGTTGATGAATTGTTCAGCGTTAAAATAGAAAACTATTGCCCAAAGTATCTTCTCTCGTGAATGGAACGAACTTAATCCACGAGAATGATGTTAACAAACGTTTCGCATAATGTTGCATATTAAATGTGAAAATGTTTCACAATAGTTAATACTCTTAAGTTTATAGAATATTTTGATAAATGTGTTTGAAAAACGTGCAATATCTTAAGAACGGTTCGTGCAAGCGTTCTGCAGCGATTCATTCGTTTTCTAATGAGAATTCGAATTACGTTAATAACCATTTTTATAACATTGTCGAAGGCTATGATTTTAAAGTGGTTTTTTCCAAATTTTCATTCGAAAATTTGAGGATGTTCCAAATATTCGATTACGTTTAAATTCATAAATTTCCAGTATTCACCGATTGTAATATTTGTCCAAATTGCGCTTGAAACGCTCCATTCGTTCGTGAGATATCTCTTCCACTGATCCACGGACATACACACACACACGCACACACAGATATCACCTCAAAACACTCGATTCGAATTCAAAAATGCTTGAAATGTGCGCTTTTGTTGAAAACTTTGTATGTATCGGCTGTATGTATATGACTCCAATGTAATGTAATACATTTGATAATGATAAATACATTTATTTTTTTATTATTATTTTTCCAATTTTAGATCGAAAAGTTAGCATTATACATGATTTTACTCACTTTAAATAAAATATTGCATATAAAATATTGATGTTTGTATCATTTTAAAATATAACTATCTATTTATAATACTAGTCTTTAAGCCTGTCAAGAGCAGTGAAACTAAGATTTTTAAAAAATAATGTCTTATTGTTTGTGACTTGACAGAAAGTTAAATAATTTTGTGACGTCTTACATTACAAATCACATTACCTGCTGCGTGTGAGGTCGCGTTAGTTAAATAAAGACTTTTATTTTGACTCTCATTGAAAGATAATAATATATAATATTATAATTTTTATATTATATGAAAGTAATTCCGCTTAATCATTTAACTATACATATTTTCAATAATTTTCTATGAGCAATTAACGCCAAAAGAAATGTTGCTTTTTGAAGACACAAACGAATCTAAATGTGAAAATTCGTTTCGTAATTTGCAATCTTGTGATTGCCTATTGTTGTGGTTCCTGTGTATTGCGTTTCTTTTCCCATCAGAAGGCAGTACGCGTAACAGTTTCTAGTGCGAAGTTTTGAAATTTCAGCACTAATACACATAAGATACATTGTAGTAAGTAATATTCACTTACCTTTCCGATCGATGAAATAAGAACATACAATACAGGAATGTAGATCAATGATCACATAGCTATTTATTATCCTGGTGAAATGAATTTTATTTACACATTACTACAGGAATACTATTTACACATATATCGGATTTTCAATGTACATTTGCTATACATTATTAATTACTCTCTTCATCAACATTATCATTTCTCAATAATTACAATTTCAGAATATGAGCCTTGCTTTTATATATCTAAATTAATCATACACTTTACAAAATTCTTAATGCGCTTTCAATACATACACTTATTAATCTAGTGGAATATTTATTCCAATCGGATAGTCTCGAGGAACGACAATGCATTGTTCATAGACCAGATTGCTATAAATCAAAAATCCTATAAGCTCACTCCAATAATTCTGATCACTGTAGTTACTCACTGCTGTTCGTGCAACCTGGGTTTGTTTAACAGGATTTTTTTTAGGATTCTGTTGTTTTCCGTCTTTGCTCAACCTGTTCAGATCATCCTGTCAGTCAGGACTATTAAAATTATTTGATTCTTATCGAAACAAAAAGATTGAGGAGGAGTTGGCTCCTTCGGACTCTGGCTCTCTATTGGTGGCTTGATCTTCTCTCGCCATTGGACGGCTGAATCCTCATATGTCAGAAGCCCTCGTCCTGACTCTTTCTCTATTTCCCTTAGCGTATTGCCTGAACCTGAAGAATGTGAATCATAGATATGGATCATACAATTGTCAAAATAAAATTTAGTACCGTTGTTAACTTCAGACATCATGGTGTCCACATTTATACGCTGTCAATCCACCCGATTCTGTTATCACTAAAGTAGGGCACGTGACTTTGTGCACAATCAATAATGAACTGGTTTGCAACGTAAAGAGCACCGCAAATCTAATTATAAAAGTATACGTACGTTTCGAATATCAACTGGATTTCCTTCTTCAGTGCAGAAAGTCTGGGTTGAAACGTCTAAATAAGCGCAAGGCTATGTCGACCAAACTGGAATTGTTAAACGACATCTCAATATAGAGGGTGCCGTTTACTAACACGGAAGGGAAATAAAAATAGAAAAAACAAGGAAATGTGAATATAAGGCCAACAAGAGAAAAAATTAAAGGCAGAGAATATGAACACAAAGAAACAAAAAATTTGACGTGGTCATGTCCTATCTCTTGTTTGCGTTTCGTGTTTATATTACTTTGTTTTTCTATTTTTTTATTTTATTTCCCTTTCAAGCCACTAGGTGACACCACTGTATTTAAATATCGATAAACCATTTCAGTTTGACTGGCATAACCGTGCGCTTATTTGCGCGCTCAGGTTCAAACTTTTATCCCGGCCGTCCAAACAGTTACCTTACACCTTTCTGGTAGGTCGGACGGTCTGGGTCTCAACAACAACAACTGAAGAAAAATATCCAGTTGATTTCCGAGACATACGTTTCCTTATATATCTTGATTTACGCTGCATTTTACGGTGTAAACCAGTTCATTATGTTATCCTTGTGTCAATGGTATTTTTAGAGAGTATCCTTTGTCCATATGAATAAAAACTTTCTGCAACATATATCGTGATCTAAAAGTACTCTTTTTGCATAAAATATATTTTTTTCTGAATGTATAATTTATACACGATAAGGAATGGGATTTCATGTCTATGATTACAAGGAACGAAGATCTATGATCGAATGAAAAAAATCTACTATTACAACGAATGCGTGTCTTGAGAGTAGTTTGCATATATCATCATACTGTATTGTAGATGTGAGAGTCAATATGAATATATATTTACTTAATCATAATATCTATCCTACGTTTTTCATTGATTATTGAAAGCATATGCAGGATTCAAATACTAGTTTTAAAACAGTGTAAAAAAAAAACTGGAGCGTCTTATCCGATGCCATCTAGCGGATACTTTCAAAACTATGCTTTGTTAATCTGTTTAATAAAATCGGTTTTCATATTTCATCTGCCCTCTAGCGAATACTGTCGAAGTTAAGTTTTGCCAGTCTGTATACGGATATTTAACAAATCAACGGGCTCTTAATGCTCAGGTCCAGCGTTTTCATATAAAATGTTAAAAATGGCATGTACATCTACCATAAAAAATTTATTAAAGTATCTTATATAATATAAAATTTCGTTTTCGAAAATGTAGATATTCTTCTGCAAGAAACACAAACAGACAGGTAGACATATTATATTAAGTACTAGTAGAATGTATTACAGTGTTGCCTGGATCCTAAAGAAACCCCAGCTACAATGTAATGACATAGTGAAGATCTTTCAAGATGAAAAAAAAAACATTATTTCTTCCTGGCATACAAATACCGGCCATCTTTTGAATTCCATCATCATTTGTATCCATTCTAAAAATATCAGTATTTTGTCTTGTGGTGTTTCTTTGACCCTCATCATTTATTGTTTGTTCTCTTTTATTTCCGTCTGCAATTTGTGGAACCTAACGATAAACGCTTGGAGGGAATCCAAGTGAAAAAAATTAAAGATTCAATGTGCATGAAGTTCTATTTCTCTGAATCAAATATGGCTGACTTCTTGTCAGTACAGATTCCTAAGTAATTGTGATATTAAAAATAAATAATAATAATTAATCTATATGAGTTTCAAAGGTTGTGGTGATACCATTTCATGTTTTTTCATATACTTTTAATTGCATTCATATTAAGTGTCTAATTTTATTACTTTCTCTGCATGAAGAGTATAATGTATAGGTAAAGTATTGAGAAGAGACTGAAAATTTGAATGAGTTTTCGACGGAAAACCGCGTTTTAAACATACCTGAACTCGAATCAAACGATTTTGAGGTGATGTCTGTGTCTATATGTATACTAGTGTGTTTATTCGCGACATGTCACGAACAAATGAAGCGTTTCAAAAATAATTTAGTACGATTATTACCATCAGTTCTGAAACTCTATTGATATTAAACGCAATCGTAAGTTCGAAAATCGTCCCCCCCCCCTCCCCATTTTTGAATGAATTTAAAAAAAATCAGGATCTTTAAGAATAATAAATAAATAATCACTCCAGAAGCAATTTTTCCTTATGAAACCAATGACACAAACTTTAGAACGCTAACATAAACTATTCTTCAGATACTGCAAGTTTTTAAAATAAATTTATCAAAAAATTACATAAAAGTAAAAAAATTAGTTAATATTATCAACTGTGTTCAATTTCTGTATACAATATTAGATAACAGACCCGTTAACATCTTCTAGTGGATGTAATTCGAGAGAAGTACTTTTTGTAATAGTTTTATGTCTTGCCGCCGAAGAATTCGCAAAAATAGTTATTTACTTCACAGATTATTAATTAAATGTGCATTGCACTTTGATGATTATTTTGCACGTAAGTGTAAATAAGTCCCTCTGCTTGGACTAATAATTTGTCAAAAGCTCCCAATTTCAATTTACGTGATGTTAATGCAATTCTAAAAACATTGAGTTATGGATCTTGTACTCCATTTTTTCGCTTTGAAAGAAATAAAATCATTTAATTATGTGGGGAAAGTCATGTCTTGCCCATATTAGATTTTTGCTTTTCTTACAATACATGGTAATGTATAGGGAAGGTATTGGAATCGTGTCACAAATCGAGTTTCCGATGGATCTACACGTTTCGAACACGTTTCATCTAAAACTATTTCTACTGTGACTTTTGTGTGTGTGCGTCTGTCTGTGCAATGTCCACTCTAACTCACAAATTAACCGGTCAAATTTCATAAAATTTTGTGGTTCAGTCACCTGTGGATGATTCTAATGCGCAGTAAATTTTGATATAATTGGGAATAAATAACCTGCCTTTTTGCGAAATAGCCCGAAAAAATTGTCAAAATCTGAAATTGAGAACTACATATGCACAAATGTATCAATTGCATTCTTGTTTCATACTTAACTTTTTACGGCGAAAAGAATAAGATTCACTCCAACATTACTCTAGAGCTAATCATTCTTGAGATATTTCACCCCCCCCCTCCATGCGTTGCAAATTTGCAAACGTCCAGTCGCCATGTTGGCGACATGGTGCCGTATTGGCGGCTGGATGTTTGCCCTTGGAAATACGGTCAGTCGCCAATTGAAACGAAAATTGAATTAAAATTGCAAATTCATGGTTATTTCAAATAATCATCCACGTAATTTTGTGCAATTAAATCCAAATTAATGAATTATGAAATATATAAAAAGAAAATAAATTTGAGTCTGTAGAGAAAGACATTAGCTGGCCACATCATATTTTATTAATTAGTTTACAAACTGGCCCAGCATGTTTTATGTTTCAGATATGCCTGCGTAGATAATTTTGTATGACAAAAACAAAAATTCTTATTATTTTTATTAACACTTTACAACAAAGTTGAAAAGTGTTTATGACTTTGTTCATTCTGTCTGTCTGTCTGTCCGTTAGCACGATAACTGCCGTAAAAATGACTTTATCAAAATGAAATTTTAGTATGTTTTTCAGACGGTCTGTGGGACCTATGGGAAAATAAATAAATAGTATCACCCAATTAGTTTTTTATTGAATCCGGGTTAAAAAAATGAAATACATTGAACCCTATGGGACCTAATTCTTCAAACATTTTTTAAGTAAATTTAAAATTTACGAATTGCTTCGAAATTTTTAGGAAATATTCACATTATCCCATAGAATATATAAAAAAAAATTCAGTAAAATATGTTAAGTAGTTTTTTAATTAAAAATTATTTAATATAGGGAAAAAAACAAATTCAATTAAATTCTGACTTTGGGATATCCTCCAGAAAGAAAAAAGAGATATATTATATAATAAATATCTTTCCAGGTGTTTAATCATTTTGCATATGAGAGAGGCTTCACATTTTAAAATAAATTTGGTAGATAACAATTTTTCATTTTTTTTTTAATTTTATATAACTCTTCTTAATATACTTATTTGATGGTATTTTTAATGCACTTTCTTACGTCCCAGAGAGTTAAAATTTGGTACACAGCTTAAATTTGTTGAGCATTTTATTTTACAAAAATTTGGTGGATCTTTAAATATAGTTCATACATTTTTTTCGAAATGGCCAGCAAATAATCCCCGTTCACTTCTATAAATCATTGTTGTAATATTGTTAAAAATTCTGATGTGGGCAGCACATGTCTGTCCCTGCAGACTTATATTCACGTTCTCTTTATTTCTTCACTAATAATTTGAGTTTATCTGCACAAAATAACAGCCATAAGTATTTTAAATGACATTGAATTTGCACGTTAAACTTAAATTTGGTTCTCATTTGATAGCTGGACTTATTGCCAAAGGTGGCGGAGCAAAAAACGCGAAAAAACTAGAATATCTCAAGAACGGCTAATCCTAGAGTAATGGGGTTAGTCTTATTCTTTTTGTTGTCAAAAATCACGTATAAAATAGGAATTTAATTGATATAATTGAGCACACGTAGTCTTTTATTTTTATATTAAACGATTTTTGCGGGCCATTTCGCAAAAATAGCCCGTTCCTTTTTCCCGAATCGTACTAGAATAACCTACAAATGATTCATATACCTAATTTTGTTAAATTTGGTATATAAATCACTTGTAGGTTATTGAAATATTATACACCAAATTTTGTTAAATTTGTTCCATTAGTTTTCAGCTAGAGTGGATAAAGGCAATTTCTGCGGCCATTTCGCAAAAAAGGCAGATTATTTTATTACGAATCGTACTATAATCTAATGAACATCAGGATTTTCCACAAAAAACATACCTACCAAATTGTATGAAATTCGGTCCATTAGTTTTTCAATTAGAGTGGATGTAATATCCGCACAGATACACCCTTACACACACAGACGTCTTCCTAAAAATAGTTTTTTCGTGTTCTAGACGTCCCAAAACGTGTAGATCCTTTGAAAATTCGAGTTCCGATCTTCGGCACGATTCCAATACATTGAGTACATACACATACACACATATATTATCTGTGTATTATCTGTGTATCTAAATTTCGTGCCTATGCAATTACAATAGTTGTGATTTTAAATGATCCCTAAACTTTTATTATTTCTTCAACGAAGCCTAATTTTAACATATGCAGAATTCAAATATCTCAAACGATTGTAAGATGAATTACATAAGAATTGCTGAATTTTTTTCACACAAAATTATTTAGCTCTGGAGTCTGGAATACAAGTTATATGAATGAAATATTCATTGATTTTGCATACAGAATCAGATGATTTATATTTCGATACAGGTTTAAATATTTAAGTATAATAAATTACTGTAGTACTGTGATAATGTAAAAGATATCACCACTGAATGTATCACATTTTAGAAATTTTTAAATGAAATTACATTTCAGTTGGAAAGTGTTTCATAATCAATGCTTATGCATGATTGATCTTTCTTGTTATATTTTTTATAGAGGAGTCACATCAAATACTTTAATGAAATTTTCTATACAAACCACACAAATGCTTTCAGAAATTGGACATATTTTAAATCGGGATCAACGTCGGGTATATCTGCTACTATATAAAATGATACATCGAAAATCTTTTAAAATAAATACCCACATTATTTCTCTCTATACAAATAGCTTACATATTTTCAGTTCCATCATCATTTGTATTCATTCTACAAATATCGGCATTTTATTTTATGGTGTTTCTTTTAACCCTTATCATTTATTGTTCTCTTTTATTTCCGTCTGCAATTTGTGGAACCTGACGATAAATAGTTGGAGGAAATCCAAGGGAAAAAGTTTAAAGATTCAATGCGTATGAATTTCAATTGCTCTGGTTCAGTTACGACTGATTTCTGGTCAGTACAAATACCTAAGTGATTGTGCTGTGAAAAAAATAAGAATAAATAAGAAAGAGTACGAATGAAAATACATAAAATGCAAAGGGGATGGTTATACCATTTGTTCTTTTTTTTATCATTTCTCACAACATCTACATTCAATTCAAAGTCCAAGGTTATTTATTATTTATGAAATAAATAAACTTGGAATTTTTTTTATGTGAAGCATATTAGGGCACGGAGTAAATCATGAAAGAAATGTAAAGGGGATGAAAGGAAAGTATGCAACGGAGGTGACGTCATATTGTTACGAATACCTAACAGAAAACCCATTGTTATAATTGGAATTTCTGAGCTCATTGACGTTAGCGACAGATTCGATAACCAAGTTTCAAATTCGATGTCAAATTTCAAGTCGACAAATGTGGGGAATTTTGGCGAATTTACATACTTTTATATCAAAATTTCCACAGAGGGTATATTTTCCTGGGCAGCTCGCCATCGTTTAATTTGTTTGTTGGCGTAATATGAGTAAAAATACTTGTTGAACTCGATACAGAATCCAATGTACAATTTTTCTTATTATTATACAGGGTGGCCATAATTAAAGTAGAGGGTGTTTAGAGCCCGATAGTGAGAAAATTGTTGGGCCAAACACAACCAAATTTACAGTAAATACTAATTAGGCCATGGGATTTTGATTTTTAAAAGAAAAAAATAGTTCGGAATTTTGACACCGCGGGCCAAAGTGGCACTGTAAGGTCCATTTTTGGAGTAAATTAGGTATAGGAAGTTCAGAAAGTTAACATTTTACATGCATTTTGAAGTGCATTCTCTGAACAGCATTATCTACTGCAGAATGCAGCAGATCTCCATTGATTTGCTTGGAATGCAATGTTATTCGGTTCTTCAAAGTGGCTAAATTATCCACATTCCCTTGGTATACCAAGCGCTTTAGATGATCCCACCACCAAAAGTCACAAGGGGTTAGATCAGGCGAATGGGCTGGTTACTTCATAGGAAACGCTCGACTAATTATTTGGTTGTTGGTAAAATGCTGTCGTAGGACTTCCTGTACGAGCAATCCAATATGAGGTGCTCCATCCTACATACATATATATCATAGATTCAAGACATCCAGACTTTTGAAACTGCGGAATAACGAAGTTCAGCAGAATTGTTCGATACCTCTCAGCATTGACGGGAACTTTCTGTATTTCCTATGCCTATTTTACTCCAAAAATGGACCTTACAGCGCCACTTTGGACCGCGGTGGCAAAAATCCGAACTATTTGTTTTTTCTTTTAAAAATCAAAACCTCATGGTCTAAATAGTATTTACATCAAATTTGGTTGAGTTTAACCCAACAGTTTTCTCACTATCGGGCTCTAAACACCTCTACATTAATTATGGCCACCTTGTATATACCCTTTAAGCTGTGTTATAAAACAATAGTGGTGAAAACGTGAAAAAACAACAACAAAAGACACTAAAAATAGTAATTTAAAATAATAATTTTAGGTGTATCTAGATATAAGTAGTAATAAGATATAAGTAGTCTAGATATAAGTAGTCTAGATATAAGTAGTCTAGTAATAAATTTTCCCAAATCATATTAAAATCTAATCAGCACCAGAGCAACCCACAAGTATGTCATCTACAAAATTATGTAAAATTTTGTCGAGTAGTTTTGAGATACAGGGGATAGATACATACATTTCACAGATAGACAGGCACACACACACGCACATTATGCTAAAATTAGTTTTTCGTGTTCTAATGTTCAGCAACTCAACATTTATTTAGCCCCAAAGAGTGTAGGTCCGTCGAAAACTCGAGTTACAATTTTTGGCACGATTCCAATTCGTTCCCTATACAATACCATGTATTGCAGGGAAAGTAAAAACAGCTTTCTAATTCAGGGCCAACAAAAAGCCCAACCTCACCTATTCAAGCAAGTGCAATAAAAACCAATTATATAAAAACTTCGCCAAAATATAGCGTACACTAAATTTTAGATGTAATAAATACCAAAATTCAAGTCTTAACATTTTAAGTGTTATAAAAATCGAAACCAAAGTTTTAATATTTAGTATATGCTATTTTTTTATTTTATTTTTTTAGTATTTATTTATTTTAATCATTTTTTTTACTATTTAACTATTGAAGTTTTTATACTATTTGTTTCATTACACCTAAAAATTAATGTATATTGTAATAAAGCAAATTTGAGTACATTCTGATAATGTATTTTCGTCCAAATTTCGAATTCAATTCGAAATAGCATATATTGTCTTTACTGCAATAAAATACAGTAAAAACATCTTGAAGACAAATACAAATAATACTATTTCACCCTGGCTTAAGAACAATATCCAACTTTCTATTCCATCATCATTTGTATCAATTTTAAAAATTTAAACTTTCTATCTGTGCAGTATTTCTTCTATATTTTCTTCTTTCCTTTTATTTTTCTCAACAATTTGTGAGACACAGAGCTAAACGGTTTGAAAGAAAATCGTCCCCCTACCATTTTGTTGCCACCTCCAAGAAATAAAAAAGTAGGGGAAAAGGGATAAAAACATCCAGTGCATATAAGCTTTTGTTCCTTGGATCATAAATGACTGACATGTGGTCAGTAACCATTTTAAAGATTTCAACAATGGTTTTTTGGGGTGATTTTTTTTTTCTATCTTTTCCTCTTTTTTTTTATTTCTTCTGGAATTTGTAGGACAAAACTAAATGCTTGGGGGGGGCAAACCTCCAACCAGTATACATGAAAAAAATATATAAAAAAGTAGAAATATCCTATGTGTATTTTTTTTATTTACCTGTCTGAATGCTGGTCAGTATAAATTTCAAGGTGAATGGCATGTTATCAGACACATAAAAGAGAATAGTTGAATGAAAATGCATGGGATTTGAACATAATTATAGTTGTGTCATCAAATGGGTTTTTTCTATTTTTCACTTTTCTTACATAATTGATTCTGATGAGGTCAAATATCCCAGTCACAAAATTTTGTTAAATTTACACGATTTCATTAATGTAACAAAAATGCGGAAAACTTAAAATGTCTCGATAACATCTAGTCCTAGAGTAACGAGGTTGGTCTCACTCTTTTCATCTTCAAAAAATAAGTATAAAACAAGCTTTTAATGGATACATTTGACAATCCGTAGTATTTTATTTTAAATTTTTGCAGGTCATTTCGCAAAAGAAGGCAAATTTTTTTTCCAAATCATACCAAAATCTTATTAGCACCAGAGTTACCCACAAGAGACTTATCTACCAAAATATGCGAAATTGGATCAATTGTTTTTTTGTTTGTTTGTTTGTTCTTTTGCTAGAGTGGATATATGCGATTTTTGAGGACCACTTCGCAAAAAAAGGGCAGGTTCTTTCATCTCGAATCGTACCAAATTCTAATCAATCAGTACCAGGGTAATCCATATGTGACTTACCTATAAAATTTTATGAAATTATGAAATTTAATCCATTAGTTTTTGAGTTAAAGTGGATACATATATTGCACAGACAGACACACACACACATACAGACGACGCGCTAAAAATAGAATAGTTTTTTGTGTGCTCTAGAGGTCCTAAAACGTGTAAATCCGTCGAAAACTCGAGTTGCGATTTTCGACATGATTCCAATACTTTCCCTATACATTTCAATGTATTGCAGGGAAAGTAATAAGAAAATAAATTTGAGTCTGTAGGGAAAGCCATATGCTGCCCCCATCGGTTTCTATAGTAAATACAAGTTTAATTACATTTTGAACAAATTTTAAATACATGGAGATTATGTTACATTCATGGCATTGTATTTCATTTCCCTCCGTTGATGGTAATGGTTTGAAACTCCCAGTGGTACATGAGTCACTCTTTCAGTAGCTCTTGATTGCAAGAGTCGTGTCCGTGTGTTGCTAGTGCATCGTAACATGCCAGACTGGAAGACATCTACTAGATACTGACAGCATGACAGACTATTCCCCTGACGGAATAAGATATGTCAAATTATTATCTAAATTGACTTTCATGCTTAAGCATCAGGAAAATTGCCGTACATCTTAAATAGTTTTTCCTGTTGTATAAAATCTACAAGCCATTATTAACCGTGCAATATAGAAAATGGAAAATCGAGTTTTTGAAGGAAATACACGTTTTGGACACTGTAAAACACGAATCCAACAATTTTAGCACGTCGTCTGTGTGTATCTGTCTGCGTGTGTCTGTGCAATGTATGTATATCCAATCTAGCTCAAAAACTATTCGACCAAATTTCCCAAAATTTGGAAGGTGGGACCCCCCACTTGCGGGTTATCCTGGTAGAAATTATATTTCGGTACAATTCAGGAAAATAGAAGCGGCTTTATTCTTCTCTTGCAAAATGGCCAGCAAAAGTGGTCAAAATTCAGTAAAATATAAACGACTATTTTATTATATGCAAAATGATCCGCAAAAATGATCAAAATCTAACATAAAATTATATGCTTAAATATATATATATTATATGCTTATTATCTGCAAACCCACATCTTTCATCTTCCTTTTCTGGTAGGTCGGACGGTCTGGGTTTCAACAACAACAACATCTTTCATCTTCCTGCTTCTTTTACTTCACCGTAAGAGCGTAACTTGTGTGTACTGCATAAGGAGTTATGACTGACAGTTCAATTACATCACCCGTACTTATTTAAAACATGTTTTTAGGTTTTGCGTTTCCTTCGTAATCTATTGAAAACGGCGATTTTAATGGTATTCTTCTTAATCTTATGACGCTAAAGTCTAAGGGAAGACAACCGTTTCATCTTCCTACATCTTAAACAGTTAATATAAAATTTTGAGGGAAATAGCAATAACATCCAGTATTATATTGGGATCCACGCAGAGTAGCTATGGGAGCCGCAGTTTGCGTCCCCCCTGCCTGATATAGTTATTATTAGAAAATATCAACTTTAGAAATGGTCCGTTCCTGCTTAAACGTTTCGTGGAAACAAAATCTATTTACTGCTTCACGATCATCAGACCAATCCATCATAAGACCGGAACAGCATCGTTTTTCCTCCTTTTCCGGATATCTTGATGCCGTAAATGAAACCGGAAGACTATCCTTTTATTTTAATTTGAGCCGCAAAATGAGCATTATTTTCCCTTACTGAATAGATCGTCATCTTTCACTTAGTTGGTAGAACTTTGTTATCAACGAAATAAAAAACAGTCTTTAGCTCGGATAGAAAAAAAGACAGGAACTGCAGAACTTATTTAATAATTGGAGAGCCTGGTTAATCTCAAACCCCCTCAACAATCTAAGTAGTTTACGCCAGGGCTAGGGGCAGAGGAGAATGCAAATCTCTTAATCAGCGAAGACAGTGGAGCGAGGTCCAGTGGAGCGAGGTCAGTTAAATCACCCACAACACGAGGTCGGAAGATGATCTGGCCAAGTCTCGACCCCAGTAGCCGATAGAATTAGGTTCAGACTAACTTGTGTATCTATATAATAATTTTCTAACGTGTTTGTGTCTTTATAGACTTCTCAGAAGCCCTCAGTGACTTGGAAAGCCAGTCTTTGCACACTTGTAGTATCAACTACGAAACAGAAACTAAAAAAAAAATGTATTTTCAATCCCCGCCCCCCAGAGGTGGAGAAAATTCGATTTTTTTTTTAAAAGTCCTTCAAGACCCTCCAGAAGTCCCCCTTGTCAAAGTCCCCCTTATAGAAGTCCCCCCTTGTCAAATAGACTTCTATAAGAGTGCAAATATTCCTAAATAACCTAAGGACCCTTGGCGACCTAAACCGCTGAATCTTTGTACACAATTATAGTAATAACCACCAATAGAATCTAACGTACATAGGTTTTTGACCCCCTGCCTTCTTTTCATGGGGATATTTTTTCCCTCGAAGTGTTTCTTTAGAACCTCAATCAACACCCGATGGCTTTTAAAAGGCTCAATCTTTACATCTTTATAGTATTGACTAATTAACTGAAACTGAGTTCGATTTCTTTCCATGTGGTGGACAAAATGGGAAGGGGTCGTAAAGTCTCTTAGAGCCCTCCCAAAGCCCCCTCCCCCCCCTTCCGATAACCTAGCGGAATCTAACGGAGGCAATTTTCGATAAAACGACTATTTTCGATCTTAAGACTATTTTCGACCTCTTCACCATACATTGTTAAACAAAATAAAATTCATTAAATAAGGTTAACTTCATTTTCAAAAATATTAGTTTCCCTGCTTTTGTCAACATAAATATTAGTCTATATATGTTTATGATAATACAGAATGCAGTTTAAAATGTCTCTTCCGTTTAACAAATCTCTCATATGCATTAAAAGAACACTAGAGTGTTAAAATAATCCAATTCAGTTCGGCTCAAGCATCGACTGCAGAAAGATTTCCAATAAAATACTTTAATAAGTAAACTTTATATTTCCTTCTAGGCAAATGGATTTCTGCATCATACAGAATTGCTCTGTACAATAGGATGTTTTCAAACTCTTAAAGTTAAAGTTGAAAAGGATTAAGAAAACTAAGAAATAAGTTTAAATATATTTGAACTACAAAACTTTTAGAAGAGAAAATATTAGTATCGATTATTAAAAATAAAAAATAAATATATGAATGTGTAATTAAATTCAAATATTCGCAAACAGTTTCTGGGAACTGTTTCCGTAATTTAGTTCTCTTTTTGAGGCCAGTAAAATGACGTCAGAGTGCACTCAAAACTACTCTGTTTCAAAACTACGATAAGAAAATCAAAACTATCCAAAACTACTCTCAAAACTACTCTCAAAACTACTCTGATTCAAATCTACTCTCTAAAAATATTTGGAAATTTTATTTTTTATTGTGTTAAATTTCACTAAACTAATAAGTCATAAAATTACCTGTACGAGCTCTCTATATGTCACCTGTATATAAAAAAGGTTATTGAACTTTATATATTTTATATAATTTTTTTAGAGTTTTGCTCTTCACTATAGAAAAAGTAATCTATCCCAGATCCTTCCTATCGCATAAGTCAAGATCTTTGCAAGCGGCAATCTTTGCAATACATATTGGCTTATGTAAAACATTTTTTATTTCCTTTTTAACTTACTGCTAAGTTAATTGACAGAAAAATTCTCTGTTTTCCAATACCTACACATGCAAGAACAGATGCTTAAATTTGAAATGAATTCAAATATTTTATAATAGAAAAGAAATCTAATCAATTTTCTATTAGTTTCACATTTATCTATCGATCATCTTTTTTGGAATGTGGAATTAAGTTATTTATGCTGGAAACCGCTTTCGACGATAAGTTCAGTAAGCTTAATAACATTAAGTAGAAATTAATGCAGAACAAAAATGAGCATGTACTGTTTGTTAAGTAGTATTTAAAATTCATATATTCGTGATGGAATGATGAAACTACATTTTAAGACAAATGTTTACTATTTATTTCTTTTTCTTAAAGAAGATATGAATGATATCGATGTGTGTCATGTATTTCAAAAAAATATACGACAATTTACAGGTTCTTTTAAAAAAAAAGGGAGAGCAGATGGGAATACAGTGTTCACTTGGGTAATTGTCATATAAAAAATGTTAAGAATAAGAAATGTTTTATCAAAATCAAGTAAAGATAGCTTATAACAAAATATTAATAATTTTAACCTTCTATACATACATATTATATGTGTAAAAAGTATACTATATTGTCGTCAAAAGGTATATCTAAGATTTAGACAATTGTACACATTGAAATACAAATCGACTGTTTTGGAGGCGATGAGCATTTGTAGGTAACAGTTTGAACAATATTATCGTTCACATAAATTAAGCTATTCAAACAAAAATTTTGCATGATTATGCAAAATCCACTTCGACTATAAGAACTTGCAATTTCGTCCCAGTACCTCAACGGTAGAGCGTCGGCTGGCCAATTCGGAAATCCAAGGTTCGATTCCCGGTTGGGGCTGCAAGGCTCTTTACAACGGCGCCCGATCGAATTAACCCTGTAGGTTAGTGCAAAGATGTTGGAGGTCTAAAAATGACCCTAGTACGGATTCAGTATACTCTGAAAGATTGAACGTCGATTTCAAATTGAGAGGATAACGACCACGCAGAATACTAACTTCGGTAAAAATATAGTAGTAGCAGGAGGTTGACCTGAGGTAAAAATAGCAGGCGGCGGTCAGTCAGATTGTCAGTTGCTCGCCAATCTGGCATTAGAAGGAGTAGAATGCAGAGATCACTTTGACTGTAAGACCTTGCAATTTCGTCCCAGTAGCTCAAAGATATAGCATCGTCTGGCCAGTTTGGAGATCGCGGATTCGACTTCCGGTTGGGGCAGCAAGGCTCGTTACAACTATTACAGTTAGTGTAAATGTAATAAAAAATCGCCATTGATTTATAAATTAATATATAAATTAGCGATAATCAATCAAGTTTACTAAACAATCATTTTATATATTTAGTTTTACTTTACAAAAGATTAAAACTTTCAAAACGCTGAGCTCAACTCATTTAGAGGTTTTGTAAGGTTTTTAAACAATTTATCTAGTAAATGGATAAAGTGCAAATTATGTGAGCAGCATTTGATTATACTTGGTCTCTCTCTTGGTATTTATGTCAATTAAAATAGCATATAATCCCTTTTTCCATATAAAATGGTAGTTTACTTAAAATTGCATCACATTTCAGGTTTTTCGGAAATTCAATTTTTAATTAGCAGTTTATTGTTTTTATTGACTTTAAATCGCAAAATTTTCCCTAACGAGAATCTTCCTCAAAACTGATTATTTTAGAATATCGGAATTGACTGCGTGGGGTTTTTCATGAAAAAAATTCACACGAAACAAATGGTTTACTAAATATTGATGCATATATTTCGTCTTAATATTTTAATATTTTTTTTCGGGTCATGATGTAAAACGAACTACTTATTTTTTATTCAATATTTACGAAAATGTAAAGTTCACCTGATAAAATCACCAACTATAA
Organism: Amaurobius ferox; assembly: GCA_951213105.1. Lineage (NCBI taxonomy): Eukaryota > Metazoa > Arthropoda > Arachnida > Araneae > Amaurobiidae > Amaurobius > Amaurobius ferox. The sequence goes on from OX578137.1 coordinate 22,384,518, forward strand.
ATTTCATAAAAATCTGATAATTTTTTATAAATTCTGATAGCGTTTGACCGAAGCTTCTCCTGTTTCATTTCACCACACGCCCCTGAACTTAAGGCTCCTGTATATACGAGCTGACTCATCAAGCATATTGAAGCCCACCATAGCTGGAAGCGCAATCCATTAGCATTAGCTCTATTCGTATTTTCACTTTAGGAAGTGTAATTGAAATAATTATGGGTGGTTGTTCTGCACCGAACTGCTCTAATCATTCTAGAAAGGGTTTTAAACTATTTCGCTTTCTTAGAAACGAAGAAAGAAGAAAACAATGACTAATAAATAATTGGATACCTGGTAATGGAGTATACTTGTGCGAGCTAAGTTCTACAATATTCTAATTGAAACTTTTTTCTTTATATAAAGTATTTATTTTAAACACTTATTTTATAATTTCTGTAACTGTAGTATGGAACCCTATGGGCTTCAATATGCTTGATAAGTCAGCCTGTAGTAGAGGAGCTCTACCTGAACTAATCACATCACTCGGTTTTTGAAAGGCACTGAAAGAGATGTGTTTGGTCGCCATGAATTTGTAGCAGTTTCTTCTATTATTAGCTCGAGTTTATTCTGAACTCTATCAAAAATGAGTTATATTTGTCACTGGAAGAAGGACTTTTCAACTCGGCTCATAGATATATATAAACTCATGTTTGTAAAAAATTGCAACACCATGAAGGAATCACCGTGCTGATTGAGCTGAAACTTATAGCACATGAAAATTAGGATATGCTATGCAAATGATTGGAATTTCAGAGTCACCGAGCATGGATGGGCTAAGCAGTGCCCTCTGAACTGCTGTTTTAGCCGTATAAATAGAGAGCTGTAGCGGGACGTTGAAATAAGTCTATAGTTGTCTGCCAGCGGTAAACGTTTCATGAGATGTCACTATGCCTCTAAGACGACGGAGGGCGCCATGTGAGCAAGTTACGAAGTTTGACGGGTACGAATGATCAGCTTTGTGAAGGTGGGTAGAGGTGGGGGGTTCTTATCGTGTAATAGCACGATTTGAAACTCGTATGGAGCGCAATGCCCCCACAGTGATGCGAGTGGGGAAGCAGTGGACTGAAGAGAACCGGACGAGTCAAAAATCCTTCATTGGATGAAGAAATGTTACATCAGTCCGGGATGATATGCATCTCATCCGCATAGCAGTGATGGACCGTACAGTTTTATCTCGACAGTTGACAGACCGTTGGAGCACTGCTACAGGGGTGTCATCGTCTGCTCCAACAATTCGTCGGCGTCTGCTGTACCGTGGACTGCGTGCAAGAATTCATTTGTATAGGATTCCCTTGACGCAAAACCATCGCGAAGCCTGAGGCTACAATAGGTTCATCAACATAGACACTGTCGTACGATTTGGAAACAAGTCTTCTTTTCCGACGAATTCCGCTTTAATTTGGGGTACAGTGATGGCCGCATCTACATTAGACGCTATAGAAGTGAACGCAACCTTCCGAAGTGCGTTATACAACGTCATACTAGACTAACGCCAAGCGTGGTAGTCTGGGGGTGCCATTGGGTATCTTGGACAATCTCAGCTGCTAAGAATTGTGGGTAATCTGATCAGAGAAGTTTTGGAGCCCGAAGTCGCACCTTTCATTCAAAGCATTCCTGGAGCTGTGTTTCAACAGGACAATGCCCATCCACATGTTGCTAGGAATGATCGAGACTTCTTTTAAGCACAACAGACACAGCTTCTTCTTTTGCCTGTCTATTCACCGGATATGTCGTATATTGAACATATCTGGGATTTCGTTGGTCGGCGTCTTCCTCATGATGCTCGTCCCGTAGCTAATACAGCTGAACTTTGAGTTCGGATAAAAGCAATCATCTGGGATGTTTTTCCTCTGGTACAAATTCAAACTCTGTTTGGTTCGATGCCACGTCATATAGAAGCTCTTATTGCAGCGCTTTGTGGCTTCACCAAATACTGATTTTCGACACGCAATATTGTTTATTTACTTTATAAATTTTATCGTTTATTTGCATCAATACAGATCGTTTGTGGAATACATTTCATGCACTTCTGATGATTCATGGTGTTAATATGGATACGGTGTGTTAATATGGATATGGTCGGAGTTAATATGGATACAATGGTTCACAACCAGTTGTGGAGAATCGTGGGACGAAGGTAAATCAGTGTGCATATGCAAAACAGTTCAGTCGATTTTGACATGCGCAAAGCACCGGCGCAGGTCGGAACAAGTATAAAACGGTCTCGATCGGCATGATCAGTTGAGGCAGAATTTCGCAGTTACTGTGGTACGGAGCGTTGTTAACAATCAAAAAGAACGAAAGATGTCACAAAGTTGCCCGCTGGACATGTTTTTAAAGGGACGAATTATTGGAATGCTGGAATCCGGTCGATCCCAAACCGAAATGTCTCGAAGTCTGAATGTGCCTCAGTGTGTGATCTCCAGACTATGGCAGAGATTCCAAACCACTGGAGATATTACCCGACGACCAGTATCAGGTCGGCTAAGCGTAACAACGGCTCGGCAAGACCGATATTTGGTGATAACCGAGTGACGTCAGATAACCGTTCTGACAGACAACTTGATTCATCCTTGACAGCCGCCACAGGAGTCACTGTTTCGAGACAAACTATTTACAGGAGACTGAGACGCGTTAGTCTCTATGCTAGACGACCAGCAATTTGCATCTCCCTGACGTCTGCACAGAAACGTGCGCGTTTACAGTGGAGTTTGGAACATCGGCAGTGGAGTGGACAGCAGTGGGGCAATGTCATGTTCAGTGACGAGTCCAGTTTTGGCCTGCAAACTTATTCTCGTCGTACCACGATCTCGGAGAGAACGTGGAACGCGTTTTCACCCGGGAAACATCACAGAAAGACATCATTTTCCGTTTGAGGAAGTAGTCATGGGCAGGCATCATGATGGACGGCCGCACAGACCTCCACATCTTTGACACGGGGTCGGTTACCGGTTAAAGATACAGAGACGAAGTCCTTAAGCCTACCGTTTAGTTGTTTCGAGGTGCTGTTGGTCCTGCTTTCATATTCATGGCTGATAACGCGCCACCACATATGCATCACCACTGCGGACTTGGTCGACGACTTTCTTCAAACTGAAGATATCCAGCATATGCAGTGGCCTGCCAACTCTCCTGATCTGAATCCAATACAGCATGTGTGGGATATGCTCGGGAGATATCTTGCAGCTCTCCGCTACCCACCAAGCTCCGTTCCGGGATTGAAAACTGCTCTCCGTGAGACTTGGAAATCTTTGAGCACACAACTCATCCAAATCCTCATCGAAAGTATGGAAACTCTTTGTGCAGCATGCGTGGCTATCCGAGGTTCCCACACACCGTATTAAACTGCAGCATCACATTGTTTGAATCATTCTGTTTCACTGAGGTTGACACTCGTATTGTGACCCTTTTCTTTCAACCCTTTTTTGGATTATAAAAGTCGTTATTATCTTTGTTTTGCGTTGTTTTTTTCTTCTATAACCCTATTACACCCGCATACCACATTCCCTTCCATTCCGATGGAGATTTCCTGAAATTGTCACATAAACAGCAAATATGCTATACTTTTGGACATGAGTGTAGATTACATCTGGCAATGACTAACGAAAAGAACAATTGAGATGGAAAGCCCAACAGCGAACATATAGGTACTGTGTTTCAAAGCTCATTTAGTCAGGTTAGTTAATTCTACTAATCCAGTACGATACTATTCTGGATAACAATTGTTCCCAAGTTCGATGAGTACCTACATTTAAGGATCAACAATTAATTGCGGTTATTCTTTCAGGTCTTAATCAATATATCAAAAATTAAATGAATAATATGAAATGCGACTATTTCAACCGTTTTTCATATCGTATGATTCAATCATGAAATCTTAAACCATTTTTTTAATGTGCGTATTTGAACTACCTAAATTTCATATGTTTTATAACTTAATTTAAACAAACCATCCGCTTCTGTTAATGCAATGGAGATATGATATTAAGAATAGTATATATATATATATATATATATACTAATAATACAGTACTTCTCAATGTATTACATAGGGATATAGGAAATTTACGAGTTTATGAAAATTTCTCTAAGCATCTTTAATTTTTAAATATATTCTGTATTACAAAAACTAGAGCAACGTAAATAAGCACAGATAACGTAATAATGCAGCATACAGCTGTACCTTAAAGGTGCCACAGATTTAACTGTTCTGGGGATGTGGCAAGCTGAAGAACTTGACCACTTTTGTCGGTTAAGTTATCCCCCGGCCTGTTTACTTTCAATAACTGACATGAAGAGAATCCGCTGTTCTGTAATATGAATTCCAGAAATTTAACTCAATTCTAAATCTATTATTAGACAGCTAAATTCAAAGACGTTTTACATCACTGCAATGACCGTGTATAATATTATAAATATCCGATGATAACCCAACTCCTGAGCACTTTTGAGCGGCACAAAATTACACAAAAAAAAAAACATAAAATGCACTTTCTCTTAATATTAAGCATGTGTAAAGCAAGTGTAAAAAATATTGTTTCAACTAAACTAATATTTAAGGGTAAAATACAAAATTTCCTAATTTAAAAGCACCATGTACAGTGAGATATATTAAATAAGCCAGCTAACCCAAATTTTTATTTTATGCAAACATTTCAACTGAGCTGACATTCAAAATGTACATATTCAAATTAAATCTCAACAAATGTATATTATATAGTGAAACTATGTATTCCATACCTAGAAATCCAATTCCACACATCAAAATCTCATGTAGCATTCAAAAACTTCCATACTGACAAAGCTCGTACACATATCAGGCCGAGAGAAACATCTCAAACTGTCACGTACCTGAATTTCTTTTGCGACGTTTCTTGCCAGTATTAAAAAATTCGGATCCGTCGTACAGAACTGTCGATACGCACTTTAAGTTTCAGCGTAGTTCACTCCCTTGGTTTTTCACGGCCAGTATTTGCCTTCATTCACATGAAAACTTTCCATTGTCGAACTGTTTATTGTACTTGAAAAGATCACACTATACTTTCCGAGTCAAAAGCTTAAATGTAGCGTAAATGCATTCATAACGAGCTAGTATTTGGAAACGTTCAGCTTGACATTTTAAACTTGAAATCATGGCGATTTCAGGACCTTAAATCCTTTGCCACAGACTCGCGCATTCACTGCATTGACTGGTCAAGCCGACAAACTGCGTAGTCACGCAATAAAAGCGGCATCACATGTTCTTCTTTTACCTAAGTACGTATTATCATAGACAAAAAGTTATTTTGTTTTTACTATAACATTTTTCATCCATACAACAGACAATTAAATACTTAAAGTGCGTAAATAGTTAAAATATATGTCAGAATAAATTATATATATAAAATATATGCAAGATATAAAATATATGTCAGAATAAATTATAATATATATATCAAATATATGTCAGAATAAATTATAATATATATATCAAATATATGTCAGATATTAAATATATATTAGAATAAATATATGTCAGCAAAAGTATTTAACTATAACCTCAAAATTTTAGCTATATATAAACTGCATTAAAATTAACCGCAATTTCTAAATAAGGGAATTAGAAAATTTTTGATTTTAAAATATAAAAAAAATTATAAAGATAATATAAATACAGAAAGATTTATTTTGTAGTCTGAAAATTTTCTGATCCAGGCATCCGAAAATTTCAGATCATATTCTCAGTGATGCAATATAATTACTGCTATGCCCCAGTTTTTTTGTTGTTTTTTTCTAATCAAACTTCTTTAGCAAAGAATAACATTTGACTGCACTGGAAGTATTTACTAGGTCTGCGTTAACTGTACAAATCGGACAACTACGCTTATGGTGATATTTTTCTGGATATACAGGGTGTCCCAAAAAGATTGAAACGCACTTTAATTCTTTACCTGGAGATAGTGGGAAATGTAAATTGCAAAAATGTTGAAAGTAAGATAGGAAATAAGACTACGCTAATGAAATAGTCCTCCCATTCATTTTCAAAAAGTTACACTTTTTAAATTTTTATACGACCCCCTTAGACAAATTGGGTCAATCAGAAAATTTTTATTTTTAATGCAACAAAATCATTAAAAAACCCGCATATCTGTATTTTTAAAATTAGGCGAGTTATATTTAATTGAAAATTGAATATTGTGAATGGGGACCCTATATCAAATTAGAAATGTAAATTTGTGACATATCACAAAAAAAAAAAAAAAAAAAAACTGGATGATAATACATAGGAGACATTTTTGCGAATTCCTCGTAAGTTCACAATGCAAACACAGATTAAGTACTTTTCAATAACTAAGTACATTTTCAATAATTGAGTACTTTTAAGTACTCTTTTTACCTAAACAATTTGCATCGTCAATTTATTTATGATCCCTATTTTCAATGAAACAGCCTTTCACATGTTACGGAAAAGTGGCATAAGTCAGATTTTTTTTCCTTTATCATAATTCAGTTGATTTTAAAGATACAGATATGCGGATTTTTTTAATGATCTTGTTACATGAAAAATAAAAATTTTCTGATTGACCCAATTTGTCTAAGGGGATCGTATAAAAATTTAAAAAGTGTAACTTTATGAAAATGAATGGGAGGACTATTTCATTAAAGCAGTCTTATTTCCTACCTTACTTTCAACATTTTTGCAATTTACATTGCGCACTTATCTCCAACAGGTAAAGAATTAAAGCGCGTTTCAATCTTTTTGAGACACCCTGTATATAATGGAGATACAGAGCACTAAAACAAACCTTTTCCCGTTAATGAATGTAAGTCAATCGATATCACCTATGGGTGCTAGAGGGCATTGTTTGGCGGCTCAGCAAATGGCTATTTTTAGTTGTCGCCATTCGTAACGTGTGCTTCTTACGTGTAGTATGGAGCATTTCAAGAAATGAGATCTGACATGCGTCTAGCATATGGGGCTGCCAATAAAAATTGACGAGCTACTGGAAGCTATTGTAATGTGAACGATATCCTAAGAGACGTGTGCCAAATCACCAAACATTTGCGCATTAGCACCGACAACTGTATACAAGATCAATCATGTATAAAACATTGATTATGAAACACTTTCCAACTGAAATGCAATTATATTTAAACATCTCTAAAATGCGATACATTCAGCGCTCATATATTTTAAATTATCACAGTATTACAGTAATTCATTATATTTGAAAACGTAAAACTTCTTCGAATTGAATGAACTTTATTCGAATGACGTCATCGAAATATAAATCGTCTGGCTCTCTATATAAAAGTAAGCAATGAATATTTCATTTATATCCCTTTTATTCCAGACTCCAAAGCTAAATAATTTGGCGTGAAAAAATTTCAGCAATTCTTACAACTCATCTTACAATCACTTGTTGTACTCCGCATCCAGTAAAATTAGGCTTCGTTGTAGAAATAATGTTTGATGATCATTTAAACTCAAATATATTGTAATTGCGTTGTTTCAGTATGTAGATGCACAGAATTTAAGCAAAAATAAAGCGGTTTTAGGACGGATGCAACACTAAATATAAATTTAAAAGAACTTTAAAAATCACGATTTTGACACTGGGTAAAAGATAGATGACATATTTTATTTTGAAATGGGTCATGTAACCTCTTTATATAATATGGGTGCAATTATTATTTTAATTTTTATTCAAAAAACTATCGAACATATTTCGTTGAAATTTTTTGATAATTTGAATATTTTTTTAAATTTTTGAAGCAATTTCTGAATTTTAAATTCGCTTAAAAAGTGTTTTAAAAATTAGGTCCCATAGGATTCAATGTAATTCACTTTTTCAACCCGGGTTCAATCCAAAATTAATTGGGTGATATTATTTATTTACATTCCCATATGTCCCACAGACCATCTCAACAGCATACTAATAATTCATTTTGATAAAGTTATTTCTACGGCAGTTATCGTGCGAACGGACAGACAGACAGACAGAATGAACAAAGTCATAAACACTTTTCAACTATGTTGTAAAGTGTTTTAAACGTTTATTTTAGTGATCCCTATCTCCCATTAAAGTTTGTACAGATATTTTGAATCCCCTGTACTTTCATATGTTACCATAGTTGCGGACCATTCACTGTTGCTGAACTTTAATAATATCACACTCGATCCTGTGGTGCTGTTTGCTGCACAATGAGCAAGAATCTAAAATTTGATTTCAGTTAGTGAATTTTGTATTCTGTATTCAATTTTATGTTAGTGAATGTTGACTTCCTAAAGATGTATATATGTATCTATGGATACACGCGTGTATGTATGTATGTATGCATATGTATATATGTATGCATTTATATGTACGTATGAAAAAATAATATATTCTTTATCGAGTGCTGGCCGAAATTTTAAGTCTGTGAATGCTCGCAGGAGGGGGGAGGGCAGGGGGAAAAAAAGTACAAATCCCTGATCTAATTTATACCAGTATAGTTGGAAAAGGTAGTTTTCGTAATATTTTTGTTTTTACACTTATTAAAAGTGTGGAAATTAAAACATATTCATCACGACTATAGTGAAGCGAATTTCGCCCTTTAACAAGGTATTGCACAATAACAAGTGCTCGACTAATCGTCTATGATCATCCATGGACCACATTTTCCTCGGAATTACCGCTCATCAGCACGGTGCAAACGATGCACCGTGCTGACGAACGATAATACCGGAGAAACTGTGTATTCCTGGTGCACCGTCCGCTCGATGGACGTTGAACTGGCTTCCCAGGAACATGCACCATGCTAACAAGTGGCAGTGATCGCGATACCAAAATCCACTATTGGGAATGGATGATCATTTGAGTACTTTCTTGGTTTTATAGCGTACTCTGTTATAAGGCAGAACTTGTTTCACTGCAGTCCTTAGCGATAAGATTTCCCGTTAACGATGGGCGGGCTATAGTAGTTCCTTTCGCCGTTTCTGAATTCGAAATGGAAGCCCTTGCTTTAAGGAGTTGTTGCTCACTGAGCTCATCGCTTGCATACAACGAAGAGCGGCAATGGCCGCGAAACCTTGGTCCGTAAGTAGTGATAGTTGAATACTTTCTTTCTTTTATAATCGTCATGAATTCACTGCAACTACCTTTAGTGCCTGCATCTAGCGGTTACTAAATATAGCAACCAGTTTTTATACCAATCAGTTTTGTAGTAAGTCCTGCGACTGCGTCAAGGGCGCAGAAGGCTACTCCTTCCCCAAGAGTCAAAATATGAGTTAAAATTGTAAGGAATCCTTACCTCCCGTTCTCCCCTACCTCCCGTTCTCCCCTACCTCCCGTTCTCCCCTACCTCCCGTTCTCCCCTACCTCCCGTTCTCCCCTACCTCCCGTTCTCTCCTACCTCCCGTTCTCCCCTACCTCCCGTTCTCCCCTACCTCCCGTTCTCCCCTACCTACCGTTCTCGCCTTCCTCCCATTCTCCCCTTCCTCTCGTTCCTCCTTCCACCACAACCGTCCATCTCTCCCAAGATTAAAAATAAAAGTGAATATTTCATCCTTGGACCCGAAAAATAGAAACGCCCCGCAACGAAACGAAAATTTCCGTATTAGAACTAAATTGTTACACCCCCAGCACTCAAAAGATATGTTTTTAAACCTCTATACTTCTTTTCGATAATGGAAAGGACACAAACTCAAGTCGAAAGCGATAAGAACTTCTCGGAACAAATGAAGAATGTGCGAGACACAGACAAATTTGAATAGTCTTTAAAATAATTGTAAAAAATGACCAAATAAGAGCACAATTTCTTTCACATATTTCGAAAGATAAGGATTGTAAGTTGCTTACGACACATTCTGAAGACAGTATCTAGAGAAGTTTAAGGATGACTGAATATGAACATCAGGAAGAATTCTTGGATAATTCGAAATAATCCATTTTTCTCTTTTAAAAACCTGTATAAATAAAGTATCGTCTTTTTGGAAGTAGACCCGCAATATATTTGACTGGCCCAAATTCTCGGCATTTTTAGCATTTTTTTTTAATTACTGAAAAATATTTTTTTATTCAGCATCTAAGTTATGAGGTCGGTTCAATATAAAACTTATCACTTATAATAAAATATTAATTATTTAATACTAAAAGCTTTAGTCCAGACGTTCCTCTAATTTTTATTCAAAATCATTTCATTTCTAATTTGCGCAATTAGATTTCAATTTAAACTTTTATGCATTTCAGAAAATAATGCAATATATGCTGTGTCTGCTGCAATCAAGTTTTTCGTGCTCTTTCGAAAATAATCTATGCTTCTCTTAAGGTCGTTGTTACCACACGTGAAATTTCACTGTCTGAGAAATAATCGGTTTGTGAAAAACAAAAATTATATTGTCTGGGTCTGTTTGGGTATTTTTTTTTTGTTGTTCTTTAAATAAACATAAGATAATTGGTCAACTGTTAAAGAAAATGTGTTTTTTAACTCCAGATATTTTTTCCATATATATATATATATATATACATATATATATATATATATATATATATATATATATATATATATATATATATATATATATATATGTATATATATATATATATATATATATATATATTTATATATATATATATATATATATATATATATATATATATATATATATATATGTATATATATATATATATATATATATATATGTATGTATATACATATGTATATATATATATATATATATATATATATATATATGTATATATATATATATATATGTATATATATATATATATATGTATATATATATGGTGGTTTAGAAGAATCAAGTGTCGGTAACTTCATTTCTTAGGTAAGTCTGCCCCACTTAATCCGGCAAAGAATATTCGCATACCCAGCTTATATGCATAGAATATTCTGGCATAATAACGAATCCCATAGGGATATTGTTAAACATACCCTTTTTATTGCATAGCAACCCCCTGTTAATTACATAAAATCTGAGACATCAGTCTCATGAATTTCAGATTCAGTGTTGGACGGCAAGGGAGGAAAAGTGAAAAAATCGCCAAACTTGACAACCTCCGATTTTACCTGTATAGGTATAAAAGGTATAGGTCAAAAGGTATATACATAATGAGTAGTAGTAATGTATTCTGTATATAGTAATACAGTGCTACTATTTATTACGTAAATTGTTTTAATTATTTTATATTCATTATCTTTATAATATGTGTATCCGCTTAATCGCGCATATCCCACTTAATAGCATACAATAGAGTGGAACCGAGTGTATGCAGTTAATCGGGCCCAACTATATAGACATTATAATCTTTTTCACTTTCCCTACAATTCGTGGTAATGAATAGGGAAAGTATTGGAGTCGTGTCGAAAATCGGAATTCGAGTTTTCGACGGATCTACACATTTCGAGCACTCTAAAGACTAAAAACTAATTTTAGCGTGACGTCTGTATTTGTGTGTCTGTCTGTGCAATGTATGTATCTACTCTAGTTAAAAAACTAATTGACTAAATTTCACAAAAGTTGGTAGATAAGTGTGGGTTACACTACTGCTGAATAATTTCGGTACGGTTCAGAAAAAATGAACCTGCATTTATTTTCCTATTGACCCGTAAATTCGTCCAAATCTAAAATAAAAGATTACATATGCTCAAACGAGGGTTTTATTCTAGACCCATCGATTCTAGAGTTATGGGGGCCCAACCCCTCATTGATTCTAAAGTTATGGGGACCCCCCCCATAACTCTAGAACCAACGATATAAATTACAACTCAAACAATAAAGAATATTTCTACCTATTCAAATTTATTTCAAATTTCAATTTCTTTTGTCTCAACATATTCTATAACCTGCTCCACAAAAAGAAAAAAAACCTATTACCTCTACTCACAATCAGTAAACTTTAAGTGGCATAAATTGTCAGTCTAAAATGTCTTATTACACAAGAAAAATATGTTGGAAGCTAGTTGAATATGAGTCTAAAGTACACTATCAACAGATTTCGTGTGGCTATAGGTTATGTGTGTTTATATCTATGGAACCCTAATTACGTCTTGTTTCCACCAAACGTCACTACCATCTTGTTTCCACCAAACGTTATTAACGTCTTGTTGTTACCAAAAGTCACTACCATATTGTTTCCACGAAACGTCACTAACGTTTTGTTTCCATCAAACGTCACTAACGTCTTGTTTTCATCAAACGTCACTACTGTCTTGTTTCCACCAAACGTCACTACTGTCTTGTTTCCACCAAACATCACTACTGTCTTGTTTCCACCAAACGTCACTAAATTCTTGTTTCCACCAAACGTCATTACTGTCTTGTTTTCACCAAACGTCACTACTGTCTTGTTTCCACCAAACGTCACTAACGTTTTGTTTTCACCAAAGGTGACAGTGATGAGGGCAAAATGGACTCCCTAATAGAAAGAGAGCGCGTACGGAAAAAGTTTAATTTTTCAACTTTGAGAGAACTCTTCCGAGCACAGTCTTCCTATTGACTAATTGACTAGTTAAACAGTTGATAATCAACGTTCGTAGTCCTTGATGAAAACCGAGCGTAATTTTGTTACTCTTTTATACGCTTTAGGCCCCGATTTTGTTAAAAACTGTTGTATTTTTAATTTTCATTTTTTACACAATTCTAATTCTTACGATATTGTTATTTTTAATATATCGAGTGCCAATATTAAGCGTAATTATCAGAATGCACCATTTTAGTTTACCTTTGCTTCATTTACATGGCTCGTTGTAATTGATTTGTTATCCGTAGCGTTTCTTATAAATGTATGTTTGTGGAAAAGGTGGAAATCACTGGAAATAAATGGAAATTTTTTTAAATCACAGATGAGATCAACCCAGTACTCAAGGCATGCCATGCTCCTTTGATATCAGATTTCTTTATATTTGCTTTTCATTCTATAGACACTTATTCCAGGTTTTTTATTTAAATAGGTCAAAATATTCCTAGAAGACCTTTTTCTGGATATTGACTGCTGATTTTTGCGAATGAATTTCTCACCTTAAATATGTTCTTAAAACAATTACATTCAAAAGTATTTATCTTTTACAGTAAAATATTGTATCCCAAAGATAACTCAACCAACGTCACGTTAGTTTTCGGTTTCAATAAATACTGATATGTTTTGATGCACAAAAAAATACTAATGTAACCTGAAAAGACTCAACCTACTTTTAGAAGTAAATCCTCTTCTGAACAAAACAAACCAAAGTAGAACGTCCATTTCTATTTAAGGAAAGTATAAGTGAATGGTACTGCTTTAAAATTTAATAAGCTTCGAGATAAAAGGACTTAAATTTTCCTCGATTTTCTCTCTCTCTCTCTCTCAGTATATATATATATATATATATATATATATATATATATATATATATATATATATATATATATATATATATATATATATATATAATAGTTTGAAAATCCAATGACAGAATAGAGAAAAGTTGCAACTCAAAAATCCAAACTTTAAAAACTGCCTACATAATAAAAAGAAGTATTAAATTATTACGAGACAAATTAATAATTAAGGAAGCTGCAAGACAAGGATATCCACTGACTTTTCGGAAACATTATTATACTGCATATTATAACCAAAAGCAAGATGTATTTTATGCAGATTTTGAAGATTTAACAAAATGATAATGGCAACGAAGATTGAGACATAAGTAATTAAATAGTGGACTGAAGTGGACTATCATGAATTTGGTGGTTGTGTATTGTGTTGGATTTCTGTACAATCACGATCATGATGAGGGTAGATGTTTCATGAATGGATTTGTCGAATTCTATTCTTGGTTACATTTGGTATATAGGAATTCGTTATTTTTTCAACGTTTACAACTAAGGTCTTTATCGTTTTTTCAATTTTAATTTTCACTTTTCTCTTTTGTCGACTTTCGGAGGGCTGCTTCGGGAATGTTCTGGGGTCCAGGAGTGTTTCCTAGGTGTAAAAAGCATGCTGTAACCCGGAACAAGGGGTCACAATCCCCCTTGGCCTTTTAGTACTTTGCCTGTTTGCAAACCCTTTTCCCTTTGAATTTGGTCTATATATTAAATATATATATATATATAATATTCCTAATATAAAAAAGGAAAACCGAAGTTTTCTTGGGTCGAATGATATTGTTCTCCCCACCTTCTTTATGAGCGAATCTGGTTCGCTTACTCTGGTCCGACCCTGGCTCGATTACTCTGGTCCGACCCTGGTTCGACCCTGGTCCGATTACTCTGCTCCGATTACTCGGGTGCGACGCAGTTCCGATTACTCTGCTCCGACACTGGTCCGATTACTCTGCTCCGATTACTCGGGTGTGACGCAGTTCCGATTACTCTGGTCCGACCCTGGTCCGATTACTCTACTCCGAGACATTGTTGGAGACATTGTCGACTCAATTGGCAAATATAGCAAACTTGACGACTTTTTAAGGTGGGGCCAAATTGACGAAATTGACACAAATGACGCCAAATTAATGAAATTATAATTCATATATTTTAATAAAATGGAGTATATTGCTTAGCAGATGTTAGCAATATTTCCAATTGTCAAGTTAAATTTACGCGAAATATAAGTTAATTGGGTTTTTCAAAATAATTTTACATGTTGTCATCCAGAAGAGCACCAATCGCTAGTGTACTTTTCAACGTTAAAAGTATTATGCTGTATATTTTGTTCATCACTATTTTGTATTTAAAGAAAGAAAGTACTTGCATTATGTAGGGAAAGTTATGTGCTGCCCATATCATATTTTTATTATGTTTAAGTTTTGCACTCAATTAAAACACCTATAGTGTTTTATAACAAATGTTTTGTTTAATAACAAAACAATACGTTAACAGGATACATTATTGTTGTTTTGAAAAATACTTTAAGTGCACAGGGCACTAATTGAGATAATGGGTTTGAATCCTGATTCCATCCGATTGGAATTTTTAGTCAAATTAAACCTAATTCTCTAAAAAATTTACCCAAAATGCGAAATAAAGTTTAGTATACGTGAAAAGGGTATCCCGCCGAACTCGTTGCATAGAAGGAAGATACAATGCATTACCTGAAAGTACCAAGGTGATGAAGAGGTAAGCATATCTGAGCACTAATCAAAAGAGCTACATGATTATAGTTTCTACATGACTTTTAAGAGAAATTAATTCTATTACTTTCCTTATATACATAATTTATAATTAAAGTATTGTGAAGGGGTCGGAAATTCAAATTCGAGTTTTCGACGGGAGAGCACGTTTCAAGCATCCTTGATCACGAATCAAACATTTTTGAGGTTATGTGTGTGTGTGTTTGTCAGTGAGTCTATGGAGACGATATCTCACGAACAAATGAAGCGATTCGAATGAAATTTGGTACAAAAGTCACAATCCGTGAATACTGGAAGCCTATTGCTTTTAAGTGGAATCAAATGTTCAGAACCCCCATAAATTCTCGAATGAAATTTTGAAAAAATCATCAAAAACACAAAACCTTTACTAAAGTTACGCAAATAGACATTTCTTATGTAATTTTTCCTTAAAAAACAATTGACATAAATTTTAGAACGCTAGCATGAACCATTCTTGAGATATTGCACATTTTTCAAATAAATTTATCAAAAAACTCCATAAATTAAAAAAATATATTAACTGTTGAGAATCATGTTCACTTTTCATATGTAATATCATGCGATAAATTGGGTGACATCATTCTCGTAGATCTAGCTCGTTCCATTCATGAGAAAAAATACTTTGAATAATACTTTTGTATTTGAAAGCCAATAGTCATTTATCTGCTATAAAAATAACTCATTTCTTGGCTCATAACGCTTGGCGAGACCTTGGCGACGAATTTGGTGGAATGTCGCCAACTTGGCGACTTTTTATATGTTGCCAAATTAACGAAAATCTCGTCAAATGGATAAAAATGATGCTAAATCGATGAAAATGTCGACTAATTGACGAAAATTCAATATCTTGGAAAGAATATAAGCATCTACTACAAGAATAACCTATTTTTTTTACTGTAAGAGTAGTAAATTCATTGCATTATATAAGGAAAGTCATGTGCTGTCCACATCAGATTTTTATTTAAATCTCTTCTGCAGAAAATAAATTTTTGACTACATACAATATATATGCAATAAAACTATTTAATTAATAATAGCAAAACGATTTTATTAAAAGTATCATATGGTTTGTCAAGTGAAAAATATGTTTGTCAAGTGTAAAATAGCCTCCTTCATCCCGTTAGAGTAACAGAGTAACCGCACAAGCAAAGGCAAGAACGCATCTGATACATTCTTGACCTATCTGGTCTTGCTGCTCTGTCTCTCTCTCTCTCTCTTCTCAAGAAAGAGGTTGTTTTTGTCTCTGATACAGATTGATACTTTTGATGAACTTTTGATGGGCTTTTTATGGATTTTACTGGATTTTTATGCTGTAATTACAAATTATTTTGTTGCAGATTAATTTAGACCATGGTAAAAAAGAATTCTTATATTATGAAGAAAATTTGTGGAAATTTATAACTTGGTGTACCACCAAAATTCATAAAATGTCTAGAAAAACTTTTCAATAAATTCGTATATTTCCTTGGTCAAGTTAAATCTGAAATATCTGAATCAGTGAAACATTTGCCAGATATTTCAAAGATATTTGAGAAGTCTGACATTTAAGAGTTTTGAAAAGACTTTCATAGTATTTTTTTTATTGATTCTCAGAAAGAATTATATGCCATGATTGGTTCTGACAGGTCTATATTTGTACAATAAATCAGGACTGTCCAACTAGCGGACACCGAGTCAGGTCTTACAAATGAGTCCTTGTGCTCGAAATAAAATACTTCTTAAATAAAATAAAATTAATTGAATTTAAAATCCACATATTTCCATACTTGACCATAATAACTTATTTTATGAAATATGACATGTAACGTCAATATGACTTAAACACATTACTTCTTTTGAGTAATAAAATATTTCTTAATTAAATGAATTTACAGTAAAGCACCGATTATCCGAACCCCGATTATCCGAACTATCCAATCATCTGAATCATCCCCCCCCCCTTTCTATATTTTACTCTCATGCACAGAGACAAATTGAATGGTTTATTATAGAGAAATAATTGTTTCCAAATGAATTTTTCTACTTTGTAGAGATTCTTGTAATAGCCACTTTTCTAGGAAATGTTTGGGATAAAAGGAATAGGGACATAAGGTCAATAAAATCGGAATATATATAAGTGAATGGGAGAGGATTGAACATATCTCTTATTAATGTTAAATATGCCATAATTATAATGTTAATATGCCATATGTTAAATTCGATAATTTAACATATAATTATAATGTTAATATGTGATATGTTAAATTTGATAATGTAACATATAATTATAATGTTAATATGCCATATGTTAACTTCGATAATTTAACATATAATTATAATGTTAATATTCCATATGTTAAATTCGATAATTTAATATATAATTATAATGTTAATATCCCATACGCTAAATTCGATTAATTTGATCCGCTGCTTGCAAGAAACAAGTTTCTAGCAGTCGCAGCTAGAAATCAGACTTCGGTGAATTAGAAATCAGACGTTGGTGAATTAGAAATCAGACTTCGGTGAATTAGAAATCAGATTTCGGTGAATTAGAAATCAGACTTCGGTTATTCTGTGTGCTTCAAGGGATGTCTGGAAAGTGAAAGAGTCGTACTATCTATCATTAAGTGAAAAAACGACGGGTGAAATGTTAAAGAGCTTAAAGAATGGTGAAGAAGGAAGTACATTGGCATTAAAGTACGGTGTAGAGAAATGCACAATATTAGAATTTAAAAAAAACTGAACTCATTTAGTATGTTTGGTAAGAACTTGCAGCTGCAAAGAACTCGTAGCTGCGAATGAAAAAAACCATCCAATAAGAATAATTGCTTTGAGATGCATCGTAAGAAATGAAAAAAGCTTCCCAAAGCTAAGCTCACCAAGTTAACGGAAGCAAAAAATGCAAAGGTGTGACCTCAGCAGAAGATTTTTCAAGTAAATATTATTGAAAATTATCATTAATTCCCATTTCGCATAGATAATTACTCATCGTTAGGTTTTGATGACTAAAACGTGAATAATTATACTTTTGATCTTCTTCGTGTTGCACTTACGTTGTTTTCAGTGATACAACATTAAATATTTGCAAAATACGACGCAAAGTATAATTCCTTATAAGTAGAGAAAGTGACTTTGAGCACAATCAATAATACATTGGATCGCAACACAAAATGCTTTGCAAATGAAGATAAGTATGCATGCGTACATTTTGAAAATCATCCTTCTACAGTGCATCGAGCCTGAATCAGAACGCCCAAACGATTGCAGACTAAGTCGGTCAAAGAGAGAATGACTAAATAACCTATAGTAGCGCCCCATGGTGTGACGAAGGGGACGTAAAACAGGAAACAAATAGGAAATCCAGCATATATTAACTTGAGAATTAAGTATGAAAAATAAATTAAATGCAAAATATATGATCTCAACGTGCAGAAAAAGAGCAAGGCAAAGAAACGAAAATTAGACATGGTCATGCTATGCCTCGAAGAAATAAAGTGCCTAGGACAAATCATTAACCAAATTAGTGGATCATATATCCTTGAATTCCTATTCTTTCTCATTTTACTTCACTGTCATCACACTATAGGCGCTATTATAGTTGATTCTGGCATTTAGCTATTTTCTGTTTGATTATCTTAGTCTGAGCTCATTGGGTCATCCTTGGTCAGGCTTGTTGCACTGAAAAGGGAAATCCAATGATTTCCAAAGCATACGTATGCTTATTTATATTTATTTGCGCTGAATTTTACATTATGATACAATTTACTGTGATGTATTGCAATGAAAAAATAATTAGGATAATGGAACTTGTTTATAGTATAACATAATCAAGAATTTTTCTTACGACGACAACTCAAGAAATAAAAATCCAGAAAACATCCAAACTGTTTCTTTGTACACGCATTGCGAATAACTTTCAATCTGTATGCAACACAAGACACAATGCAACATAAGAATTCGGAAGCACACCTAATGATAGGAACAATACTTTTGTCTGAGCAGTGTAGAACATTATAAAGAACGATTTGGGGGAACGTCCACTGGACATATTTGAATTGTATCCATTGCATCCTCCTTGATGTGCATACGTTTGGAATGTGGAGAACAGCGACTTATTTCCTCCTATTTTTAAAACTTCGTTTTAGACCAAAAATTCTTCCGAATTTCGTATTTGAGAAAGAAACGTTACTTTGCATTTGTACTGGGGCATCTAGGGAAACTGAAATATAAATGCTCTATGTTGCAATGAGGGGACATAACAAAATTTCCAACATGCTCTGAAAATCCGTTGTCCTATTTATTTAAGAACAGCATAAAGTCATAACTATGAGTAATAAAGCCATAACTACGAATAGTCAAAACTGCATCAAGTATAACTTAACTTGCATTAGTCGGAAAATAATGTATCTTTCATGAAAATTTTTAGTAAAGATAAATGTTATAAAGGTCTAGTTCGTTACTAAATGTGGTCGAACAAAGGATTTTTTCCCCTTTGAGGAATTGTTAAATTAAAATTTGATGATATTCCGTTTTTAACATTTGTAATACCCATTATCTCGAAAACTAAAAGCGTTATCTAAGAACAATAAATAGTGATTTGTAGCCTTTTAAATGCCCTTAGAGGATATACAATTGAATTTTGAATCTTTGCACTATATTGGTTATAATTTCAATATTTTAATATATTGATCTGTTGAACGTTTTCCAATGGGAGGGAAACCTGCAACATTTAAATGCGAGTATTGCATGCTTTGATAGACAAAAATTGGCAGTGGCTGGAGTCACTGCCAATTTTTTTGTTTATTTTACAATATCTACAACAAAAATGAAAATTTTTATATCCGATAAACTTGGTGCCGATTTCATATTTGGTACCTATCAAACTCGCACTGTACATAAACTTTGCAAATATTACAAAATAGAAATGAGTCAATAAATGTTCACTATTCTTGCAATAAAACTACAAATTTCAACACATTGTGTAGGTCGTTTTTGAATTGTAAACTTCTTATTTGTAACTTCATGAAGAAGTAAATTTTTAAGTAAATGAAATATACCTCGTTTCATTGAGTCTTACCAATACCTACTGATATGCTGCCCTTAATTAAAAAACCTGATTTGGGAAACGTATTACTTTCCTTATATAATGCAATGAATTTACTCCTTTTATAGTCAAAAAATAATGTATAAGATCCACGGTACTCTGTTTTTAACGTTGAATTGTACATTTGGCGATTTTCCGATAACAACATGTATTACTATTTCAAAGTACTTAAATAACTTATATTTTACACAATTCTAAATTAACAATTATCAATATTGATAGCATCCTCAATAAGCGATGTTGTCATTATATTAAAATATTTTAATGGCGTTATTTTCATTCATTTAGCGTCATTTTTGTAAGTTTGACGAAGTTTTCGTCAATCTGAGGCGAAATATAGCCAAGTTGGCGATACTTTACTAGATTATTCTGAAAGTTTATCAAATACATCACCAAGTGTTACAGACGAACGGAGAGAAGAGCATTTTTTATATACTAGAATGCATGCGCGTCATATGACGGAAATCAGAATTTACAAAACATTACCTCTGATTTGGCGTCATTTTTATCAACTTAGCGACATTTATGTCACTTTTGACAACATTTAAAAAAGTCTCCAGTTTAGCGACGCCCCACTAAATATCTCGCCCAGCGTTACCGATGGACGGACGGAGAAATGAGGTATTCTTATAGTCTATACTTATGTTCTTTCCAAAATATTGAACTTTCATCAATTGATCGTCATTTCATTGATTCGGCGTCAGTTTCATCAATTTGGCGAATTTTTATCAATTGGGTGATATTTTCGTCAATTTGGCAACATTTAAAAAATCACCAATTTGGAGATATTCCAAAAAATGTGTCACCAAAATTTTATCCAAACGTTATGGACGGAAAAATGGGTTATTCTTATAGAACTTGTAGAGTCTTATATTCTTTCCAAGATATTGAATTTTCGTCAATTAGTCGGCATTTTCATTGATTTCGCGTCATTTTTATCAATTTGGCGACATTTTCATCAATTTGCCAATATTTAAAAAAGTCGCCAAGTTGACGACATTCTGCCAAATTCGTCATCAAAATCTCGCTAATCATTATAGACAGAGAAATAAGTTATTCTTATAGCAAATAAATGACTGTTGCATCCAACTAAAAAAATATTACCCAAAGTATCTTTTCTCATGAATGGAACGATTTAGGTCCACGAGAATGATGTCACCAAATTTATCGCGTGATATTACATATGAAAATTGAAAATCTTTTACAATAGTTACAATAGTTTTTTCTTTCATACGATTTTTTGATAACATTTATTTGAAAAATGTGCAATATCTTAAGAACGGTTCATGCTAGCGTTCTAAAGTTTATGTCAATCGTTTTTTAATCAAAAATAACATAAGAAATGACTATTTGCCTAACTTTATTAAAGGTTTTGAATTTTCAATGATTTTTTCAAAATTTCACTCGAAAATTTAGTGGAATTCTGAACATTCGACTACGTTTAAAAACAATAGACTTCTAGCATTCACGGATTGTAATTTTTGCAAAGAATTTTATTTGAATTGCTCCATTCGTTCGTGAAATATCGTCTCCATAGACTCACTGACATACACATACACACATATTTTCACACGCACACATAATTTCACACACGCACATTCTTTCACACACACACAGAGACATCACCTCAAAAAGTTTGATTCGTATTCAGGGATGCTTGAAACGTACTCTCCCGTCGAAAGCTCGGATTCCAATTTTCGACCCCGTCACAATACTTTCCTTATATATTATACTATGTATATACAAATAGTGAAAAAGCCAAACATAGCTCAGCAAAAAGGGCCAGAATAAAATCTGTACTCTTTCATTCTCAACACAATACGAATAACGCTAAAACGTATTCTGAAACAATGAAACACAAGAATTTTGAGGCATACCTAATAATCCAAACAATATTTTCTTGGGCGGCGTGGAGTATTACAACAAAGAACGAACTTAGGGATACCCGCCTGACGTTTTGAATTGTTTCCATTGCATCCTATACTCCCTGCCTGCACACGTTCTGGAACGCAGCGAAGAAAGATGTTGTTTCATCTTCGTTCTATTTTAGAACTTTCAAACCTAAAATTCCTTTGAATTTCGAATCTGACGAGAAACGGTGACTTTTATTCGTACACTAGATCTACGCATACTTGATATTTAAATACCTTGTGTTGGAGTGAATTTGGAATAGAACTGAAATTTCAACATGTTCAAAAAAATTTATTTCTTTACTGCAAAGGAGAATTCCTTTCAGGGTTGTATATAAAATATTTTATTTGCAAATTTACATTCTCTTGATACATTTGTTTTTTAACACTTTGCAACATAGTTGAAAAGTGTTTATGACGTTGTTCATTATGTCTGTATGTCTGTCTGTCTGTCTGTTCGCACAATAACTGCCGTAAAAATGACTTTATCAAAACGAAATTTTAGTATGCTGTTCAGACGGTCTGTGGGACCTATGGGAATATAAATAAAAAATCTGATGTGGGCAGCACATGACTTTCCTTATATATAATGCAATGAATTTACTACTTTTGCAGTTAAAAAAATGTTCTTATAGTAGATACGTATATTCTTTCCAAGATATTGAATTTTCGTCAATGAGTCGTCATTTTCATTGATTTGGCGTCATTTTTGTCCATTTGGCGAGTTTTTCGTTACTTTAGCAACATTTTAAAAAGTCGCCATGTTGGCGACATTCTGCCAAATTCGTCGCCAAAATCTCGCCAAGCGTTATGGACGGAAAAATAAGTTATTCTTACAGCAGATAAATGACTATTTGTGTTCAGATACAAAAGTATTACTCAAAGTATCTTTTTTCATGAATGGAACGAGCTAGATCCACGAGAATGATGTCACCCAATTTATTGCATGGTGTTACATATGCAAAGTGAACATGTTTCTCAATAGGAAATATTTCTTTCTTATTTTATAGGATTTTTTGATAATTTTTTTGAAAAATGTGCAATATCTCGAGAACAGTTCATGTTAGCGTTCTAAAATTTATGACAATCGTTTTCTAATGAAAATTTACACAAGAAATGTCTATTTGCGTAACTTTATTAGAGATTTTGATTTTTTGACGATTTTTTCAAAATTTCACTCGAAACTTTAGGGGGGTCTGAACATTCGATTACTTATAAAAGCAAAAACAATAGGCTTCCAGTATTTACGGATTGTAATTTTTGTACCAAATTTTGCTCGAATCGGTCCATTCGTTCGTCAGTTATCGTGTCCACAGACTCACTGACACACACACACATACACACACACACATACACACACACACATACACACACACACAGACATCACCTCAAAAATTCTATATAAATCTAAAATTATTAAATAATTCTAAAATTATTACCGAGGAATGTATCACATTTTCGAGATGTTTAAACCAGGCAATTTATATTTCAATGCCGTCATTAAAATGAAGTTCATTTTTTTCGATGAAGGTTTAAGTTTTCAAATATAATAAATTAATGTAGTATTGTGATAAGTTTTAAAATATTACCGAGGAATGCATTGCATTTTAGAGATGTTTAAATAAAATGGCATTGCAGTTGGAACGTGTTTCATAACAAATGCTTTATGCATGATTGATCTTTCTTGTTTCTCTTGCATTAGAATAGAGAGAATGTTCAAAATACTGAAAAATGAAACTTCGTTTGCACAATAATTATTTGAAGATCAACCGAAGTCGAAAAATCCAAAAACAAGTAAATAGTTTGATTTTAAAACAAGATTTAGCCGAAATCAATGATACTTTGACGTCTCTAAAACCACTGAAGCGATTTGGGCCTAATTTGGGTGATATACTGCATATATTAAGTAGATGGGAATGAAAACTAAATATTGAAAATGTATATAGTTTGGCTCAGAGTTCACTTTGTATTTTAATGTTTAAAATACAATGAAAGAAAATTGACGAAGACTTTCATTTTGGGGGTGAAATTGATTCACTATTTTCAGTTTATTATGTCCAGAGATAACTCATCTGAAACACAAATTACTTTTCTTAAAATTTTCTAATTTTGTGCAGATTAAACTCGCACTATAAATTAATTTTACAATAATTGCAAAAAGATGCGAGCCGATAAATATTGCACTATCTCTACAATAATGTATACAACATAATGTTCAGGAAATTTTTGAATTACAGAATTTTACAATTCCAGAGAATAAATAAATAAATACATTTGTAAATAAATAAAATATTCCTCACTTCATTTTAAGTCATACTCAAACTCATACCTAATAAGATGCTGTCTTTAAAGGGAGAGCTTCTTGTGACTTGCCCCATCTGTAACCAATCATGACTCCATGACGGCCAGAGGAGAAATCCATTATCTTCCTTGTCCACACAATACGAACAGCTTTGCAACGTAATTTTAAACAATACATTACAAGAATTCTGAAGCATATCCACTAATTCGAACAATATTTTCCTGGGTGACATGAAGCAACATAAAGATCGATTTTTGAGATACTCGCTCCATGTTTTGGAATGTTTGTAAAATGTGAATCTGTATTGATGAGACGGATTATTGATGTAACGACGATAACAGTAATATCGATAACGGTACTATCGATAATAACAATAACAGATGATCCTATCAATAATAATATCGGTAATATCGATAATATCTATATTATCGATGATAATATCAATAATAATATCAGTAATATCGATAACGGTATCATTAGAAACGATAACAGTAATATCGATAGTCGATGGATTATCAATTATCGATGAAACAATTGAATGAGACGAGAACCGACATTCTAGCTAGAGTGCAAGTATACTTGATAATTAAGCAACGAAACATAAGAATTTTGATACATATCTACTAATTTGAACAATATTTTCCTAGGCGGCATGGAGCATAATAAAAATCGATTTTAGAGATACTCGCTCCACTTTTTAAAATGTTCCCATTGCATCCTCTCTGCAAGCATACATTCTGGAACGCAGCAAAGAACGATTTTACTTCATCTCCGTTCTATTTTAGAACTTTCAAACCAAAAATTCCTCTGAATTTCACAAGTGACGAGAAACGGCGACTTTTATGTTTGAACCATACATCTATGCATACGTGATGTTTAAATGCTCTGTATTGTTGTGCGTTTGAAATAGAAGTGAAATTTCACAATGCTGTAAAATATTTATTCCTTTACTACAAAAGAGAATTCCTTTCAGAGTTGTATAAAAAATAATTATTTTGCAAATTAACATTATCTAGTAACATTGCAGTTGTTTTTTCTTATATAGAAACTAGCCACCCGCGCTTGGCGAGTTAGAAGTGGATAGTGGTCATTAAGCGTGGCTGACACCTGCACACTTAATAAAAGATGTTCCTTTCTGAATATCGAAAATGCTTTCAGATTTTAACCAACGAGCTTATATACACTACGTGATAGTGAAAATGAGACACCAAGAAGGAGTGGGGAGAAAGTGATGAAAATCGGCAAATAGAGAGAGACAGCAACGAGCAATAAGTGATGTTTATTGCAACATGATACACTGAGCGATAACACCGTCTGATCAGAAGGTTGTAGGACCACCGTGGACGGCGATACAGGCAGCAACACATCTAGGTACAGAGTCAATGAGCATGCGGATGATGTCCTGAGGGATAGCTGCCCATTCCCTGTTAACCATCTGCCAGAGTTCGTCTTCTAAACGCAGCGGTGGCAGCGCACGAAAGCAACGTCCAATCACGTCCCAGACGTGTTCGATTGGTGAGAGATCAGGGGAGACTTGTGACCAGGGAAGCATATGGGTACCTTACATGTTGGCTGATGCGTGCTGTGCATGGTCGGGCGTTATCCTGCTGATAAATGACATTGGGCACCCCTGAAGGAAGGGTAGTGTCACCGGCCGCAGCACGTCATCCACGTATAGTTGGGTCGTCATAGTGCCCTCAATACGGACCGGAGCTGACCTGCTATCGTAGGCGAAGGCGCCCCAAACCATGATGCTGTGTTGTCGCTCGATGTTTCTTTCCACAGATACGGCCGGATTAGACCTATCACCACTTCGGCGCCAGACTCGTACATGGCGACTGTCATTGCTAAAACAGAAGCATGACTCGTCTGAGAACACGACCCAGTGCCATTCCGACACAATTGCAAACGGAGGCGTCTGTGCTGTTGGGTCAATGAGAGTCATTTTTAACGAGTGCCATGAGTGCAGGTTGCCGGCGACCAATCGGCGGTTAATGGTCCTGGCCGATAGGGGGACATCACGGGTGTCCTGCACATGCTGCAAAAGGGCGACGGAAGTTACCTGTGGGGCCGCCAACGCTTGCCGCCAGATGCGTCTCGATCCACGCGTGCTGACGACGCTCTGGCCGTACCGGCAACCCTCAAACGTGCGACATTCCCTTGTTCCAACTATCTGCGCCACAGTCGGTGCACCGTGGACGCGTGTAAGTGGCTGGCCGCTGAGATTTGACGTATGGACCAGCCTGCCCTTCTGAGTCCGATCACCATACCCCTCGTGAAATCGTCTGTCTGCTGGAACTGCCTCAGTTGGTGGCGGCCTGGCATTCTCTGCTACTACACGTTTCCTCTGAGACAAAAAAAATTGCAAAATGATTTTCCTGGTAGACAGAGCGGCGCGGCTATTGCCGATTCTGCATGTTCTTTCCCTTATATCTCATTCAACGCGCGCGGGACAACTGCGCATTTCGCATCATTTACATAACTCGGTGAGATGAGTCGACCCTGCATTTTGCACATTCTTCTGCACACTCCTTCTTGGTGTCTCGTTTTCACTGTCACGTAGTGTACTCGCATTCTGATAACACTATCCGCCATAAGACACTGGTCGTCGGTGACGTCACAAGCAGTCAACTTATTTGCTATTGTGAAAATTGAAATCAAAATATATAAAATTAAAACAAGATATACGAAATAAAATTAAAATATCAATATATTCAGTCAATAGCAAATAGCAAGATTGTAAAGTTGAGGTGGTAATACTAATAGCTAACTGTATGCGCCGTCACTTTAAGGAATAGCTTTAACTTACGGCGGAAGCGCCAGTAGTGTTTCCAAGTATATAAACTCGTTGATTTAAGCATAAAAATTGCCCACAGCTTATAATTCAATTAACATGTCAAATGGGAAACTATATTGAATCATTTCTTTGCGCGTGGCAAGATGATTGGATTGTTTAATTTTTTTCGACTGGCAGCGAAAAGATATAAAATTGTTATTTTTATCACTTTTGTCTCGTTGAATATCTCGAATATCATTTCCACGACACAGAACCATTTAATTATCAAGAAGCGATTTGAATCGAATAGAAAATTTACATCGCGTTGTATTTACAAAGTTATTTCACTTTCTACAGTTTGACTTGCTGGCAGAAAAAGGATATCAAATTGTGTATGTCTTTATGTCCTTTTTAATTTCTGAGAAACAAACGGGTGTAAGATTTTTAAAAATCCTTTTGTATCATCACCGCTTATTCGAATTATCAAGATTTTCGACTTTCTATTGACTGAAAGCTGTGACAGATCGAATGAGACCAAATCCAAAATAATATCTAATGTGAAAGTATTAAATAATTTTTTATATTTTTTAATATCCCTTCACCTCATAACCTATAATTCGAAATTTCAAAATACTTAATTTTTCTTTCGTTAATCTGGAAACGGAGTAAGAATGAAATCAAAACCAAGATCGCTAATGTGGAAAAACTAAATTATATTAATGTTATTTTATTATCCCTTCACATGGTACCCCCCCCCCCCCCACACACACACACACACACACATCCACACACACCCGCCTCTATTTTGAATTTTCAACATATTAGACTGATTTAACTGGAAGCTGAGGAAGATGACATGAGACCTAAAACCAAGATTCTAGCAAAAATGAAAATACTCGGTAATTAAGCAAAGTAGTTTTGACTTGCTTGATTATTCTTTTACGTACATCGTCGGCTCCTATCTGACTTTCTCGAAATATTATATTTTTCTGTCGACCTATAAGATGAGATGGATTGAATGAAACCAGAACCAAATTTCTAGCTAGAGTGAGAATCCGTACTGATGAGATGAATTATCGATGTAACGGTGATAATAGTGATATCGATAACGGTAATATCGATAATAACAATAATAGATGATACTATCAATAATATTATTGATAATATCAATAATACAATATCAATAATATAAATATCAATAATACCTATATCGATAATATCAATATAGGTATTATTGATATTATCGATAATATAGGTATTATTGATAATATCAATATAGGTATTATTGATATTATCGATAATATAGGTATTATTGATAATATCAATAATACCTATATTATCGATGATAATATTAATAATAATATTGGTAATATTGATAACGGTTTCATTAGCGGCGATAACAGTAATATCGATAATAACAATAATAGATGATACTATCAATAATAATATTGGCAATATCGATATATCAATATTATCGATGATAATATCAATAGTAATATTGATAATATCGATAACGGTATCATTAGCGGCGATAACAGTAATGTCGATAATCGACGGATCACTGATATGCAAGGTTTTGTTGTTTTGAAATGGAAATGTCTGTTGGAACGGATTTTTTCTGCAGATTACGAAAATGACCTTGAAAAATCCGTACCATGACAGGTTTTTTCACAAATTACGAAAATGTGAAAATAGTTTAAAAAAAGGTAATTTTTTAATGACATTGATACATCACAACGTTTATAACATGTGAAAAGGTTCTCTGACAGCACGGTATGCATGTGTAACGAATAGATAAACACAAATACATATTTCAAAGCAAGCATACCTAACATTCACCACTGTGCTCCTCTTGAAACTTCATCTTTTTTTATTTTCTTCGGTATTCTGCCGTACAATCTCTTTTCAGCATCCCACAATAGTCGACCATCATATGTATAGTACACTTCCTTTGGTATCTCTTTTCCATCACTTTAATATCCTGGTGGAAGCGCTCTCCATGTTCTTCAGTAAAATCACCAAGATTGTCAGGGAAGTAATTTAGATGAGCGTGAGGAAAGTGAACTTTAACGCTCATGTTGCAACCTAGCTGTTTGTAGGATTCCATCATCTTGTCTACTAAAGTGGTGTCATTTTCAGTCTTCTTGTCTCCCAAAAAGTTGTGCACCACATTCTTGGATACAATCCATGCTCACAATTCGCACTCACTCATAGTTTTCTCGAATGTGGTGTTCGCCATTAATTTTCGTATTTGTGGGCCTTTAAAAATACCAGCTTTGATTTTTTCCGACGTAAACGATGGAAACTTAACAGCAAAGTACTGAAAGCATTTACTGTCCGTACTTAAAGCTGTCACGAATTGCTTCATTAAACCGAGTTCAATGTGTAAGGCAAAAGTATTTTCGAGGGATCAACCAATGGAATTGAAACAATGTTTTTTTCGCCAGGTATGAAGGTACTTCTGATTGGCCACTGCTTCCGAACCCGATGTTCTTTTCTTGCTCTGGAGTCCCATTCACACAAAAAGCACGGATTCATTTCCGTGCTTTCTGTGTGAATGGTATGACTCATTTCCGTTAATGGTATAACTTATTTCCGTTAATCTGCGATGTATTTGTGTACATTTATTCGTTACACACGTATTCCTTCCCACCAGAGAACATTTTCACACGTTACAAACGTTGTGACGTATCAATGTCATTAAAAAAAATTTTTTTTTTTTTTACATTTTCACATTTTCGTGATTTGTGAAAAAACCTGACGTGGTACGGATTTTTCAAGGTCATTTTCGTAATCTGCAGAGAAAATCCGTTCTGCTACATCCCTTTATTTCAAAACAACAGGAAAAAATCTGATGTGGACAACACATGACTTTCCTTATATAATGTAATGAATTTACTACATTTACAGTAAAAAATAGGTTTTTCTTATAGAAGATACTAATATTCTTTCCAAGATATTGAATTTTCGACAATGAGTCGTCATTTTCATTGATTTAGCACCATTTTTATCCATTTGGCGAGATTTTCGTTAATTTGGCAACATATCACGAAGTCGCCAAATTGGCGACATTCAGCCAAATTCGTCGCCAAAATTTCGCCAAGCGTTATGCACTAAGAAATAAGTTATTCTTACAGCAGATAAATGACTATTGGCATTCAAATACAAAAGTATTACTCAAAGTATCTTTTTTCATGAATGGAACGAGCTAGATCCACGATAATGATGTCACCCAATTTATTGCATGGTATTACATATGAAAAATGAACATGTTTCTCAATAGGAAATATTTTTTCTTTTATTTTATATGACTTTTTGATAATCTTTTTGAAAAATGTACAATATCTCGAGAACGGTTCGTGTTAGCGTTCTAAAATTTATGTCAATCGTTTTCTAATGAAACATTACATAAGAAATGTCTATTTGCGTAACTTTATTAGTGGTTTTGATTTTTTGACGATTTTTTCAAAATTTCATTCGAAAATTTAGGGGGGGGGGGGGTTCTGAACATTCGATTGCGTATAAAAGCAATAGACTTCCAGTGTTACGGATTGTGATTTTTGTACCAAATTTGGTTCGAATCGGTCCATTCGTTCGTCAGTTATCGTCTCCACAGACCCACTGACACACACACACACACATGCACACACACACACACACACACAGACAGCAACTTCAAAAATGTTTGATTCATGATCAGGGATGCTTGAAATGTGCTCTCCTGTCGAAAACTCGAATTCGAATTTTCGACCCCGTCACAATACTTTCCTTATACATTATGTATATAAGGAAAGTAAAAAGTGAATAAATGCAGATTTGTGCGATTAAATCAATGAGATAGATTGAATGAGACCAGAACCCAGATTCTAGCTAGAGTGCAAGTACTTGATAATTAAGCAACGAAACACGAGAATTTTGATACATATTTACTAATTTGAACATTATTTTCCTAGACGGCATGGAGCGTAATAAAGAAGTATTTTAGAGACACTCGCTCGATTTTTTGAATTGTTTCCATTGCATCCTCTCTGCAGGCATAAGTTCTGGAACGTAGAAAAGAAAGCTTTTGCTTCATCTGCTCTCTATTTTGGAACTTTAAAGCAAGAAATCCCCCTGAATTTCACAAATGATGAGGAAAGGTGACTTTTATTCAAACGGAGCATACGTGACATTTAAATGCTGGACCGCATTTGAAATAGAACTGAAATTTCACCATCTTTTAAAACATTTATTCCTTTACTTCAAAAGAGAATTCCCCTCAGAGTTATATAAAGGAACTTTTATTCGTAAATTTACATTCAATTGAAACATTTTACTAAAAAAACTAAAATAACTTCGTCAAAAACAGTATACAGTACGAAATTAATAGTATTAGCCTCCTCTTTCGTTCTATTCCTGTTTTTTAATGGGAATAATATCTATGCTTGTGGCTTCAATGACGGAAATCGGAGTTACGAAAAATGTAAACGCTTTGGACGGTTATACCTCCAAACCTAATGACTGAAAATGTAAATATCTTTCTTGTTTTGTTGGAAATAGGGTCCAATTATGAATATATAAAAATAATTTCATTATTTTAATATTTTGAACTCTTTTTTTTAATAATTTAAAAAAGTATCTGTCCGTGTTTTGTTTTGTTTTCATTTGTCTTACATTAACTCAAAACATCTTCGAAACAAACTATAAAAGATAGATATAAATAGTAAACGACAAAAATATGCATTAGGCAATTCAGTCTTTTAAATTTATATTAATTTAAAAAAACAAATCTTATAACTTTAGAGTAATCGTCTTATCAAGTTGAAGAAGATTGAAAAGTCTCTTTTTAAATTTGTAGTGATTATATCTCAAAAACTAAAAGCGCTAGCTATAAAAACAATAGGCAAGAATTTGTAACTCTCTGAAAGCCCTATAAATGAATATAATTCGATTTTGGATGGAACTATAAATTTTCGAAGTATAGTTCTTATAATTTCGAATTTGCATTTTTACTTGGTTTTTCAATGGGTTGGAAAGCAATAATATTTAAAATGCCACGAGTGTTGCATCTGTTTACTTCCTCCTTGGTGAAATACTGATGCATAAGTACGAGTTATTTTATTTTGATTAAAAGAATTGGGAGGTTAAATAGGATTAAACAGGAGGTTAAATAGGAATTTAATTAGGAAGTTAATGGGAGGTTAATTAGGAATTAATAGGAGGTTAAATAAGGGATTAATTAGAAGGATTCCAAAGATATTTAATGATTGGTGAAGTTTGACCAGAATAGATGGACATATACGTATTCAAGTACGTATTTTTGTGCCCATAGAAAATTTTTATAGAATAACTTGGATGTAAAATATCATCAAATATGTTGTATAAGGTTAATTTATATACAAAAAAAAAATTGTAAGGATTAGCAATTTCTATTCAAGACTTCTTATTTTTCAAGCAGTGTCTTTCCAGGGGACAGAAGAGTCTAATTTTAAGTAGCAACCGCGCAGATTGAGAACGACACTTGGAGCTGGCAACCAGGTTCAAAAGATGCGAAGTGCATAGCACGAGTTGGAACGTGGCATATGTAACTGTAACCGACAGTAGAAAGGGCGGTAGAAAGGGTGGACCATGTACATTCTGATTTATTACTTGTAAATTACGTAAATTACGTTAATGGGTGTTCATTTTCTGATTTTCTACTGCTTTAAGAATAAACTTGTTTTTGTTCAAATATGCCTGCGTGTTCATTCCGCTACCTTACAAAAATTAGTAAAATAATTGGATACTTTGACATGAAATCTTTGTGGTCTAAATATCCAGATGAAATCGGGGCGAAAATTAAAAGTCCTAGCTAGTTAGAAACGATTAACGAGTAATTTGCAGCGCTTTGAAAGTCTGTAAACCAAACAAATGAGTCTTCTTCTTCTTCGACCCAGACCGTTCGACCTACCAGAAAGGTATAAGATATCTAGATATCTATCTGAACGGCTGGGAAGTGTAACCCAATTTACACCAGAACCCAGTGGGGGAGGCATCCACAGGGACCGTACCCTCCTTCCCCTACTACCAACCTCTCAGAAGGACTTACGGACCTACATGTTTAACGTGATCGTACTCCGCGTGAACACAACGGCAGTTTTGGTAGTGGCGGGAATCGAATTTGGAGTCTGACAAAATTTAATAAACTTATTGAACTTCATTGGAGTTTTATTTTACAAAATGCTGTTGACGTCAAAGCATTTTGGCTCCATCGGACTGGAGTCACCGCTGATTTTTTTTTTTTAATTGAATTGGACTTTTATGAACATCTAAACAGGTAATTTGAATCTGTTTTACGTTTACTTCCCTCATTGATATTTTACCGTTATTTCGTTAAGAAATCCAGAATCCAGGATGGAGTCATATAAAAGTCTAATTTTTTTCTGTGGTAAATTTTGGCATATGTATTTTAACTATTGGGCTAGTTCGTTTTTATTCCGTAATGGCTGCTGCTATTTTCATAGCATATCTCAGATACTCTACTGACAAGAGATCGGCGCTTAATATAAAAAGAAAAGAGTTAATGAAACTTAGTATAAAACAGCATAAAATACAAAAATAATGGTGTTAACTTGTTTCAAAGGCAAAAGAATCCAGCTTTCTTCGTTGAGGCTAGCAAGGTTAGTTTTAAACAAAGTTTTATTAAGTAGCAGTTTGAGCTTTACGAACTGTAAAATGTATTTGCAAGAAACAGATATTTCCTGTAACTTTTCAACATTAAAGTTAAAATTAAAAATGAACGAATAACACTTTTTTCGGATTCAAATACCTTAAATAGTTATTTTAAATTATTTATAAATAATATTTATATATATTAAATATCATTCATTAATTATTCGTAAATAAATTACTAAAGTAAAATAATAAAAGTAAGAAGTGGAATAAACCCCATTAACCCCATTATTTTGCAGTAACTTTTTACTTAATGTATAAGGAAAGTATTGTGACGGGGTCGAAATTTCGAATTCGAGTTTTCGACAAGAGAGCACGTTTCAAGCATCCCTGATCACGAATCGAACATTTTTGAAGTGATGTCTGGTCTGTGTGTATGTGTGTGTGTGTGTGTTAGTGAGTCTGTGGAAACGATACCTCACGAACGAATGGAACGTTTCAAATGAAATTTGGTGCAAAAATTACAATCCGTGAATACTGGAAGACTATTATTTTTAAACACAATCGAATATTCAGAAATCCCCTAAATTTTTAAGCGAAATTTTGAAAAAATGATCAAAAAATCAAAATCTTTAATAAAGTTACACAAATAGACATTTCTTATGTAATTTTTCCTTAGAAAACGATTGACATAAACTTTAGAACGTTAGCATGAATAGTTCTCGAGATATTGCACATTTTTCAAATAAATTTATCAAAAAATTCCATAAATTAAAAAATATATATTAACTATTAAGAAACATGTTCAGTTTCATATATAATATCATGCGATAAATTTGGTGAAATCATTCTCGTGGATCTTGCTTGTTCTATTCGTGAGAAAAGGTACATTGAGTAATACTTTTGTATTTGAACGCCAATGGTCATTTATCTGCTATAAGAATAACTTATTTCTCTATCCACAACGCTTGGCAAGATTTTGGCGAAGAATTTGGAGGAATGTCGTCAACTTGGCGACTTTTTTTAAATGTTGCTAAATTAACGAAAATCTCGCCAAGTAGATAAAAATGACCCTAAATCAATGAAAATGATGACTAATTGACGAAAATTTAATATCTTGGAAAGAATATAAGTATCTACTATAAGAATAGCCTACTTTTTTACTGTAAAAGTAGTAGATTCATTGCATTATATAAAGAAAATCATGTGCTGCCCACATCAATTTTTTTATTTTAGGTTCTCTTAAATACAAAAACTGAACAGTTTTAATTGCTTCTCACCTGCTGCAGATTTTTAATAAAGAAAATAAGAATTTTAACACACTTAGG
This sequence comes from Amaurobius ferox, assembly GCA_951213105.1. NCBI lineage: Eukaryota > Metazoa > Arthropoda > Arachnida > Araneae > Amaurobiidae > Amaurobius > Amaurobius ferox. The sequence continues at coordinate 22,419,697 of OX578137.1, forward strand.
ATCTAGTATACTTCATTTTGTTATTGTCGTTGCAAATTACACCAAGGGTAGGGTGAGTACTGAAGAATCGCTCTGAAAAACTGTTGACAGCGACATGATTGAATACTTCAAAGAGGATAATTCCTTCAAGCAATGATACAGATTGTTCTTTTTACAATAGTCGAAAATGTTTTTCCTTGGTGGCAGCAGATTTTCTCCTAGATACTTTCGAATTTCTTATTCTGAAGTATTTTGAATTTTTGTTCCAGAATCTACTTTAATCGTTCAATATACTTCTAATGGCGTTATATTCAAGATCGCTAATCTCGAATACTTTCTAGTATTCAAAATATTCTAGTGTTTCCGGATAGTATTCGCTCATCTTTAGTTAAAATGCATTTTTTGAATTTTTCATTTTTTTAACAATCCTTTTATGTATGTAAGAAGAATGAGCTGCTTATTTACAGAAACTCACTTAATTTTCCTATAAAACATCAGATGGCCGGGAATATACATTTCTACAGGAAGAAAAAAAATGCCAATTATGAATATGAGTTTACTAATTTATGATTTAACTGGAATGAACTACCCGGCGTTCCCCGGATCCTATATAAGAGCTCCAGCTACTTAAATAATACATTTAGAGATAACACCACTCAATTTCCAAATCTCCTCTTTAGCCCGTAGGTATCCTCAATCTGTACTATATCGTTTAAATTTCCAAACCACCTAAATCTTCACATCATTTTCTCCTTTTGTTTAAAAGGAAATCCCCATGCATTCACTTCGCAACTGTTTAAAGTAAATAAATAAATAAATAAATAAATAAATAAAATAAAAAAGCAGTATGCAGTCCAAGCGAATGGAGTCAAAAAGACGTGGCTTAAACAACACCATTTGCTCATCAAAACAAAGCTTGTTTTGATGAGCATGCGCAGTTCTCCGGGAGAAAACTCGATTACACTTCATTAATGGAAATGAGTTTGCAATTTTTATACGTTCGCTTAAAAAATCACAAAAACTAAAATAATGTAGTAACTAAGAAACATTTGTTAGAACACGGTGATATATACACAACTTTTTTACCAAACTACAGAATTGCGCTAATATTTTTTCGGATACGACGAAATAAAGCAATAAATATCATATAATCCAAAATTAAAGTGAAATGTCAATATATTTAATAATAAATAAAGAAATAATATTAAAGAATTATCTCACGGATTCGGTTCAAAGGTTGTTGGAGAGCAGTTTTTTTTCCTATCTTTCCGACGGTGTCAAGATTGAAGTTCTGTGATAATATATTCGGTCGCTAAGGAACAATTTGTGTGAAAATCCCACAAAATCGAACTAAAACATAAACTGAAAAACTAATTCGAATTACAAAAAAAAATCTTGCTGAGTCGTATTTTTTCCTGGTACTGAAGTACATCTGTACAAAATTTTGTCGCTGTCCGAATTCCCGCTACAGACACGGCCCGCACACACACACAGAGACAAATATCTTCTTTTATTAAGTAAGGCAGTGATAAAATAAATGTATAGTAATATGGATCGTGAGCAAAAACATTTTGGGACCAAATTGCTGCACAATGCAAATAACTCTATTATTTTCTCTAAGAATGAAGCTTGAGAATTGGGAAGAATACATAATGATTCTGACACTATTTTCTGGGGAGGTGCAGAACATTATGAAGAACGATTTCGGAGATATCATCTCGACGTATCGAATTTTTTCCATTCCATTCTTCCTCTCTATATACGTTCTGGAATGTAGAGAAAGACACTTTTGTTTCCTTTACGTCCTTCTTCGTTTTCGCCTGATTTTTTTTTTCTTTTTTCTGAAAACCGTTCTGGACAAGAGCGGTGACTTTTTATTAGATCTGGACATCTAAGCAAACGTAATATTTGTTCTTTGCTGGAGTGCGTCTGTATTGTGCCAGAAGTCGAAACAAATTCTAAACGTTTCAGTCTTTTAACTGGATACGTTTGGTCATTTTAGAGCTCCATAAAATATCTAATATGGAAATAGTTTTTGTTCTTTAGATGTTATCGTTTATACTTTGTTGTTTTCTCTATATACATAGTACATAAAGTAGCATTTTCCAAAGTGCGTTCCGCGGAATCGTTGGGGTTCCGCGGAATCGTTGGGGTTCCGCGACGTTCGTGTATTTCGTTATTTTCGACTTCGTTATTTTCGTGTAAATTTTCGACGTTTCGTGTAAATTTTCCTAGAAATTAAAAAAAAACGCAAAATTTAAATACAGAACTTGGATCACAATGGATTTTATCTCATTTTGGGATTCCGCCATCAGGTTCAATTTCAAAAGGGTTTAGCGACCGAAAAGGATTGAAAACACGGGTATAATGAATATGGAAAATATTGTGACGGGGTCAAAATTTTGAATTCGAATCTACGAAAGAACACTTTTAAAGCATCCCCGAACGCAAAACGAACTTTTATAATATGAAGTGTGTGTGTGTGTGTGTGTGTGTGTGTGTGTGTGTGTGTGTGTGTGTGTGTGTGTGTGTGTGTGTGTGTGTGTGTGTGTGTGTGTGTGTGTGTGTTGAAGACCCAGACCGTCCGACTCGTCCAGAGGACTAAGAGCAACTATTTGGACGGGCGGGTGTGTGTGTGAGTGTGTGTGTGTGTGTGTGTGTGTGTGCGTGCGTGCGTGCGTGTGTGTGTGTGCGTGTGTGTGTTCTTACAATCAATGGACATATAATCAGGGAAACCATATTGCTTTTAAACGGAATCTAATAATCGGAAAACTCCCCCCCCCTCCTCTAATTTTCGAATAAATATTCATTAATGATATTTTCTTAATTGAATGAGGGCTATCAATAATGAAAATAAATAATCATTGTAAACGTAATTTTTCATTAGAAAACTAATTATATAAACTTATACTTTAGAACGATAGAACACTGGCATGAATCATTCTTGATACATTGAATATTTTTTCCGAATGAAATTTTAATCGCTTAAAGATCAAAACTTTCAACATTTTAAAATAAATAATCTTTTCATGCGTAATTTTTTATTATAAAATGAATAGCTCAAACTTTAGAACGCTAGCATGAGCCGTTCTCTAAATAGTCCATATTTTATATACAAATTTATCAAAAATTTACATAAAGTATCATACATAGTTAAATGCTTCACTTTTTATATGCAGTATTATGCAATGAATCTATTAACATCATTCTTGTGGATCCATTCACGAGCGAAGATACTTTTTGTAATAGTTTTGCATTTCTACGCCCATAAATAATTCACCAATAGTCATTTGTTTCACGGAATACTAAACAAATGCCAATCGCATTTTAATATCCATTTTGCATGTGAGTAGGATTTTCGTTTTGACTAATAAGCAGCCCAAAAGTTACATTTTAATTTAATTGATGTTAATCTAATTCCAAGAACATTATGCAGTAGATTTTGTACAGCATTATTTTGTTGAGAAAAAAATAAAATCATCATAAGGGAAAGTTGTGTTGCCCAAACGTTATTGAGTATAAATTTAAATTGCAAATATTCGTGTAAATTTAAAATGAACATTTAACGTGAATATTTACATGTATTCGTAATGATTAAAATTTTATCTCCGTTATGAAAATAATTGGAATGAAAATTTTGACACTTAATAAAAGATCTAAATATCAAAAACCGTTTCAAATCTAAGCACAAAAATTGAATAGTGAACAATTTATGAGAATCAAAGGTGTATAAGATTTTTTGAAAATCTCTTTGCATCGTCACTCATAATTCAAATTTTTGGAAAACTACATTATTCTGCTGACCATCAGGAAAGTGAAGAAAAGTGGTTTAGCTTTTTTAGTTAATTATTATTATTATTATTATTATTATTATTATTATTATTATTATTTTATTATTATTATTATTAATCTGTACAAACAACCCTAATTCGAATTTTCGCACATTTGAATTCGAGAATGATATTACCGCATGCTTCAACAAGCTTTGCAGGTGGCACCGTGTTGCAAGCGCTGATGATGCGAGTTTGACTTTCTCATACTAAGTAATATGGTATGGAGAAAATATTGCTTTCACGAAAATTTTTGAATTCGAGATTTTGATGTACATATATTTTTAAGGACCCCTGAACACGTTTCGACAATTTTTGGAGTGATGGCTGTCTGTCTGTGTGTTGTGGTTGATTTCTTGTCTGTACGATATGCCACAAATATTAATGGATTTCCACGATTTCTATATCCGACTTTGTTATCTTAAAATCTAGAACTAAAATAGAATTTTTTGAAATTCGAGTGAAAACTTCGAAATTTTATACTTTTTTAACAGCATAGAACATATTTTGACATAAACATGCATAATAGGGTTATTTATGGCACACTGATCAAAAGACTTAATCGTTTTAATCATTGATGTGAAAATTAGCGACGATACGATTTTTGTATTCATAGCTTTATTATAGTCCCTTCGTAGGAGGGGGGGGGGAGTTACCCCGACGAGAGTGTTTGGTCAAGTATGATATCAATCGAAAATTTTATCAAGCCCTTTAAAGTGAATGGTAACGCGCTATAATTGTAATCATTTGGACCAAAGATACCGATTTCTCAAAAATTTACTTGTAAAATTAAAAACAAAAAACCACAAACTACTTAAAAATAGATTCTGGTGGGGAAAAGTCGAGTTGAGTAACCAGTCCAGTTAACTTCACAGGTTTTATTGCGTATACGTGTTTCATTTGTTTCTGGTTACCTAACTGAAAAAATTTATAGTATTTCATTTTCTCGATTCATTATAAGATTTCAAAATTTGATGTGTCCTACTTATTTGTTCTTTTCCTTTGTTGTTATATTTCCAGAGGATCCGATGTGACAACGAATGAAAAAGGAAAATAATTAAACAATTAATAATTAATTTAAAATAATTTATTAAAAATCAGTCTCCGTTTTATGAAATATTTTGAGTGATAAATCTCAAACTAAAAATAAATAACAAAAAAGAAAATCTGAATTTGCGTAAAGCTGATACATATTTGAGTATACTCACATTAATGTATAAAGATAGATACAGATAAATGAATTTTCGCCTGTAGGGAAATCATTTGCTGCTCACTGCAGATTTTTAGAATTTTGTCTGTGTAAATAGGGCGTCAAAATATTTGAAACAAATCCAGATAATTCTAGCTAAAATATTCTTTTCAACCGTAAGCAATTTCTAAATCCATTTTTTCCCCCTCTTTTTTCATCGTGACAGATTTACGACCCCCCTCCTTTTTTTTCCGAAAAGCATTTATCTCCGCTCAAATCACAGAAAAGCTTTAGTCTGCACCTATTAATATTTGTAAAAGCTTTCCTTTTTTTCGCTATAAGATTGATCTGACAAATGCAAGAAAAATGAAGCCAAACTATAGCGTTACAGCTCGAAGCCATTCCAATGCAGCAGTTGCAGTCGATGCCAATTAGCTTCAGTAATCTGGCAACGAAAAGTAACGGCTTCCAGTGAAACGCCCCCTTGTGGAAATGCATAGAGTTAATCTTGTAATACACCGACAATAGCTATTCGTGATCTTTCATTTGTGGTATTGTCGTTTATTTTTTCACTATACTAAATGTACTATACTGCCAACAAAATAATATTTTGATAAAAACAAAACAAGTAAAAGAATAAAACGTAGTTTTAGTACCCCCTTTTACTATTTATATTTAACTTTAATGTATGAAAAATGTATTTATTACAATGTATATGTAACTTAAATTTAAAGGCAAAGACATATCAAATTTAGACTTTCTAGTTGCTACGGTTCTCTTGTTGCCCCCTCCCCCCCAAAAAAAAGAATGCATTTCTATGGCGGGCTCAGAACGGGCTAGATCGGTAAGGTTCAAAATCCCAAAAATTAAAATACACTACGAAAGATACAACGATCTGCTAAGTGTAAGTTTTCCAGATACTCCGGATCTCGAATATAACGAATATAACGAGTATAACGAATATCGAGAAAAAGACGAATATATTCCTATGGCGGGCTCAGGACGGGCCTGCCCAATAAGGTAATGCAGAAAATTTAAATATACAACAAAAGTTCGACATACGAAATTTGGACTTCATGGCTGTTTCGATTTTCGAGTTATTCCCAAAAAAGCCGCACATTCCTATGACGAACTAGCCCGATAAGAATCAAAATCCAAAGAATTACAGTATACAATAAAACACAAGGGCCTGCCAAATTTGGCCTTTCTAGCTGCGCTGCTCTAGTTTCCTAGTTATTCTCGAAAACGAGTAAATTCCTATGGCTGTCCCAGAATGGGCTAAGCATGATAATGTTTAAAATCCAAATAATTAAAATCTATACAAGCTACAAATACCTACCAAATTTGGATTTTCTATCTATTCCGGTGCTCGAGTTATTTTCAAAAAAAAAAAAAAAAAAAAAAAAAAAAAAAAAAAAAATTATAGGATAATTTGAATATTTCCAAAAATTTTCAAAGCAATCTGCGAATTTTAACTCCGTTTAAAAAATGTTTGAGATATTAAGTCCCATAGGGTTCAATGTATTTCACTTTTCAATACGGGTTCAATCCAAAACTAATTGGATGATATTCTTCATTTACATTCCCATATGTCCTGCAGACCGTCTGAACAACATACTAAAATTTCATATTGATACATACTAAACTAAAATGACATACATACTAAATGTCATTTATACGGAAGTTATAGTGCGAATTAACAGACAGACAGACAGAATAACCAAAGTCATAAACACTTTATAACTATGTTGGAAAGCGTTAAAAATGATCGTGCATTCCTATGGCGGCCTAATGACTGGCTAACAAAATAAGGTTCAAAACCCAAAGAATTAAAATATATTACAAAAGTAATTATCCTCACGTCACTTTATCCTAATCGCGTCAGGCACACATAAACGCATCAAATACCATGGTAATCCAGCTCTTGAATAATTTAAAGCATGAAGATAAAGTGCTGTCCCAAAGCAGACTGCTTTTTTTTCTTTTACCATATTTTTACATTTTATATCTCCGAAATTCATTATTCAAGTGATTCAAAAATAACCTATTTAAACCCTTGCCAAAATGCCACTGAATTTGCAGATCACAAAGTGCATCCATTTTTCTTCATTAAATCGTATTTTCAAGAAAGAAAAACAATTTTAACAATAACTTTTATTATTTAGACTGCATTTCACATTGATAGCTCCCATTTTTCTATTTATTTTATTGAAAAGTGAAATTTAGATTGCATTGACCCAAAGTTGAAAGTAAACATATCAAATGGCAGTAAACATATCAAATGGAAAAGAGCCTTTTGAAAAAGTAGAAATAAACACAATTCTAAAGTTTGGAGTGCAAAAGTTTATTTTAAAACGCAAAATTAAAATCGATAATATATTTGCAGATATACACAGATGGAATATGATTACAACTTTAACAAACTTTTAGATGGTATATAGTCATGAGAAGTTATTTTAGAGAATGTTTCCATATTTTTAGAACAATTTTGATAAAAGAAAAATTTCAAAAATTCAGAACAATATTTGGCTATGGATTATCATGTGAAAACTAAATTATCGTCTGTTGTAGTTAAACAGTATTTCCTTTAAAAATGGCTCACATAAACGAGTTCTGGATTGAAGTTTATATTCTTGCTCTTTCCAAAGAGAAATATTTTTGTGCTTAAAAAACAATGTGGAAATTAGGGAATTCACATTTCTAAATACAAAAAAGTAACATTAATAATAATAATAAAGGACAAATTGCCAAGCATTGGTTTTAACCGGGAAAAGAACACCAAAAGAATAGTCAAAAGAATTCGACTATTTCAAAAGTAAAAGAAAAACCACCGACTCAAAGAATAATTTCAATGCCTTGAAATACCTCTGTAAACAAGATAATAAACAAATATTTAGATCTCAAAAAATAAAAAACTAATAATAATAACATTCACCGTCTTTTGCCAGGCGTGATATGGCTAACTGCACAGCACGCTGTAGAATTCTTTATGTGAATAATTTAACCAGAGACATATGGAAATATATTGCGGCAATTGATAAAACATGGGTCTACTGCAACAAAATTACTGTAGCAAAAAACTCAATTTATTATCACAAAAGATATTGATTCAAACTTGATTTCAAGAATCCAAAGAAAGTTTCAGTAAAAGATTCATAATTATTTTTGGTTACTCGTATAACGTAAAAATTAAAGTTCAGAAAAATGGAAAAGCATATTACGGTCAAAATCAATTCTACCTATTACCAAAATAATATTTTAACTCCTATATTTAAAAAGAAAATTCCATCATTTTATCTACAGAGTCTTCATATAGTAGAATTCCATCAGGATAAGACTACCAGTAACACATTCAAATCTATCAATAAATTTCTTTAAAAAATGGCAAAAGAGGCACAAGTATCAAGGCACAAGTTTGGCTTGTATTTCTTTAAAGTCTCCTGATGCGTCACTAATGGACTGTTCCATTGGTCTAGTGAAAAGAGCCCTTTCTAAGTGCAGACCTAAAACTGGTGTACTGTATAGAAGCAATGAACGAGGAGTGGAGTAAAATACCACTACAAACTTTAAAAAATATTTTTTTTAGACATCTAGATATAAGTTGATAGTCCAAATAAAAGACAGTACATCAGATAGTACATTAAAGAAAAAATATATTTTTATTTGAAACACTAATGATATTGTGGAAAAATCGTTCTAAAGATGTGTAACATCCTCTGTATTAGACTTGCCCTTTCGATTTTATCTTGCCCTACACTGTCTAAGGCTGTCGGTTGGTAAATTTGTGGAAGCTCTCTCATGAAGAGTCCATTCTAAAAAGCTGGTATCTTTGAAAATGTTGTAGAGCTTTTCACATAGAGTCTCTCTTTAATTAACAGAGTTTATCAGATCTACCCTTATTGAGCTTAACGCCCTCTGTTGGAAAATCACAGAACTAAGTACTTAGTACTCTCTAATAAACGATTCATTTTAGAAAATTCATGCTTTGAACAAAGTTGAAATAATATTAGAATCGAATACTTTTTATTGATGTTAATATTCTTCCGGAATGTTAACATGAATGATGTTAACATTCTTCTTCTTTCTGAGGTATTTAATGATTTAAATGTCATCTGACGGTCTATGGTGGTGTTGTTGTTTTCGTCTCCACCGAACAATCAGTGCATCCCAGAAACTTCTGGATTTCAATAAAATGTAATAACGTATAAGTATAAATATTGTTTCAATAACATCAACTTTTATCAGCTACTTTTGTCGAATTTAGAGCCAGTTGTTGAGCAATATGTTTGATTTTGGAGCGACTACGTCATAAGCGGTTCATCTTAAAACATTATTATATTTGATAAACAGGAAGTACTATTTAAGATGGTATTTTCGTCGTTCACTAGCACCAACTCTCTAGATGTTGCTTTTATTTAGTTTCACGCCATCTGTTGGTCAGATTCAATTTAACCACTTTTCTTCAAAACTGCGTAAGCAATTAAACCAAATTGAGGTTGATTTAATATTATTACATTTTTAAAAGTAAGTATCCACATTTTGGGGGGAAATATGCCCACATCATCTACGATATACGCGCATGCTCATTTGAAAAATACAGTATTAATTGACATTGCATCAATTTCAGTATTTAAGTTTATTTGGATATCAGAAATCCGAATATGTATTTATATTTACTATCCTCTATTACGGTCTGCTCAATCGACGCTTGATCAGTTATAAAAAAATCTGATGTGGGCAACACATGACTTTCCTTATATAATGTAATGAATTTACTACTTTTACACTAAAAAAATAGGTTTTTCTTATAGTAGATACTAATATTCTTTCCATGATATTGAATTTTCGACAATGAGTCGTCATTTTCATTGATTTAGCGTTATTTTTATCCATTTGGCGAGATTTTCGTTAATTGGGCTACATTTAAAAAAGTCGCCAAGTTGGCGACATTCCGCCAAATTTGTCGCCAAAATCTCGCCAAGCGTTATGGACGGAGAATAAGATATTCTTATACCAGATAAATGACTATTGGCGTTCAAATACAAAATTATTACTCAAAGTATCTTTTCTCATGAATGGAACGAGCTAGATCCACGAGAATGATGTCACCCAATTTATCGCATGGTATTACATATGAAAAGTAAACATGTTTCTCAATAGGAAATATTTTTTCCTATTTTATATGACTTTTTGATAATTTTTTAAAAAAATGTACAATATCTCAAGAACGGTTCATGTTAGCGTTCTAAAATTTATGTCAATCGTTTTCTAATGAAAAATTACATAAGAAATGTCTATTTGCGTAACTTTATTAGTGGTTTTGATTTTTTGACGATTTTTTCAAAATTTCATTCGAAAATTTAGGGGAGTTCTGAACATTCGATTGCGTATAAAAACAATAGGCTTCCAGTGTTTACGGATTGTGATTTTTGTACCGAATTTGGTTTGAATCGGTCCATTCGTTTCGTTCGTCAGTTATCGTCTCCACAGACTCACTGACACACACACACACACACACACACACACACAGACATCACTTCAAAAATGTTTGATACGTAATCAGGGATGCTTGAAACGTGCTCTTCCGTCGAAAACTCGAATTCGAATTTTCGACCCCGTCACAATACTTTCCTTATACATTATGTATATAAGGAAAGTAAAAATATAAATTTTATGGGAATGACACCAAATATGACCTTTATAAAGTAGTTTGATAATGGAAAATCAATAGTTAGAGTAACATGATTGTGTCATACATAAATTGTGCAGTGAATTTTGAAAAATATAGATGGATTTAAGGCATTTTTTATTTATATTCTAAGGTAATCTGAGTTATCGAAATTCTAAGTTAACACGAGTGTCTCTTAGATGTTAGAAATTTGTTTTTCCTACAGAGAGCGCAGTATCTTTCTAAATAATTAAACCACTTTAATGAAATATGTTGTCTTTATTTTTATCAGGATATGCGAAATTCATCTTAATTTTCAGCAAAATTGAGTTGTAAGATAGCATTTATTTGCATTTTCGCAGCATTATTTAAATGTGGCAATCTGTGTCAAAGTCATCTGATAAACACAGCAAAATTTGTTTTTATTTTCCTTTTCTATACTGAGAACAGCAACGCTCAGGTTCTAATTTAATGTCTCGCAGATTAACTTTGAACTTTCAGCTCCTTGATATCGAGAAGAACTCTTTACTGACTTCTTGATATCGGTATGAGAGCTTCACCGACTTCTTTTATATCACGACGAAAGCTTTATCGATTTCTTCTTGATATCGAAACGGACGCTTTACAGAAATTTTCTGCAATAGTGCTTTGGTTCTAATTTGATGTATTATACGAAATAGAACTTTGAACTTTATACTTCTTGATACTGAAACGAATGCTTTATCGACTTCTTGATATCAAAAAATTCTTTACAGATTCCTTGATATCAATACAAACGCTTTACCCACTCCTTGATATAGAAGTATCCTTTACCAAATTCTTTGATATCGGAACGAATACTCCACCAAATTCTTTCATATCAAGACTTCCTTTACCGATTCCTTGATATCAATATGAACGCTTTACCCACTCCTTGATATTGAGAATAATGTTTTACCAAATTCTTTGATATCGGAAAGAAAACTCCGCCAAATTCTTTGATATCAAGATTTTCTTTACCGATTCCTTGACATCAATACGAACGCTTTACTCACTTCTTGATATTGAGAAGAATGTTTTACCAAATTCTTTGATATCGGGACAAATGCTCCACCGAATTATTTGATATCGAGACAATAATTATGATATCCAGATTTTATCGGCATTTTTATATCAAGACAATCGCTTTACTAACTTCTTTGTATCGCTTAATCGACTTTTTTGGTATCGAGATGAAGGCTTTATCAACTTCTTTGATTTAAAGATGAACTCTTTACTAAAATCTTTGACATCGTGACGAACGCTCTACCAACTTCTTTGATGTCGAAACAGTAATTTTAGAGACATTCTTTGCATCGAGACGATCACTTCACCGGCATTTTCGACATTGAGACAAACACTTTACCAATTTTTTTTCATAGCGACATAATCGCTTAAACAACTTCTTTCATATTGAGACGATCGTTTTACCGACTGAGCTTCTCAGGTAGTGAGGCATCCAAACAAATGTCATAAATGTCATATTTTACTCTCACCATCATTTCTTTCGCTTCTTTTGTTCATAAATTTATCTTTTAACCTCAAAACACATTGCATGGGACATTTGTAAAAAATTTCATAAACTTTTGCCAAATGTATGCTCGAAATGCATTCATTTTTCTTTATTAAATAACAATTTTCAGAAAGAAAAATAATTCAACGATAACTGTCTTTCTTTCTTTGCATTGCATTTTATATTTATATCCCCATATCTTCATCCCTCGAACTTTTTCTATATTTTACTTTCGGACAGTGCTTATATTAGCCTGTGGAATGTATTTTATGAGCCCCAATACGGGCATTTATATGGTGCATAGCTGGGAGGAGCATAAATTTCTATGTGAGCAAGCATATTGAAATAACCTCGAAGAAAATGTTTTTACATCGCAAACTCAATTTAAAATAAGAATTTTCAGTGAAAGTATAACTCTAAGTATACACACATAAAATCTATTGCATTAATTAAAATATGCCTGCGTGGAATATTGCTTGATTTTAAAGATTGTGGAAGGAATTTTATGTCATTTTAAAATTATTTAAAATCATTTAATTATAAAAGACAATGAACACCTAAATACATAAACTATGAATTCTTTCCCAAATGACTCAAACTTTTGACCTTTTGAATGAACAAGCGCTAAAGCACTTGTAAAGAACCTTGCTGTCCCAACCGGGAATCGAACCCTGGATCTCCAAACTGGCGATCCGACTCTCTACCGCTGAACTATTGGGACTAAATTGCAAGCTCTTACCGTCGAAGTGGACTCTGCATTCTCCACTCTCTAATGTTATTAAGTAATATTTCTAGTTATTAAGTTAGGAGATATAAGCTTCCAATATTTCATTTTTCATAACACTCCGATTTCAGCCAAATACCCATAAAATAAATCTTTTTCACGTCGAAACGGCGGCTCATTCTTCATGTAAAGAATTTAATGTACATTAAATGCCAAATCCTTATTTTAAATTCTAAATTTAATTAGTAGTATCGAAAGTTACATAATCTTCTCTTTTCTGCTATTCCCAATTGCTGAAATGCATAAAGATTATTCTTTAGCATCTGTGCGCTATAAGAAGAAGAATTATTTCGTAAACATTATTATTCAACTGGTAACTGATATATCTTAACTAACATAATTATAGCTTCCAGCACTTAGTAGGAAACATTTTCTATCAGTTCTGCTTAGAGCATTTATTGAATAAGAGATTATACGCCTCATAAAACCAACATTGTTAGGAATAAATCTTATACAAGTAGCATCTAAATAAATATACCTAATTACTTAAAAGGTTCTTTCTTCTCAAAGTATCTGAAAGTGAAGTGAAAATAGTATAAATTATGAAATATTTGTTTCATTGTTTCATTAAATAGATACACATAGACATATATTTTGTATAAAGTTTTATATCGTTCGGAAGTGTATTTTCAAGTAATAACAGTAACATAAAGTTGCAAGTAATTAGCAATAAGCATTAAATATATATTTGATGAATAATAATATATATATATATGTTATTTTATTACCATCAAATATACGCGGCGTTGTTCGCGATTGAATATATGTGCAAATTCGAAATGCATTTATAGGGCTTTTTCAAAAAAATCCATTTAAATATTGAATTTAATTCCTCTATAAAAATAATAAAAAGTATAAGTTCTCGCTATATAGAATTATCTGATGCTGAATTTATATCAGTCGTTATCTAAGCTCCATGTAGAGCCAACCCTAAAAAATAGATGTTTCAAGGTAAATGTAAATTTTTTGATCGGATGTGACATCTCCCGAATTGAAAGTGGAAATCCTTTTTAAACGTGCCCCATCCAGAATTCCATGTTGAATTCATATTAATCATCATCTAATCTATATCTATAACCAATTAGAGGAATAGATGTTTTAAGAAATAGATTTGAACCGGAAGTGGAAATTATCAAGGCTCTATCTATGTCAAATCTTGAGAAATAGATGTTTCAAATAAAAGGAAAAATTTTAACCAAAAATGGAAAAGGACCGGAAGTTGAAATCCTTAGTGAACTCCCCCAAGGTCTTCCGGAATTCGATGCTGAATTCATGTCAGTCATCATCTAATCTCTATCTATAGTAGAGCCTAAGAAATAAACAGTTTCAATACAAACTGTTTTGTAAAATAATAATATGCCAACATTTTTATCAACAATTGATGTACAATTGATGGATTAAAAAAAAAAAGAATTCAAGGGCGAAGTCAAAGTCGTGCGCGGACTATATAATTTTTTTTTTATTAATCATCGATTTGCACATTTTGCATAAAACAAATTATATTCCAATTCTCCTCAACCGTATTCTCCAGTTTATTAAAACTAAGTCAAAAACATTTATTCTCCTTTTCCAACTTTATGCAAGAATTATGCATAAATTCTGATATCTCGGAATCACAGCAGGAAGTCACTTTGCAAAAAGACTTTAACACACAATTTAAAATCCCATGTAACATAGGAGAGTAAAATTATAAATGAAAAATACATAGCTACATAAACCTACTCGAGCATATTCTTGCTGGTTTCATGGGATTTATGCCCTTTTCTGGCTCTTATAAAGTTTCCATACTTTGGTTACGTTTCTGTGCGTTTAATACGTCTGGTCTTAAATTATTTCTAAATAATGCCAACATTGCATATATAACTTATAAGAAACTAATGAAATAGATCACCCTCCCAATAAGCTTTTTTTCGCTTTTTATAAAAAAATCTGATGTGGGCAACACATGACTTTCCTTATATAATGTAATGAATTTACTACTTTTACAGTAAAAAAATAGGTTTTTCTTATAGTAGATACCAATATTCTTTCCAAGATATTGAATTTTCGACAATTAGTCGTCATTTTCATTGATTTAGCATCATTTTTATCCATTTGGCGAGATTTTCATTAATTTGGCAACATTTAAAAAAAGTCGCCAAGTTGGCGACATTCCGCCAAATTCGTCGCCAAAATCTCGCCAAGCGTTATGCACTAAGAAAAAAGTTATTCTTGCAGCAGATAAATGACTATTGGCGTTTAAATACAAAAGTATTATTCAAAGTATATTTTTCCATGAATGGAACAAGCTAGATCCACGAGAATGATGTCACTCAATTTATCGCATGGTATTACATATGAAAAGTGAACATGTTTCATAATAGGAATTTTTTTTTTATGTGACTTTTTCATAATTTTTTTGAAAAATGTACAATATCTCGAGAACGGTTCATGTTAGCGTTCTAAAATTTATGCCAATCGTTTTCTAATGAAAAATTACATAAGAAATGTCTATTTGCGTAACTTTATTAGCGGTTTTGATTTTTTGACGATTTTTTCAAAATTTTATTCGAAAATTTAGGGGGGTTCTGAACATTCGATTACGTATAAAAAAAATAGGCTTCCAGTGTTTACGGATTGTGATTTTTGTACCAAATTTGGTTCGAATCGGTCCATTCGTTCGTCAGTTATCGTCTCCACAGACTCACTGACACACACACACACACACATACTTTCACACACACACACACACACACATACACACACACAGACATCACTTCAAAAATGTTTGATTCGTGATCAGGGATGCTTGAAACGTGCTCTCCCGTCGAAAACTCGAATTCGAATTTTCGACCCCGTCACAATACTTTCCTTATACATTATGTATATAAGGAAAGTAACAACCAATATCTGCAACTCGCAATTTCCCCCTAGCTTCACTCGTTCTCAATAGCTAGAAATCACTTAATGTGACACTAAGACTGCGAGGTCTACATAAAATTTGGTTATGATTTCACTTGGTTTACATTCTAAGTTATAATTTACATTAAATTAACAGCTTCTTACTGGTTCGGTTATGTAGGTCAGTCCTGAGCCAGCTAACAATTTATGCGATCCTTTAATAGAACAGGATAAAGTTTCGATAAAGGTAAGAGCGCTTGACTTGGACTTGAATAGGCGCATGTGCGTAGTAGTTTTAAGCTCCCTCGTTCGCGAGCTCTATGAGGAGCGTGCTGTTTTAAGCCATATCGGTTGAGGGAATTGCGATCTAGCAAGAGCTACTAATCGAGATATGTACGATTATGATCTAAAAGATCTACTCCACAAGAGTACATTTTGAAATATCCAGACGTTCGCTGGTGAATTGGGAAAGCATCTGCCGCCCGTATTCTATTATCACGAGTTTTCTATATTTCGTATGATCACCAAGCCATGGGTTTATATACATATACATGTTCCGTCACTTTAAGAGCATGTGCACTTTAATGTATGTTTCGTATAAAGACATCTTTAGTTTTACAACCGGTTGTTGTATCAGTTATGTGTGTTAAGAATAAACAGTTTAGATTGAATATAACATAATATGTGTGTTTTCCCTTGGCCGTAAGACAACTCTGACTAAGACAAAAGTTTGCAGTTTTGTCATTTTTAAATAGCCAATCTTTACGAAGCCAGCTACATAATCCACAATGAAACCCGATCAGGGTAGTGTAATGACCAACTTTATCTGAACTAAAGTTGGGCAGCACACTTAATAGAAAAATGAAAAATGCTGATAATCAGTTTTAATTGTTAGCAGCTAAAGTATATCAAATTGTTGTTTTTTTAAAGATAAAGTTATGTATTGTATCATCCCCATGAATTTGAATTTTATTTTTTGATTAATCTGGAAGCTCAGACGGTTCGAATGAGACCCAAACCGAGATTCTAGTTCGAGTGGAAGTGCCCAATCATTTTGAAAAAAGTGATATTGATTTTTACTTTCCCTGCAATACGTGGTAATGTATAGGGAAAGTATTGGAATCATGCCGAAAATCGCAACTCGAGTTTTCGACGGATCTACACGTTTCGAGACCTCTAGAATACGAAAACATCATTTTTAACGTGACGTCTGTGTGTGTGTCTGTGTGTCTGTCTGTGTTTGTGTCTGTGTGTCTGTCTGTGTGTGTGTCTGTGTGTCTGTCTGTCTATGCAGATTTTGTATCCACTCTAACTGAAAAACTAATGTATCGAATTTCATAAAATTTGGTAAATAAGTCACATGTAGACGAATCTAATGCTGATGAGTTTTGAATACGATTCAGGATAAAAGAACTCGCCTTTTTTTTGTGAAATGGCTCGCAAAAGTTTGTATCCACTGTAGCTGAAAATCTATTGGACCGAATTTCACAAAATCTGGTAGATAAGTTGCTTATGGGACACCCTGGTGCTGATTAGATTTTAGTACAATTCGAAAAAAATTAACCTGCCTTTTTTGCGAAATGGCACGCAAAAATCGTCAAAATGTAAACTAAAAAATTACGTATGCTGAAATATATCCATTAAATGCTTGTTTTATACGTAATTTTTAACGACGAAAAGAAAAAGATCAACTCCATTACACTAGGACTAGCCGTTCTCGAGATATTTTCGTTTTTTCATTTTTTCGCTACGCCACCTTTGAAAATGAGTCCAGTTACCGAATGAGAACGAAAATTGAATTAATAGTGAATTAAATTTAATTAAAATAAAGAGAATGTGTATATAAGTCTGCAGGGAAAGTCATGTGCTGCCCACTTCAGATTTTTTTAATTGTTTCCTTGCATCGTCACTTCTTATTCGAATTTTCGAAATATGAGATTTTCTTTGTTAACCTGGTAGCTGAGATGGATTGAATGAAATCCAAACCAATATTCTAGCTATAGTAGGAGTGCTCGATGATTAAGAAAAGTGCATTTGAGTTGTTTATTATTCCTTTGCACCATCACCTTTAATTTGATTTTTTTTTTAATTTTAATTCTTTTCCTTTGGTCTCGAAGCTACGACGGATCGAATGACACCAAAACCAAGATTCTAGCTATAGTGAACGTCCTCGCTTCTTTTGATACCTAACTTCCTCCCTCACCTTGACTCCCAGTCGGTCAGCAGGGCCGTAGCCAGGTAGAGGGCTGAGGAGGCTAAACCCCCACCCAAGAGGTATACTCAGCCCCTCCCCCTGATAAAAATATTTCATATTTAATAGTGATATGAAATTTCATCTAAAATATCATTCATATTTTGCATAAAAAATTTCTTCTTGAGATTTTTTTTTCATGTACTATATTACTTCGTATTAAAAATTTTTTAATTTAGCTAAATATGTGGTTATATTGATAATCAATTTATTTATATATTTAATTTAAAAATATTTAAAAAAATTTAAATTGTGACAATAGTATTTGGGATACTTTTGTATTATTGCTTGGTTCCTCGTTATAAATTATAGAGTCAAAATCAACTGATAAGTAGTTAAGAGTTAATATTAAACAATGACTTGTATTAACTTTCTGAAATTTTCCTCGATTCATTAACAGTTTTACTACTAGCTAAGGCTTATATTAAAATAAATTGTAATTATTATATATTAATATATTAATATATTAATATTGATTATAAATATACTTATAGATACTATAACTGACGCATAGTATCAATATGTATATTAATAATCAACTCTTAGGTTACAAATATAAATATGCAGTCATTTGTTAATAATTTATATGGATTGAAATATGTAATAGTAACTATTATGGTTTATAAATGCTATTGATTAATTGTGTTTTGATGAGTCCCTTCTTCAAAGGTGTTGAGCCTTACCGCTTTAATTTCGTGCCTGCCTAAGGCTGTATTCGTCAAGTGCATATTCATATTATATATAGATAACAGCAAGAAAATTTGGTATGAGTCAAAATTAATTTTGTGAGCCTATAGAACCCTGCGTAACCAGTTTTACCATACAGCTGGCAAAAAATTTCAAAAAGATTGTACTTAGATGCCCAAGTTCATACTCTCATAATCTGTCAAAATGTCGCCGCTTCTGCCCTGCAGCCCCATTTGATTACGTTGAAAAAATACAAATTTGGCTACATATTCGTGTCGAGAAATAAATATATCACAACGCTGGTAAAATTTGGTGAAATATTCTGCAACGATGGTGAAATTGGGTGAAATATTCTGCAACGATGGTGAAATTGGGTGAAACATTCTGCAACGATGGTGAAATTTGGTGTAATATTCTGCAACGATGGAGAAATTTGGTGAAACGTCCTGCAACGATGGTGAATAATTCTGCAATGGTAGGGGAATAATTCTACAACGATGTGGGAATAATTTTGCAAAGATGGTGAATAATTCAGAAACGATGGGGATACAATGATGATCCGCAATTTGGAATTGGAATAAGCATTGTAAGAGGCAATGTACAAACTGATGGCCATCTACTAAATGGCCATCTACGAAAACTACTGAAATTTAGCAGATTTTCGAGATATTTCATTTTACCAGAAAAAGACTGGTTAAAGCGGAAGAGCTTGATATATGACAAAAAATTACCATCTAAAAATCCTTGCTCCTGTCTTTTAAGGTTGTCTCAACAACTTGGTTAAAGAGAATTTTACACTCGTATAGAGTTTAATGTTATTTTAACACAGAAACCAATTTTACTTACTCCGAAATGAAATCCTTAATTTTTACCCTTAATTTATTTGTATATTAACTAACCTTAATTAGTACTAATTAGTCTTTATAAATGCAACTCAGACACCAATAAAATATCGAAGATTTGCTTTTACATAAAAATAATATTAATTTGTGGTAATCAGAAAATCTTTGTTAAATTTAAATGATAAATTAAATACTTGTAATTCACAGTTATCTTCTGATAACTCTTGAACCACCGCGCGTTTTACCCGGCAATTATAAGCTCATAAATTATACTCAAGAAAATAAGCTGACACGTTAATATAATACAAGATTAAAATATTCTTTTACGCGTCACACCATAAAAATCACAAATTTCTTAACCAACGCACTTTGTTGACAACAAAGCTAATTAACTACCTAATCTCCTCTTGATGGTGTTTTCAGCAGTAATTTCAATTCGTTAAAGCCCCTTTCTTGTTTGTTATTAATATTAATTATTAACGTTTTCTTAAACAGCACTTGAAAGCTAACTTGACAGTAAGGCAGTGGCGTCGCCGAGGGGGTGTCATGCCCCCCCAGGACTCCCCCCCATACTATATATATATGCAAAAGATTTTAACGACTTGTTTTTATGCAATCATAGAAACAACGGATTTTAGTATATCTGTCTAGAATGTACCCCTGAAGACGTTTCCGGCAGATATACTATTCATTGATTTATTAACACTTTACAACATAGTTGAAAAGTGTTTATGACTTTGTTCATTCTGTCTGTCTGTCTGTCTGTCTATCCGTCAGCATGATAACTGCCGTAAAAATGACTTTATCAAAATGAAATTTTAGTATGTTGTTCAGACGGTCTGTGGGACCTACGGGAATATAAATGAATAATATCACCCAATTAGTTTTGGATTGAACTCGGGTTGAAAAAATGAAATACATTGAACCCTATGGGACCTAATTTGTAATGCAAGCATTTTTTAAGCGAATTTAAAATTCACAAATTGCTTCAAAAGTTTTAGGAAATATTCAAATTATCCCATAAAATATATAAAAGAAATTTCAGCGAAATATATTCAGTAGTTTTTTAAATAAAAATTACAATAATAATTACAACCTTTATATGAAGAGATCACTTGACTCACTTCAAAATAAAAAAATTTGATGTGGGCAACACATGACTTTCCTTATATAATGCAATGAATTTACTACTTTTGCAGTAAAAAAAATAGGTTTTTCTTATAGTATATACTTATACTCTTATTTCTTACAGTAGATACTTATATTGAATTTTCGACAATTAGTCGTCATTTTCATTGATTTAGCGTCATTTTAATCCATTTGGCGAGATTTTCGTTAATTTGACAACATTTCAAAAATTCGCCAAGTTGGCGACATTCCGCCAAATTCGTCGCCAAAATCTCGCCAAGCTTTACTGAGGGAGAAATAAGTTATTCTGATAGCAGATAAATGACTATTGGCGTTCATATACAAAAGTTTTACTCGAAGTATCTTTTCTCATGAATGGAACGAGCTAGATCCACGAGAATGATGTCACCACATTTATCGCAATGTATTACATATGAAAATTGAACATGTTTCTCAATAGGAAATATATTTTTTTATTTTATATGACTTTTTGATAATTTTTTGAAAAATGTGCAATATCTCGAGAACGGTTCATGTTAGCGTTCTAAAATTTATGTTAATCGTTTTCTAATGAAAAATTACATAAAACATGTCTATTTGCGTAACTTTATTAGCGGTTTTGATTTTTTGACGATTTTTTCAAAATTTCACTCGAAAATTTAGGGGGGTTTTGAACATTCGATTACAATTAAAAACAATAGGCTTCCAGTGTTTATGGATTGTGATTTTTGTACCAAATTTCGTTCGAATCGGTCCATTCGTTCGTCAGTTATCGTCTCCACAGACTCACTGACACACACACACACACACACACACACACACAGACATCACTTCAAAAATGTTTGATTCGTTATCAGGGATGCTTGAAACGTGCTCTACCGTCAAAAACTCGAATTCGAATTTTCGACCCCGTCACAATACTTTCCTTATACATTATGTGTGTAAGGAAAGTAATATGGCATGCATCTTGTCTCAAAATCCTGATATTTAAAGTTCTTTTAATTCATATTTAGTGTTGTATCCGCCCTAAAACTGCTTTATTTTTGCTTAAATTCTGTGCATCTACATACTGAAACAACGTAATTACAATACATTTGTGTTTAAATGATTATCAAACTTTATTGTTTCTACAGCGAAGCCTAATTTCCACTTATAGAAAATGGAAACACCAAAAGATGTAGAATGAGTTGTATAAGAATTGCTGCATTTCTTTAACGCAAAATTATTTAGCTCATGGAGTCTGCAATGTGGCTGATATGAATGAAACATTCATTGATTTTACGCAGAGAACCCAGACGATTTTTTGGATGAAGTTTTAAGCATAGAGTTAAATTACTTGTACCTCCATGGTTTTAAGTTTTTAAATAAAATAAATTATTATAGTGTTGTGAGGAATGAAAGTATTGGAAAAATTTTTATGAATGAAATGCTGCTTTTATAGATAGACGATTTATATTTCGATGACGTCATTTGAATAAAGTTCATTTGTTTTCGATGAAGTTTCTATATATAATAAATTATTGTAGTATTATGATAATTTTAAAAATATTACCGAGGAATGTATCGCATTTTAGAGATGTTTAAACCAGGCAATTTATATTTCAATGCCGTCATTTGATTTAAGTTCATTTTCTTCAATGAAGTTTAAAGTTTTCAAATATAATAAATTAATTAGTATTGTGATAATTTTAAAAATATTACCGAAGAATGTATAGCATTTTAGAGATGTTTATATAAAATTGCATTGAAGTTGAAAAGTATTTCATAATCAATACTATATGCATGATTAATCTTTCTTGTTTTCCGTGTGCTGGCCTTTCCGTGCTTTACTTTTCCAGCCCTCCCTCGTTACATTTTACTTTCTGTTATTAAATACACGTTATTATATTGCCCGCGGTTTGATACTGTGTTTACTGATTTGCACTCTTGCACTTTCGTTTTAATTATTTTAATATATATATATATATATATATATATATATATATATATATATATATATATATATATATATATATATTAAATTAACCTGTTATAGTTTTCGAGTCATGTCAAGTTTATCGAGTCATGTCAAGTCAAATTATAATTCTTTGAAGGACCTACAATTCGGTTTTGGATAGAGGTTTATTATTAATAAAAAAAAAACTTAAAGTATCTGACAGAACAAGTATTTTTTTTTCATACTTTCACTCGAAATATCTGCGGAAATATAAAAGATAGATAGCAAGCGACACAAATATGTATTAGGAAATTTTATACCTAAATCTATATTTTTAAAAGTTCTTATAGTTTTCGCGTAATCGTCTTGCCAAGTTGAAGAAGAATTTATATCTCTTTGAAAGGCCTACAAGTGTATATAATTTTCTACTGACAACGGTTTATGCTAGCGTTTCTAAAATTATGTCATTCGTATTGTAATAAAACATTATTATTTATTTAACAATTTTGGAGGCTCTGATATTTTAAGGATTTTTCAAAAATACATTCGAAATTTCGATCACGTTTAAAATTATCAATATTCTAGTGTTCAGTGATTGTAATAGTTGTATCAAATTTTCCAAACGCTTCATTCTTTCAAGTCATTTTTACGGCAGTTATCGTGCGAACGGACAGACAGACAGAATGAACAAAGTCATAAACACTTTTCAACTATGTTGTAAAGTGGTAAAAACAGAAAAAAGACTATAATATCTCGAGAACGGGTCATCCGGATGTCATGGGGTTATTCTTATTCACTTTGTTGTCAAAACTTACATAAAGAAGAAATGCTAAAAAGTAGTAGCACAATATTTGGCCCCAAGTTTTCACAGTATTTAGCATACTTATCAGTAACAAAAATAGTCTAATTGATTTTCAATGGGATCGAGTTATAAATAACTCTAATTTGTCTAATCATTTTCTCATACTATCGGAATTTAAATCTGTGGTAAAAGCGATCGGTTGACCACATATTTCCCTCTGAAATCAATAATTTTTACTTTTCCTATATACATATAATGTATAAGGAAAGTATTGTGACGGGGTCGAAAACTCGAGTTTTCGACGGGAGAGCACGTTTCAAGCATCCCTGATTACAAATCGAATATTTTTGAGGTGATGTCTGTGTGTGTGTATGTGTGTATGTCAGTGAGTCTGTGGAGACGATATCTCACGAACAAATAGAGCGATTTGAATGAAATTCGGTACAAAAATTACAATCCGTGAATACTGGAAGCCTATTGTTTTTAAACACAATCGAATGTTCAGAACTCCCTAAACTTTCGAGTAAAATTTTTAAAAAATTTATCAAAAAATCAAAACCTTTAATAAAGTTACGCAAATAGACATTTCTTATGTAATGTTTCCTTAAACAATTCACATAAACTTTAGAACGATAGTATGAACCGTTCTCGAAATATTGCACATTTTTCAAATAAATTTATAAAAAAAATCCCATAAATTAAAAAAAATATTAACTTTTAAGAAACATGTTCACTTTTCATATGTAATATTATGCAATAAATTTGGTGACATCATTCTCATAGATCTAGCTCGTTCCATTCACGAGAAAAGATACTTTGAGTAATACTTTTGTATTTGAACGGCAATCTGCTAGAAGAATAACTTATTTCTCCGCCCATAACGCTTGGCGAGATTTTGGCAACGAGTTCGGCGGAATGTCGCCATTTTGGCGACTTTTTAAATGTTGTCGAATGGATAAAAATGGCGCTAAATCAATGAAAATGACGACTAATTGGCGAAATGTCAATATCTTGGAAAGAATATAAGTATCCACTATAAGAATAACCTATTTTATTTTACTGTAAACGTAGTAAATTCATTGCATTATATAAGGAAAATCATGTGCTGCCGACATCAGATTTTTTATTTCATCATCCTCTTGATCCGCTTTAGTGATTTGTGTGACAATGAATGTAAAAATCAGCAAACAAAACGCAGAGATCTAGAACTATCGCACTTGTGGAATCAGACTCCAGCAGTGTAATGGAATTTGATATTCCCATTAAACTGTCTGCTGCAAGAGACTTTAAACCTTGATGCCTTTTAGTTAAAGGGAAGGCAGACAATCCACTTTCACTATTTCGCATAAACTTGGCCACCATGCAAGATTTGGTCACGATAGCAAGGCCACTATATGGCTTGAGGAACACAATCTAAGTTCATTGCAGAAGATATATGTCACGGTTGTCTCATATCCTAACTATTACCACAGCTTTCAAGCAAAGAAGGGTGGGATTTTTTGATCCGGCTGCAGTAGTGCGGATAACTGC
Source organism: Amaurobius ferox (assembly GCA_951213105.1). Taxonomy (NCBI): domain Eukaryota; kingdom Metazoa; phylum Arthropoda; class Arachnida; order Araneae; family Amaurobiidae; genus Amaurobius; species Amaurobius ferox. The sequence goes on from OX578137.1 coordinate 22,444,734, forward strand.
CTAAAACATTTGGAACATCTCTAAATTCATAATCATGCATAAAACTGTTTGTAAAATATCACTGAAATCGTTCCTTAACATTTTTTGCATTTCAAATACGCATTCTTCATGACTGACAAGCATGCATATTTTAAGGCTTCAATATACGTAGGTTAACACAACCGCCATTTTGACTCCAGTTCCAGTCAGTTATCGTCTGCCTGTGCTATTTCGCACGCTGCATGGCTGATATTTGATACTCAATTTAGATGTAAAATAGGACCTTCTGCTTTTAAAAAATTGTGCCAATCATTCAAGAATGCAGTCTAGAATGTTTCGATTTTCTCGAAATCCCGAAATAGAGACAAAGTAACCCTCTTTTCGACATGTACAAATATCGCTTCAACTGGGAGTCAAGATGGCCGCTGTTGCGCCTGCCTGTATACTTAGGAGCTTTAGCATGTTTGTTTCACGAATCTCAGACAAACAACTCCATACCGTATGCTATCTATCGGCATCAAGAAAATAACGCAACTGACATCGAGCCTTGGTAGGCGTCGGATCGGCTTACAATGAACTTAATGCATAACAGCTTCCTGCAACCTGATATCAATTTTCTTGAAATATAAAGCTTGCTGCGTAGTTTTATTGACTATGTTTGTTATCACAGTTCACAAAATTACGTCAGATAACAAGCATTATTGTTACCATTCAAGTTATCCGTTATTCAGTGCTGAAGTGTAAAACCAGCAACCAGTTAACTTTCTGCTTACGGGCGGGACAGCGTCCCAAACGAAGAACTTCTCAAAAAGACAGGTATTTGACATACTCTATCCCAAACAGTTCGATCTCCCTTTGCATCATTTCCCCCTTTTCAGACATTAGCGTCCATGGACGTCAATGTCTGCAAAGGGGGATCGAACTGTTTGGGATAGGGTGTGTGAAATACCTGTTTTTTAGAGGTTTTTCGTTTGGGTTTGACGCTGTCCCAACCCGTAAGCAAAAGGTTATCCATTTACGAGTAAAACCGATCCAAATAGGCTGTTTACTCGACAGAAGCCCGAGTTCTAAATTTTCACAATTTAAATGCTTCGCCACTTAACAATCAAGACTATTTAACCCATTTCCTTGCCTATTATAAACGCATAAATCATACTCAAGAAAACAGGTTGACACTTTAATAGAAGATAATACTCTGAATAACTTATTCTTTTGTGCATCAGGCAATGAAAATCTCAAATTTAATAACAGCAGTGCAATATCATCGACAAAACTAATTACCTGTCTAATATGATCTTGTTTGGATCTTAAGCAATCATTAATTTCATTAAAGTGCTTGACTAAGACGTTGCTATTAAGCCTACAGTAGATACAAAGAGTACTTTAAACACGATAATATGGCATGGAGACACTTTTAACAATAAACAAGACAGACTCGACTCCAGATCCAAAACAAATTAGACACTCTCATGATCATGGAATTAGAGAGAAGAAGATTAAACTCCTATGGGTGAAATGCTTGAAAATGCCATAACGCTTTGAGAATTACATCTAGGTGTCACTAGTGTTAGTAAAGCGCCCTTTGTTTCCATTTGACACTTTAGAGAGGCATAGTATTGAGTATAAGTATTTTTGATTATTTTTAAATTAAGATACCTTATTTATCGGTATAATTAATGAGTATTTTTTCACAGTTGTAAGGCAGAGTTCAGAATATAGGGAGAAAAAAATAAATTGAAAGGTAAAATAATTTTGAATACATAGGAATATTCCATATTATTTGAGTTCTAATTTGCATTGCATTACTAATTTATTTCTACAAAATTGAGAGTTTAAATAAATATTTTAAGCCTTTTACCATAGAATACATACAACTCAGGGCGCTTTGTTTTTATCGCAGCGCCACCTGAATGATTGTCTCAAATGATATCGGCATTTTCTCAGTATGGAAGTTTAACTTGCTACCTTCACCTCCATGCTTATGATTTTATGACCCTATTATTAATATGCAGGGACATGCGCGATTTGCACGAATTTCGGACATTAAACATAACCACAGACTCAAAAACAGATGGACAGAGACACATAGACAGCATTTAATAAATAAATAATTAATATATTTGATTGATGCACATAAATACTCATAACAAGTTTCGACGTTTTATTTATTTATTTATTTATTTTTATTTTCGTAAAAAAAAAATATTTGATTGATTAAAAGCACAAATAACCTAAAATCAACCTGAAAATTAGATGGTCGTTTGCGATTATCGATTGAAATAACCGGGCTAAATTTCAATTAAAACTTTCAGTGTGTTCCAATGCTATCGTGCCCAGACGCAAGACTGCAGAGATACAGACAGAGCCATACACACCACTGAAAAAAAAATATGTGATTCGTATACAGGGATGCTCTTCACAATTTCCGATATTTCCTTTTGATCAAAAAAAATGTTAAAAAGATTGAGGGCACAACCTCAAACCCCTGGAAAATCGAATGGCATTTAAAGGGGGCCAATTTAAATAATAGTGCCAAATTCCATTTAAATCTTTCACTGTGTTTGAAACTTATCATGCCCACATGCAAGACCCTTTTTTTCTACCCAGATCGTTCGACCAACCCGAAAGTATAAGATACCTGTATGGATGGCCGGGAAAATGTCACCCGATTTCAACCGGAACTCAAAGGAGGTGTCAAGTGTCAACCACAGGGACCACCATCCTCCCCCTAACCCTTCACGTCTTGAATGAATTTTCAAACCTACAAATTTATCGTGCTCATACTCCGCGCATACACGGGTAGTTGCAAGACGGAAGAGATACAGACATATCCACACACACCATTGAAAATATTGCTGATTAGTATTCAGGCAACATGCAAAATCCGAAAGTCATAATTTTGAACTCATTGTATACCCAGGCGAAAGACTGAAGAGATACAGACATATCCACACACGCACACACCATTAAAAATAGTTAACTAATATTCAGGGCTACTCAAAACAGTAAAAAATCCGAGAGACAGATTTTAAAACCCATTGCAATATAGCATGCCCAGACTCAAGATTCAAGTTACATGCAAGTCCGCACATACACACCATTGAAAATATGGTAGGTTAATATTCAAGGACACTCAAAACAGGAAATATACGAGAGCCGAATTTTTCAGCCCATCTCATACAACGTCATAAAATTGAAGAGATATTAGCAGATCTACACACAAACCAATGGAAACATGGTTGATTAACATTCAAGAATGCTTAGAACATGCGAAATCCGATTTTTGAACCCATTGCATGCTCTAACGCAAGACTATGAATTATATTGTTATAAGTTCATACAACTCGTATAAGTAATCACTATAACTGTATAACATTTTTAACGTGTTTTTGTCTTTCTACATCCCCCAGAAGCCCCTTGGCGACTTAGAACACTGCATGTTTGCAAGCTTATAGTATCGACCATCTAACAGAAATTAACCGTTGGCAGTTTTCGCCCCCCCCCCCCCTCTGGGGGGTGGAGACCATGGGTATTTTTTCGAAGTACGTTTTGACTATTTGACTGAGCACGTTTCGACTACTTTTAGAGTGACATCCGTCTGTCTGTGGTCGATATCTTGTGTACGCTATAGCTTCATTGTGTACTCTATAGCTGTCTATGACAGTCTAAGATATAAGAGTTTAATTTTGTTTTATTTGATTTCAATCTTAAATATAGAATGTTCTTTTTATATGCTTAAATACTCAAATTAAGGAGTTATTAATTCATACTATAAAGTATGGGGGGGGGGGGGGGGTAAACAAAAATGTTAGTAATATTTCGAACTAACCATCCACAGCGAGACTAACACAGGACAGAACACGGTTAACGTCCTGTATCTCACTAATTATCATTTATGCATCAATTCTCAAAAGTTACTTACACCAGAGTAAACAGCTTTTAATCAGGAAGGAGTGTAGCAGCGACAACATTCCCGACACAGCGCGATATTTGTCATCTCTGGTGACAAGTACCGTGTATCGGCGCGGTCGGTGCAATTCCCATAGAGACTGTTACTTTGAAAATTACATATTTGGAAACTGGAGCAAATAGTCCTTCGCGTTGTTAATAGTGATGGATGGCAAACGTGAGATGTTTAGTTAATTCTTGTAGGGAAAAAAAAATATCGCTGCGCTATAGAGAAAATAGCATCGGATTTTATGTGGAAGCATGTGCTTTAGTTGGAGCAGGAGAGTGAAAAATTATGTTATCTATAATTTTAATTTTGATTTTGCATGTTGCAAGTACAATGCTGTCAGAGTCGATGCGACGAAGTATTGTACTGAGATGCGGCGGAGGGAGCAAGGTAGACAAAGTTTACCCAAATAATTTCCGATCAGTTACTTTTTATATTAAATACTAGAGGGCTCTACCCCCTGCTCGCTCAGCTCGCTTCACATCTATCTTTCCTAAAAATTCTACTTTCAAAAATCTCTTTTCTATCCCTGACTATTTTCCGCAGGAGGGAAAAGTAGGGATTTTTCTTAGCCCAGGGAATCCAAAAACTGAATTCCTTGATCATGAGCTCGCCTCGCGAGCTATTGCATGCCAAACTAAAGTTTAAATCGATAAACGGTTTATTTCATCGAGTTACCCTATTATTTATCTGTAAATGTACCCAATTTCATATTTTTATATGCTATAACTTTTACGGTACGAGACAGAGAAATCGCTAGACGTTCCAATACGAAAAAAAAAGTTCACTTCAGAAGTGCAAAAAAAAGTAAAATATCTCAAAAATTACATCGAAATTAAAAAAGGGGGGGGGGGGTCCGTCCTCCAAAAATTCATCCATGTAGGTACCTGCCTGCAAAAATTTGTGGTTTTACTATTGTTAATCTATCCAGGACACGAACTCGCAGCTCAAATATTTTGTCTTTAAATTTGACATTAAATATTTATTAAACTACAATATATATCAAAAACGGTTTATTTCAGCGTATTCTCCAGAGCGTTTTCTACAAGTGCACTAAATTTCATATTTTTATAAGCAATAGTTTTTGCGGTACGAAGCAAAGAATCTCGAGAAACGAGAAATTTGTCAAACAGCGTCGGCGTCGGCTACTGTTTTTTAATGAAGAGAGATATATTAGTCCAAATAAATGTATAAATTGTTTTCTTTGTAAATAAACGAAATGAGATGTAGACACATTTTGCTCCGACTGGAGCAAGATCGTCAAATCCCAACAGGATCAGGAGCACATATCTCAAAATGTCTTCACGTCAGGTGATTGTGAATGGAACTATAGAGAGAACGCTGTTACTCAACCGTATAGACTCGGGTAGGCGTGTCAACGTGTCTAAGCTGCTGAGTTTCTCTTGGAAGAGTGAAGATTACCTTTCTCTCTCCAAAACGAGATTTCCTTTTTAACACTTTTTATAACATAGTTGAAAAGTGTTTATGACTTTGGTCATTCTGCCTGTCTGTCCGTTTGCACGATAACTGCCGTAAAAATGATTTTATCAAAATGAAATTTCAGTATGTTGTTGAGATGATCTGTGGGATATACGTGAATGTAAATGAATAATATCACCCAATTATTTTTGGATTAAACCCGGGTTGAAAAAATGAAATGCATTGCACCCTATGGGACCTAATTTTTCAAACATTTTTTAAGCGAAGTTAAAATTCAATACTTGGTTCGAAAATTTTAGAAAATATTCATATTATCCCATAAAATGTATAAAAAGAATTTCATCAAAATATGTTCGGTAGTTTTTTATATAAAAATTAAAATAATAATGAAGCCCATATTATATGAAGAGATCACTTGACCCACTTCAAAACAAAATATGGCATCCATCTTTTTTTCCTAGTGTAAATATTGTGATTTTAAAAGTTCTTTTAGATTTATATTTAATTTTGCATTCGTCCTAAAACCGCTTTATTTTTGTGTATTTTATGTGCATCTATATTCTGTGCCAACGCAATAACAATATTTTTTAGTTTAAATGATCATCAAACTTTGATTATTTCTACAGCCAAGCCTAATTTTAATGGATGCAGAATGTAAACGAGTAATTGTAAGATAAGTTGCATAAGAATTGCTGAATTTTTTTCAGGCAAAATTATTTAGCTCTGGAGTCTGGAATAAAAGTGATATAAATGAAATATTCATTGCTTTTACATAGAGAGCCAGACGATTTTTATTTCGATGACGTGATTTGAGTAAAGTTCATTTCTTTCAATGAAGTTTTAAGTTTTCAAATATAATAAATTATTGTAGTATTGTGATAATTTAAAATATATCAGCGCTGAATGTATCGCATTTTAAAGATGTTTAAATAAAATCGCATTTCAGTTGGAAAGTGTTTCATGATCAATGCTTTATGCATGATTGATCTTTCTTGTTTTAGATATATGTATATTATTCCAAATAAATGTATAAATTGTTTTCCTTTTAAATAAACGAAGCGAGATATAGACATATGGTGCTCCGACTGGCGCAAGATCGTCTAGTCCCAACGTGTTGATCAGGAGGCACATATTCCAAAATGTCTTCCCGTCAGGTGATTGTGAATGGAACTATAGAGAGAACGCGAGGGCAAATTCTATCACTCAACCATAGAGGCCCGGGTAGACGTTGTTGTTGAGACACAGACCTACGAGAAAGGTGTAAGGTAACTGCTTGGACGGCCGGGAAGTGCCACCCAATTTAGACCGGAAACCAGTGGGGAAGGCATCCACAGGGACCGTACCCTCCTTCCCCTGCCACCAACCTCTCGGAAGGACTTGCGGACCCACATGTTTAACGTGATCGTACTCCGCGTGAACACGGCGGCAGTTTTGGCAGTCGAACCCGGGTGTACCGAGTGCAACTCCAGCGCGCTAACCACTGGGCTACCGCGGCCGCCCGGGTAGACGTGTCAACGTGTCTAAGCTGCGGAGTTTCTTTTGGAAGAGTGAAGATTATTATCTTTCTTTCTCCAAAACAGGTTTTCTTTTTTTTTTTCTTCTGAATCGTTTTGCTTTCTCAAAAGTAGCGTTCATTGTCTAATAGCATATTTGATTTAAAGAATCGCTAAGTTATAGGGATTTTGACATTTTTGATACGTTTGGAATTGTTCTATGTGAATCATCGATTGAACTTTTAGCGAGTGAAAAAAAGCAAAACTTGATGAGTGGTATAATTATTTTCTAACTCGTTTTCCTTGGTTTTGGCGTAGAACTAACTACATCCCTTTCCGCGCTAGGCAAGGGTAACACCTAAAGCGCGGATGCAACGAAAACATGTCGCATTCTAAACGCTTAGATCGAAATTAATAATCTAAAAAAAATAAATAATGCATCATTAGACAAGTTATAGAGCCCGCTTTAAATAAAAACAAATTTCAACTTTCCATCCCTTCACCCCCGAAACTCCCGTACTGAATTTCACAGCTGTCTGAAGCTAAGATTTTACGCTGCAGGAGACATACACACAGACATTTTATTTTATTATGAGAAACTATGCGATATAGTGCATTAAATCAAAGACAACAAATCTTAGATTAAAAGGTCATTTAATAAAAACCATCTATGACGTACAAATATTAAAAAAATCCAGAAAGCTTTCGGGCATCACTATACCCTTCAACAGTGGCTATATAAAATTACAGTACAAACAAGCTTATATACAGACCAAATCAACTGACAAAATTTGCATAAATCAACTACGGAATAATGATAATTAAATTGTATTATAAACAGGATATTTAAGATTAAACGATTACAAAAATATATTAAATAGCCACTGATGAAGGATATGGTGATACCCGAAAGCACTCTGGCCTTTTTTTAATAATTGTACGTCATAAAGAATGGTTTTTATTAAATGACCTTTTAATCTACGATTTGTTGTCTTTGATTTAATGCATTATTGAAGTTGACGTGTAACCACTTTAATTATGTGATATAGATTTTCGTGACTTCTTTAAAACAACATTTTAAGCAAATCAATTTATTTAAAAATTTTTACACACACACACACCCTATACAATAGCAATTAGAGGGACGTGACACTTCGAATTTCCTATAAAGGAGCGTTGACCCATAAAGACTACGAAGCACTGACATAATCCATGACATATTACTCTTCTTTATGCCCTATGTTTAATTGCCGCTAATGTTTATTACAACCAGACCCCCCTATTAATATCTACCACAATTCATCATCTCATGACGGCTATCACACGCTGATTGCAAAGTATGCGAAATCCATGTTAATAAATAACTTTTTTTGCAAAACAACCTCTTACATAATTTAAAATATCTTGGCAAGTAGTTCAACCCACAAGTAGCACCCCGAAGTGAAAATAAATTAACACCTCCTGCCTCCAGCTTCCACTGTAGAGAATCCTCTGCTTCTTTTAGGTCCAGCTCTATTTTTTAAAAAAACATCTTTTATCGACCTATTTTTACGCAAGAGACGGACACTGTCTTTTCTCGTTAGTGTAATGGAAAGGTATGATCGCTTTACAATTTGGCAGTGAGCCAGCCATAAGGCACTTACATATTTTATTACGCTGGTCAGGGGGCACCGTCCGCTGCATTGTATAGAATAATTGTACTGTTGGACATTTAAATATCGTACTCATGTTCAGAGCTGTGGAGTCTGTACCAGTGGCGTAACTAGAATTTTAGCGTTATGGAGCAAATAATTCCATCTCGTCCTTTTCTGCGCTTAATCTTTGATTCCAAAGCCAAAATTGAAGTGTGGCTCCACTCGACTTTCTTATACTAAAATTTATAAATAGCTATTTATAAATACTACCATTTATAAATAGCTTGTGATGTTTTTGCGAATTTTACAAGAAAATTTTGAAAAATCTCTATCGTTAGCCCAACGGATCACTATTACAGCATGTCGTCCTCCATTTTAAAGAGCTTGAAAAAATATTTAATGGATACCAGGTTTGACAATGTCACCCCCCGGGGGAGGGGGATAACTTGTTAACCCGAGGAGGGGCTAATGACGAGCAAAATAATTGCATTGCAGCTATTTTTCACTGAAACGACAGACACTATTAAATTTCGTGGTCACTGAGCCATAAATATCCCCCTTTTATGCATAATCATATCCAATTTTGTCCAACGCTGTCATGCTAAGAAAATATAAAATTTGTAATCAATTTCGAAGTTTTCGCTCGAATTTCAAGAAATGCTATCTAGTTTTAGATATTCCGTTAACAAATCTGAATATAAAGTTTCGTGAAAATCCAATAATATTTGTGGCAGTTATCATGTACACAAGAAATCAACCACAAACAGACAGACGGACATTAGGCTAAAAATATTCAAAACATGTTCAAGGGGTCCTAAAATATATACTACCGTCAAAGTATCAAATCGAAAATTTTCGTGAAAACAATACTCCTCTATACTTATTTTATACTATGAGAAAGTAAATATGTTCAACACAAGGAGCGTCTCCTTCTCTTTCAGCACCCTAAAGCAATCGCTCCGTCCCGCTCCATGACGGTACGCAAAACTTTCGACTCCCAATTCCGACTCCCAGCTGCTCTTTTAGCTACTAGTCCGTCTCCAATACCGACTCATTCATGAATGGCAAATATATTAATTAGTATTTTTTTTTTTTTTTAGATCTTCGTATCTTACGATTCATTTTAAAAATTGATTCATGTAAAATATGATTTTCTTTTTCTAAACCAAAATGCCTTTGTATGTTCGGAAAATGTCACACCTTTGTCAAAAATATAAAAATTCTGGCGAAATTGTAACTTTGGCAGTGTAAACATTGTTGAAATCGGCAAATCATGCGCGATTTTGTGAAAAATTTTGCATCGTCGACTTTAAAACGTATGTGTAAACCTAATATATGTAAAAGAAAGGCTTTGATACTAAACAGACATTAAGAGGGATTGCGTGATTGAAATCTATGAAATTCAGAAGTATCCATATGATATCCAGGCAAGCAGAACTTTATTTTCATTAAAACATATTTCTGCACTATTTCTTATTTTTTTAATATAATTTTTTATGTCAATTATTTTATAATGATTAAATATTTGAAGTTATTTTTATACTATTGCCCAAAGACTTAAAAATATATATATTCAAAAACAAAATTATTTTTAAACGATTTTATTTTGGAGTCGGAGGGAGGGGTACATTTCTGCTTATTCAAACCCTACCCAAAATTGTTACCGACTCCGATTCCAACTTATAGTGGGAGTTGGTCCCACTTATAATAGTATACCACTTAGCTCTGCTTATAATACGAGGCCTATTTAAATATCACACCTATATTATAGGGGTAATTTAAACAACTTAAATAATTATATTATGAGACCCAAATAAAATATCGTATTTAATCAAAAATTATCGTAAAAAAGTACTCATTTAAATAAATTAAATAATTATACCTTGGAACCCAAATAAACTATCGTATTTAAGCAAAAATTATCGTAAGAAAGTACTCATTTAAATAACTGAAATAATTATATTATGGGAGCGAAATATCGTACCTAAGCAAAAATTATCGTAAAAATGTACATTTCATCAAAAGTACTTATTTTTATAAAACTGATATATCCCTCACTTGATATTGAGCCATACAAATACCTAGTACTTTCCTTTTATATTGCAGGTAAATAAGGAAAGGATTTAATTAACTAATTACATTTTATATTTCTCAATTTTGTAAATCAAAAATAAAATAATTAAATTTTTTTAAGTAGAATAAACCGCATTTGAATTCAATAACACATCGCTCAAAACCCTCACGAAATTTATAATAATAAAGGAATTTGAAAACGAAAAAAAGGTCTCTTGAGGGCAGCACGTGATTTTTCTTGCATAGTGAACTAACTACTTTCGCTTCTTTCACGCTTAAAAAAGATGCGCAAGATCCGCTTGAATTGTATATTAATATTTGTCGCTTTCCTGGATGGCAACATGTAAAACTATTTCAAAGTACGCACTTAGCTTTTATTTTGGACAAATCTAACTTGACAATTAGAAATTTAGTGATTATTCGGTAAGCTATATATGTAAAGAAGAAAAGTACGTATGTATGTATGATCCAACATCACAGGAGAACGGCTGAACCGAATTTAATGAAATTTGGTGGGTAGTCTTGAAAAAGCCCTACTCAAAATTTAGTCTATGTTTCGAGGTCCTAACACCAGGGGTTGTCGCGATATTAATTAAAACCAAGATTTTAGTTTGTCTCATCATCACGGGAGAACAGCTGCACCAAATTTAATGAAATTTTGTAGATAACTTTGAAATAGCCCCCATAAATGTAGTACAAATTTTGAGTTTCTAAGGCCAGGTGTTGTTGAGATATTAATGAAAAACGAAACCTTTTCCTAGGAGTTCTACTCTCTAACTCCATGATTCCCAACGAAAAAGGTTGGAAATTGTTGGTTTGAAACGTGAAAGTGAATTAAATCTCAAGTCAATTAATTATTAAAATGAGTTTTGTGGGGTTTTATTGAACGTATTAGTCACTTTTGAAAATCGCAGGTTTGAAATATGAATTTAAATGGAAATTCTATCACCATTGTTTATTTTTCACAGGCTTACTCAAAAAATTGTATTAATTTGAATAATAAATAAATGAATAGAAAAATATCTATCTATCTATATATATATAAAGAAGAAAAGCATGTATGTATGGATCTGATTGGCCAAAAAGTGGCCAATCAGATTCATTTTTTTTCTTACATAATGCAATGCTAATTTACTTCTTTCACAGTGAAAAAACAATGTATAAAATTCACGGCCCTATATGTTTCGGTGTAATTTTTATCAGAGTTTTGCGTCTTAAATCTGAATGCAAGCTACAGGTCTAAGTCCCAGTAACACCGTGCAAGATAAAATATAATACAAAATATACAGATTAGAATATAATAAAATACATTAAAATGAAAACAAATTGACAGCAAATTATTTTCGAAAGCATCTGCAAAAGAATAAATGTATTAAAATATAAAATATTACAACAAAAGATTTTTAAAAGCCATTTACGATGAATAAAAAACATCAAGATTATCGAAGAAACTGTTGTATAGTTTACAAAAATTACTTATCGCACAGTAAAAACCAAAATTCGTACTAAAATTCATTTCAGCAAATAAACTCATGCTCCTGATTGAATAATGGGAAACATGAAATCTGATCCTTCCCAAGACAGGGGAACAATCAATTTTGTTATTGAACAGATTCCTGAAGAATGAAAATAAAATGAAATCCCTTCTGTTCTGTAAGCTTTTAACATTAAACATATCACGAAGAAAAGTAGCAGATAAGGCATAACAAAAAAATAGCAGTTTTCTTATAATACCAAGATCTCAAACCCAGACCTGACCTAGGCATTAAAGAGAACAATGGTGATATCCTCATTAGTAAAATCCTGAGTAATTATTTTAATATAACCCAGTTTTCTATACGATTTAGCACAAATATCAGAACTATGAAGAGAAAAGGAAAAATCTGATGTGGGCAGCACATGACTTTCCCTGCAGACTTAAATTCATATTTTCTTTATTTCTTTAATAATTCATTAGATTGAGTTTAATTGCACCAAATAACACTAAATTTGCATTTTTAATTCAATTTTTGTTTTTATTTGCTAATTGGACATTTTTCCAATAGCGGAGTAACAAAAATGCAAGGAATCTCAAATAACTTGAGAACGATTAGTCCTAAAGTATAATGGAGTGTGCTATATTCTTTTCCTCGCCAAAAGTTACGTATAAAATAAGAATTTAATTGATACATTTCAGCATACGTAGTCTTTTTTTTTATTTAGATTTTGGCGATTTTCGCGGGCCATTTCGAAAAAAAGGCAGATTGTTCATTTCCGAATCGTACCAAAATCTAATCAGCACCAGAGTGTCCCACAAGTAGCTTATCTACCAAATACTGTGAAATTTGATCAATTAGTATTTTAGCTAGGGTGGATACATGAAACTTACCTACTAAATTTTATGAAATTCGGTCCATTAGTTTCTGAGTTAGAGTGGATACATACATTGCACAGACAGACAGACACACACACAGACGTCACGCTAAAAATAGCTTTTTCGTATTCTAGAGGTCTCGAAACGTGTAGATCCGTCGAAAACTCTTGTTGCGATTTTCGACATGATTCCAATACTTTCCCTATACATTACCATGTATTGCAGGGAAAGTAAAAATCTGATGTGGACAGCACATGACTTTCCCTGCAGACTTATATTCGCGTTCTCTTTATTTTAATTACATTTAATTCACTTTTAATTCAATTTTCGTTCTCATTTGATAACTGGACTTCTTTTCAAAGGTGGCGTAGAGGAAATACGAAAAAACAAAAATATCTCGAGAACGGCTAGTCCTAGTGTAATGAGGTTGGTCTTATTCTTTTCTTCGTTAAAATTTACGTATTAAACAAGCATTTTATGGATATATTTGGGCATACGTAGTTTTTTATTTTAGATTTTGGCGATTTTTGCGGGCCATTTTGCAAAAAAAAAGCAAGTTATTTTTTTCGAATCATACTAAAATCTAATCAGCACCAGGGTGTCCTACAAGTGATTTATCTACCAAATTTTGTGGAATTCGGCCCGTTAGTTTTTCAGCTAGAGTGGATACAAGCTTTTGCGGGCCATTTCGCAAAGAAAGGCAGGTTCTTTTATCCCGAATCATACTCAAAACTAATCAGCACCAGATTCGCTAACAAGTGACTTACCTACCAAATTTTGTGAAATTCGGTCAATTATTTTTTTAGTTAGAGTGGATACAAAATCTACACAGACAGACACACAGACACACAGACAGACAGACACACAGACACACACACATACGTCACGCTAAAAATAGTTTTTTCGTATTCTAGAGGTGTCGAAACGTGTAGATCCGTCGAAAACTCGAGTTGCGATTTTCGACATGATTCCAATACTTTCCCTATACATTACCATGTATTGCAGGGAAAGTAAAAATCTGATGTGGGCAGCACATGACTTTCCCTGCAGACTCATATTCATATTTTCTTTATTTTTTTAATAATTAGTTAGATTGAGTTTAATTGCACCGAATAACACTAAATTTGTATTTTTAATTCAATTTTTGTTTTTATTTGGTAATTGGACATTTTCCCGAAATCGGCGTAACAAAAATGCAAGAAATGTCAAATATCTTGAGAACGGTTAGTCTTAAAGCATAATGGAGTGTCTTATATTCTTTTCCTCGTCAAAAATTGCGTATAAAACAAGAATTTAATTGATACATTTGAGCATATATAGTCTTTTTTTTTTTAGAATTTGGCGATTTTTGCGGGCCATTTCGTAAAAAAAGGCAGGTTGTTCTTCTCCGAATTGTACCAAAATTTAATCGGCACCAGAGTATCCCACAAGTAACTTATCTACCAAATTTTGTGAAATTTGGTCAATTAGTATTTTAGCTAGTGTGGATACATGAAATTTTTGGGGGTCATTTCCTAAAAAAGGTAGGTTGTGCTTTTTTGAATCGTACGAAAATCTATACAGCACCAGCGTCGACTACAGGTGACTTATCTACCAAATTTTATGAAATTTAGTCGATTAGTTGAGTTAGAGTGGAAATATACAATTTTTGCGGGCCATTTCGTAAAAAAAAGCAGGTTGTTCTTTTCCGAATCATATCAAAATCTAATCAGCACCAGGTTCGACCACAAGTTACTTATCTACCAAATTTTATGAAATTTAGTCGATTAGTTGAGTTAGAGTGGAAATATACAATTTTTGCGGGCATTTCGTAAAAAAATACAGATTCTTCTTTTTCGAATCGTTTTTAGAATTTTCCAAAATCTAATCAGCACCAAGGTGATCTACAAGTGACTTATGCACCAAATTTTGTAAAATTTGATCAATTAGTTTTTCAGTTACAGTGGATAGAGGCAATTTTTGAGGACCATTTTGCAAAAAAGGGCGGGCTAGTTTATTCCGAAGAGTACCAAAAACTAATCAGCACCAGGGTCACATACAAGCGACTTATCTACCAAATTTTATGAAATTCGGTCCATTAGTTTTTGAGTTAGAGTGGATACATACATTACACAGACAGACAGACACACAGACGTCACGCTAAAAATAGTTTTTTCGTGTTCTAGAGGTCTCGAAACGTGTAGATCCATCGAAAACTCGAGTTGCGATTTTCTGCATGATTCCAATACTTTCCTTATACATTACCATGTATTGCAGACTAAGTAAAAATGAGACGAATAAATAACGCCAAGTTCAGTAACAAAGAACTTTCTAGCCAAAGCAGAGTTGCCAACACCTTAAGAAAATAAAATAGGCACTTTTCTACGAGTAAAAGACACAACACTACATTTACTAATATTGGTATGAAGACGGTTATTACTACACTAATTAAAAAGGATTTTATTATATAGAACCGATAGTTTACGTCAAAAAGTTTGAACTTTTATATCCAAAATATTAAATCAATTTGGCGTCATTTTCGTTAATTGGATGTCATTTCTGCCAATTCAACAAAATATTCGTTAATTAAGTGTCATTTCTGCCAATTCGACAAAATATTCGTTAATTTGACGACATTTTATAAAAGTTGCCAAGTTGGCGATATTTTTTCATATTATCGTCAAATTTATCTTCAAGCATTGCAGAAACCGGACAATACCTCGAGAACGATTCTTACTATCCTTCTGAAGTTTGTGCCATTCATTTTCTAATGAAAAATTACATAAGGAATGATTACTTATGTATCATTATTGAAAAAACATTTTTTTTTAATGATTATTTCAAAATTTCATTCGAAAATTCAGGATTCTTCCTATTGCCTTTAATATCAACAGGATTCAAGTATACACTGATTGTAATATCTGTATCAATAAAACGCTCCATTCATTCATAAGATATCACATTCACAGA
Source organism: Amaurobius ferox (assembly GCA_951213105.1). Lineage (NCBI taxonomy): Eukaryota > Metazoa > Arthropoda > Arachnida > Araneae > Amaurobiidae > Amaurobius > Amaurobius ferox. Next base: position 22,460,610 of record OX578137.1, read on the forward strand.
CTCACGTACCTCTCTCCCACACACACACACACACACCAGACACATACACACACAGACATCACGTCAGAAAAGTTCGATTCAAGTTTCAGGGAGGCTTGAAACGTGCTCTACCGTCAAAAACTTGAAATCAAATTTTCAACCCCGTCACAATACTTTCCCTATACTTTATAATATGTATGTATGGAAAATAAAAAACAAAAGGCCGGAATTTAAGAATTTCTTTATCATAAATGTAAAATCAAAACTCTAAATTATTTTATTCATTTAAAGAAAAGAAAAGAAACGATTTTACAATTCAAGCTCAATTTATTAAATGAAATCTCGAATAAAAACGTTAACTTTCTTCTTATTCAAAATCTGCGATATTTTCTTTGATGTCATGTTGACTTTAATTACTTAATGCAATCACCGAAAACGCAACAGACAATTTTTTTTCCCGTTTTTCAAATTCTAAATTTGGATGTGTCAGAATAGAAAATTCAATAAAAACGTAAACACGGACGTTTTTACACTTCAATGTAATGAATTAAATGTGAAAATAAATAATGTATGCATATATATTTATTCGAGTTTGAGTTTAAATATTTTTATGCGGTAAACCCTTTTATTTACAGGAGAAAAATATTTGGAGCTAGAGGGAGTTTTCTTTGCGCTCTACCTTTAAGGTGTTTTATATTCTGTTATTTGACCGCTAGAGATTTCTGATTCTATGACATTATACTTTGATTAATGATTAATTTTATTTATTTCAACATTTATTCGATATAATTGACGGTTCCAATTTACGGAAAAAAATCGTTTTTCTATATAGAGTTTGGCATTTTTGGTTTTCCTACAATTCCTGTATATGTGGAAAAGTATTGTAATCAGGTTAGAAATGCGAATTTCAATATTTAATGGATTTACATGTTTTGAATACCTCTAAATACGAATTAAATATATTTTCCATGATCTCTGCGAGTGCGTGCAAATGAAGAAATTCAAGACATCGAATGAAATTTGATACAATTTTTTCAGTCCAGAGGTTTATTGATTTAAAATTGACGTTAAATACTGTGATCAAGAAAATACTTAATTGATCATCCGTCACCATCCGTGTGAAACAATTTCGTGATTACAAATCGTCCATTAACACCGTGTTGCCGGCGGGTGGCCAGCCAAAGATTTTACACCCTTTCTGGTAGAAATTTTCCAGGTGTTCTGTAAGGTGAAATAATTGATGATAATTTCAAATTCATGATTATTTCAATTTCAAATTAATGATAATTTCATAGTCTCAAAAAAAATTTTGAATACTGTTTTTTTGTTCCCCCAAAGTATTTTTCCCCAATTGCCTGCGCTCATAACAGTTACCTTGGTAGATATAACTTTCCTTATATACATAATGTATAAAGAAAGTATTGAGACGGAGTCGAAAATTCGAATTCGAGTTTTCGACGGGAGAGCACGTTTCAAGCATCCCTGATCACGAATCGAACATTTTTGAGGTGATGTCTGTGTGTGTGTGTGTGTGTGTGTGTGTGTGTGTGTGTATGTGTGTGTCAGTGAGTCTGTGGAGACGATATCTCACGAACAAATAGAACGATTCGAATGAAATTTGCTACAAAATCACAATCCATGAATACTGGAAGTCTATTGTTTTTAAACGCAATCGAATGTTCAGAACTCGTCTAAATTTTCGAGTGAAATATGGAAAAAATCATCAAAAAATCAAAACCTTTAATAAAGTTACGCAAATAGACATTTCTTATGTTATTTTTCCTTAGAAAACGACATAAACTTTAGAACGCTCGCATGAACCGTTCTCGAGATATTACACATTTTTTAAATAAATTTATCAAAAAATCCCATAAATTAAAAAAAATATATTAACTGTTGAGAAACATGTTCACTTTTCATATGTAATATCATGCGATAAATATGGTGACATCATTCTCGGGGATCCAGCTCGTTCCATTCATGAGAAAAGATACTTTAAGTAATGCTTTTGTATTTGAAAGCCAATAATTTACCTGCTATAAGAATTTATTTCTCCGTCCATAACGCTTGGCGAGACTTTGGCGCCGAATTTGGAGGCATGTCGCCAACCTGGCAACTTTTTTAAATGTTGCCAAATGGATAAAAATGACATTTAATCAATGAAAATGACGACTAATTGACGAAAATTCAATATCTTGGAAATAATATAAATATCTACTATAAGAAAACCCAATTTTCTTTTGTAAAAGTAGTAAATTCATTGCATTATATAAATAAAGTCATGTATTGTCCACATCAGACTTTTTTTTGCTCGAAATCGTAAATCTTGGTATCTCTCGTTATCTGGGAACTAGCTGCCTGTGTAGTGAACGGGCAGTCCGGACTAAATATTTCTGTACTTCATGTTAGAAAAGTCAGATATCAGCAATTTTAGATTCTATCATTAACGGTGACCTACCCACGTAGCCAGTAAGAACCAGAAATGTGCCAGGTAGTTTTAATCAACTACTTTTGTATAACCAGCAATGAGCTCCGGCAACCGCAGCTAGTTTTATTTTAAATTTTCAACTTTACTCAGATGACTCTATCACATTTTGTATAGATTAAGTGAATTTTACTGTAGCTAAGAATATTATATTTTATTTATTAATTATGCAAAATTCTGAAAGTAATGAAAATTTATACAATAATCACAAAAAACTAAAATGTAAAAAATTAAGAAGTTTGTGGTAGTCACTGGGGCTATATAAATCCCAGTATATTTTTCATCACTTATATAAAAGCTGTTTGAATCCTTTAAAACAATTAACTCGTTAAAACTTTCATTAAAACTCTTTTTAATCGATACACTTGATTTCTATTTCTCCGCAGCCATTGTTAACAATTAATCAACTGCGAGTAGAACGGCCAGATTCCATAAAAACGCACCATAAACGCACCAGGAACTATAAAAACACACAGCGCGTGCGCTCAGAACCTTTTGAGTAAAGTAATGTACAGCTTTATCCAGAATCGTCTGAATAATTCGTGGATAAAAACCGAAATGAATACAATTTCAATTTCATTTCGGACTTTACCTAGAGCGGTTGAGTAAAGCTAGGTTCATCCTCATTTCCGGCATAACCAGTAACATATGTATTAAATTAATACAATTAACAGCATTAACCCTAGACCAACCTTTTCAATATATTTCAGTTCATTGGGTTTTTGGCGAAAAGTACGCCATTTTAAAATGGGCTAAATCGCCAAATTCTCAGTGATTTCATTAGGCCTCTTTTTATTGATCTAAGTCGCCAAATAAAAGATTAATTTTTTAGTAAATAAAGATATGTTATTTCAAATAAGTATATCCCATTCAACATATTTTTTCTGCGATAAAACTTTAATAAACTTATATAAAGAAAAAAAAATCTGATGTGGGCAACACATGACTTCCAATTCATGATGCAATAACCTCACTTCTTTCACAGTGAAGTGTACAAGATTTTCAGCACCGAATTAACATCATGTACATGAAAAATTGGCAATTTTGGCAACTTATTAGTCTGAACAGAATAACTTATTCATATTCGCGTGTAAAATCATCATCAAAATGCAACTGATATTTAAATAATATCCTTTAAAATAAATTACTATAGGCCAATTCTTTAGCCTTTATAAAAAGCATCTTCTAACGTGAATGGAGCAAACTAGATCCACGATGTTATTCGATTGCTGTTAACAGATATGTCGCAAAATATTACACATAAAAATTTAATATATTTGACAATACTTACTACTTTTTAATTTTATCTATATTTTTTATATATTTATTTGAAAAACATGCAATATTTCGATAACGGTTCATGCCACTAGTATTCTAAAGATTGTCATTCGTTTTTTAATAAAACATTACGTATGTAATGATCATTTACTTAGCAGTATCGAATGTCCTAAATTTTTTTCTTATATTTATTAAAAAATCATACATTATTTCAAGAATAGTTCGAGCTAGCGTTCTAAAACTTGTATCATTCGTTTTCTACTGAAGAATTACGTATGAAACGAAAATTTGTTTACAATTAGTAAAAGTTCAGATTTTTTAATGAATTTTTGAAAAATTCTTTTGGAAACTGTGGGTCTATCTAACACAATCAATTTATTTTTCCGAGCATATCGTTTATAATTAATAATTTTCCAGTATTTCCTGATTGCACATATCGTACCAAATTATTTTCAAAACGTTCCATTCGTTCGTGAGAAATCGCATCCGCCGACTCAGGGGCACACACACACACACACGCACACACATACAGACATCACACCAAAAACGTTCGATTCGATTTTAGGGATAATAAAAATATCCTCTTCCGTCAAAAAATTGAATTCGAATTTTTGACCCCATAACAAAACCTTCTCTATACGAGCAAAAATGTGCTGAGTATGTAAGAAAAGTCATGTGTATTCCACATCATATTTTTTTAACAATTTTATAAATATTTACTTTAATCCCAAACATATCTAATTAAAGGACTATATTTTAATAAAAAAACTAAATTGGATAATCCATAAGTAGAAAACAGATCTCCATAAATTTCCCTCCAGACTCAATTATGTTCACTTCATTTATTTAAAATTCTAAGTGCGACTGAAATGTCAAAGTGCATTTCACTCTTGATTTCTGAAATAATATCTCTATGGATTTGCTGCACAGTCTCACTCACTCTCTATGTCTCCCTTACACTCTTACGCGCACATACATCCCCTCAATGTGCACGAGAGAAATTTTAATGTGTCAAGACTAAGTGGCAGTGATAACAGATGCATTAGAGACTTAAATTTATCATTGTAGACCAAAATTTATGTTTTAAATGGAAAAAGAAAATAATTCGTTTTCAGATTAATATCTTAACATACTGACAAGAAAAAATACGTTAATAGCAATATTAAAAATGCTGATCATTTTTACTTTCCCTACAATACATGGTAATGTATATTACTTTCCCTACAATACATAGTAATGTATAGAAAAGTATTCGAAACTCGAAACTCGAGTTTTCGACAGTTCTACACGTTTCAGACACACTACAACACTATTGGGAGCGGTAGCCCATTGGTTAGCGCGCTGGAGTTGCACTCGGTAGGCCCGGGTTCGATTCCAGCCACTGCCAAAACTGCCGCCGTGTTCATGCGGAGTACGATCACGTTAAACATGTGGGTCCGAAAGTCCTTCCGAGAGGTTGGTGGTAGGGGAAAGAGGGTACGGTCCCTGTGGATGCCTCCCCCACTGGGTTCCGGTCTAAATTGGGTGGCACTTCCCGACCGTCCAAACAGTTACCTTACACCTTTCTGGTAGGTCGGACGGTCTGGGTTTCAACAACACTAAAAGCCTAAGCCTATTTTTAGCGTGATGTATGTGCCTGTGTGTATGTGTGTCTGTGAAAAGTGTATCCCCTCTAGTTCTGTGCATTCCCTCTAGTTCAAAACTATTCAACGAAATTTTACAATATTTGGCAAATAAGTCACTTGTAGTCACCTGGTTCTAACTAGACATTGGTACGCATCTGAGATAAAAAACTTGCTTTTTTATTTTATTTTATTTTATTTTTATTTTTATTTTTTTGCAAAATGGTCCTCAAAAATCATCAAAATATGAAATATAAGACTAAATATGCCGAAATGTGTTAATTAAATGCTTGTTTTGTACGTAAATTTTAACGACAAATAAAAAAAAAATTAACCTCATTATTCTAGAGATTTTAAAACTTTCAGAATTTTATGAAGCTGACGATATTATTCACTCCAGTTAAGAACTATTAGAGGAAAATTCTTCACTTATGGTGTACCCTGAAGCTAATTGGATTTTGGCACAATTCTAAAAAATAAAACTGACCTTTTCTTTTCCTTGCTGAATATCCAGAAAACCCGTCAAAATCTGAAACAAAAGACTACGCATGCTTAGAAGTATTCATTAAATTTTTGTTGTATGCGTAATTTTTAACAATGAAACGAATAAGACCAACTCCGTTACTTTAGAATGAACCTTTTCCGATATACTTAAGTTTTTTTTAAATTTGAAGGGCTGGCGACGTTATAAAATGCGTTAAGTTTCCTAATGAAAAATAATACGTAGTAAAACGGCAAACTGGATATAATATTGTTGTACACGCGCAATGTTCTCTTTGTCACCTCCTCTTTCGTCTGTCTCGAAGACCAGCCGAAGAAAATACAGTGCATGACGTGAGCACAGGGTTTCCAGGATTTCCCAGTTAGAAGAAAGGTTGCCTGATTTTGCGATTTATCGCCAATTTAGCGACATTTGGCAACTTCTGGAATGTTCCAGAAACTTTTCGATAGAACGATTATTCTTTGAGATATAGAGGTTTCCAGAAGTTTCTATGAAGAAACTATAAAAAGGACTCACCCCCGCGTTGGAGTGGAATTGAAGAATGGACATGACACGAGCTACATTGGTCTGCGATTTTTGTCAATGTTTTGAGAATAGTAGCTGTTGTTTTGTGAAATTGCTTTCGTCAACATTCTGTGAATAATATCGCTTGCTCTGTGAAATTTGTGGAGCAGTTGAGCGCTGTTTTGTTGAATATTGTTAATATTTACTTTGTGCTTTTAAGTAAAAGTAAGTTATCCAGAAGTTCTTATATCCTGCGTGTACACCCACGAGGGACACTTCTAGAGGGCACTTTACGTAACAATATCGAGTCAATATCTGTGTCAATTTGAGCAGTTAAGGGGACGGTGGACGTTGAAATTTTTTCATTTATTTATTGACTTAGAAACATGAAAATTTGTATAAATATTCCTCTTAGCATTACTATATACAATACCATTAAAATTTTTTTCAATTTTGTTATAATTTTGTATTTTTTTTTTTATTTGATTTTCTTTCAACGAAAATTTGAAAATGCTCCTTGCGTGCCATTTGTTCACATTTTTCATTAATTTTACATTGTAATCACTCAAAAACACATTATGAACAAATTTGGGTATTTATTTTTAAATCCCTTAGAAAGTTAATTTTCTAAAAATATTTTTCTGCATTGAAACTTAGTTTTCATCATTTAATTAGGTTCTTATTCACTTTTAATTACCTTAATAAAGTCCAATTATAAAATCCATACCCAGTTTCATTAAAAAGTATGAGAGGTGCCTTTTTGTTAAAGTTCATGCATCTCAGGCAAAAATTAAGACTCATGGAGCATTTTAAAAATGTAAAACTTTTGAAAATTCCGTTTCGAAAAAAATGCATTCAACCTTTTGCTTACGGGTGGGACAGCATCCATCCCGGCAGAAACATTGCACCTTCTGCAGCAGGTGCAATGTTTCTGCCGGCGATTATGGACGCCAATGCCTGCAAAGGGGGATCGAACTTTTTGGGATAGGGTATGTCAAATACCTGTCTCTTTGGGAGGTTCTTCGTTTGGGATGGACGCTGTCCCACCCGTAAACAAATGTTAAATGTGTAAAATAATGTTATATATTAAAACTTTTTTTAGTCGATTTTTGCTCATTTCAACGTCCACCGTCCCCTTAATCCCAATTTAATAGATTACGAATTTCACTCTAGAAGCAATGTCATGTGCTGCTAATTTCAGATTTTTATTATTTTTACCATGTCACTTTTCGATTAAATCTCTGGTCTACATTTACATGTCACAACATTTCATTATATATGTGTTTTAAAATTCTAGAACTATAAAATTAAGCAAATTTCTTTCGAATAAAATATAAGATGTCATATTTTATCACAGTCTTTGTTTCCAAAATAAAACCTCAAAGGAAATTTCTTTGATTTTGCTATTCAGAAATAAGGTGACAGTTTTTAGAATTGTGTTTGTTTTTAGTGCATCTTGTGTTTACGAAAATTGTTATATAGAATCTCTTTCGGTTAGTCTGGATGAGGAAAAGGAATAAAATAATATAATGTGGGCAAAATAAAGTTTTTTCTACAAACTCAATTTTCGATTTTGTTATTTTAATTTTACTTAGACATTACCATATATTGTAGACTAGAACAAATTCCCCAGCGTTTCCTGGATTCAAAAATCCACTACTTAAATTAAGCAGATACAAATAACACCACTCAAATTCCAAATCGCCTGTTTTAAACTAAAATCATTCTCGCTTCACAAATAAATAAAAATGCTCAAAATATAAGTCTTAAAAAGTTTCTTTAATGTCTGAATTGTTACTGAAACAGTGAATATTCATCCAATTTAAGTAAAATTTTAACACAATGATACTAATATTAGAAACAAAATTGCAAATAAATTGGATAATATCTTTTAAATTCACAAAGTTAGGAAACCCCTAAAAATAAAGGCACTCAACTGTCTTCAGCTGTTTCCTCCAGACAAAAAATCTGCCACTTGCTCTGGAACTAAGGAAACTGGAGGAAAGAGGAAGTAATCGTTTGGTTATGTTATGATACAATCATCACTCCTTTGAAGGAGTCTTCGTTGAAGAATCGATTTACAATGCCAAAAATAGATATCTAGCTTTCATGTGGAAAATAGAATATTTACGATACAGCATCCGACTCGACAAAAATTCTGCAATTTGAAACCGTTGCCATATATTGCAATATTCTTATATAATTCTAACCTAAAATATGACATTAAAAGACTTCATTGTCCCTTTTTTATTTTTATTTTTCATAATGAAAACCTAAATAGTTCCTTGTTTGAGTCTTTCCCGTGATTCAAACGGTCTAGTGTTTAAAGAGTTGGGCATCGAATTCGCAGATCTGTTGATGGCGAGTTCTGTCTTCACCTCAAATTGAATGCTTTCTCGATTGCAGTTTTATACAATAAAAGAACAATGCTGTCCGTGTAATATATTTTGGGGATTATACTCCAAATGTATTCTAATCGCCAATCCAGAAAATTTTTTATAATTAAAATATAATAAATTTTAAAACTCGTTTCGATAGATTCTCAAAAATTGAATAAAATAAACGGCTTGTGCCTTAAATATATAGATTTTAGTTTGGGTTCAAGCCAGGTGATAATTGAGCTTTTTACGTGCAGATATAGCTAGTCATTAAAAAAGGAGGGAAGGAGACAAGAAGCCCTTGAATGCTACATTTCAATTTAGAATTTAATATGTGAGAAATCCAAATCTGATGTAATCTTTGCAATTGTCTATTATAAAGCGTAATGGAAATTGAATATAACATCTCTGATTCCATTCTTATATAATTCTAAACTAAAGTATAACACTTAAAAGCTTCTTGGCTCATTTTATTATTTTAATTTTTCATAATGGAAACTTAAATAGGTCCTAGTTTTAGTCTAACTCGTGATTCAAACTATCTAATGGTTAAAGAGTTAGGCAGCGATAACGCAGAACTATTGGTGAGTTCTATCCTCGCCTCAAACGCGATGTTTTCACGGTTACAATTTTAAGTACAAAATAAACAATGTTGTCGGGATAATATATTTTGCTGATTCTACCCCAGATTTATTCTAATCGTCAATCCAGAGAAAAATTTGTATAATTAAAATAAAGTAAGTTTTGAAAATCGTTCCGATAGATTCTCAGAAATTTTATAACAAAAACGGCTTGTGCCTTAAGTACTTGTATATAGATTTTAGTTTTGATTCAAACCAAATAATAATTGAGCTTTTTCCATGCAGATATAGCTATTCATTAAAAAAGAGGGGGGGGAAAGGAGCCAGTAAGTCTTTGAGTGCTACATTTCAATTTAGAATTTCGTATATGAGAAGTCAAAATATGATATAATCTTTGCAATTTTCTATTAAAGTATAATGGAAATTGGATATAAGTTCGGATTTTATCTTCTTCATATAACTCTAAACTAAAATACAGCATTCAAAGGCTTCCTGCTTCCATTTTTTTATATTGCTTTTCATAATGAGAACGTAAATAGTTTCTTGTTTAAGTTCAAACATTATAGTGATTAAAGAGTTGGACAGCCAGTTCTGTCCTCACCTCAAACGTACTGCTTTCTAGACTAGACTTTTAAATAATATATAAATAATGCTGTCAGGGTAAGGTATTTTGTGGGTTCTACCCCAGATTTATTGTAATCGCCAATTCAGAGAAAGGCTTATATAATTAAAATAAAATAAATTTTGAAAATCGTTTCGATAAATTCTCAGAAATTGAATAACAAAAACGACTCGTGCTTTAAATATATAGACTTTAGTTTGGGTTCAAACCAGGTGATAATTGAGCTTTTTCCGTGCAGGTATAGCTAGTCATTAAAAAAGGAGGGAAGGCGACAGGAAATCTTTGAATGCTACATTTCAATTCAGAATTTAATATGTGAGAAGTCCAAATCTGATGTAATCTTTGCAATTTTCTATTATAAAGTATAATGAAAATTAGACATAACATCTGATTCTATTCTTTTTATATAATTATAAACTAAAGTATAACATTTGAAAGCTTTCTGGCTTCTTTTTTTATTTTTCATATTGGAACTTAAATTGGACCTAGTTTCAGTCTAACCCGTGATTCAATCAGTCTAGCCGTTAAAGAGTTGGGCGGCGATAACGCAGGTCTGTTGATGGAGAGTTCTGTCCTCACCTGAAACGCAATTTTGTCACGATTACAATTTTATATACTAAAACAATGTTATCGTGATAATATATTTTGTGGATTCTACCCCAGATTCATTCTAATCGCCAATCCAGTTAAAAATTTATGTAATTAAAATAAAATAAAATTGCAACGCCATTCGTAGCGCAGTGGCAAAGTGCCGCGGTAGCAGTATGAAGCTTGCATTTTTGTCAAGGGTTCTGTCCCCGGCAAAGTTTTCTGATTATTTTAACGAACATGCTAAAACGTTAAAGCTAAATACAGAGTCGACGCTTCGGTCTTCGCCCTATTGGCCAAAAGGCTTGAGGCATCAAGTTGCGGGAGTTTAGTTATTCCCGACTGGGTAAAAAGGGCAAAATTGTAGTGTTAGATAGTGGCGTTAACGCGTTCAGACAGGTTTAAAGGTTTGAAATGAATTGAGAGGTCGGGGATATTGATTGAATCTGTCGTCTTAGGTCTTTCTTCCGTTAACTTTCTTATATTTATTACTAAATTATCTACACGAGATAAAGGACGAGCGGTGCTCCACCGTCATTGATGGGGTTTTTCTCCAGGCCTGCTGGCTTCGGTATCGAGCACATTCCCCCTTCCTCGTCCAAGTTCGTGCAGGGCTTGTTTTGAACCATGGGACACCTGTTAGCGAATTCCCGAAATTTTATGCATTTTATACGGCTCATCTCTTTTTCCTTACTCATCAGAAGATGTATATGAAGTAATGTAATTTCCAGTACGCCATTTCCTGTGACGTCACTTTCTGTGCGTCATTCCTGTATCGTCATATACAGGTCGTCATTTCAGGTCAGGTAGTATTAATAATAAAATAGTTTTATTAATGCCGGATATCAAAAATGTTCTGTTTAAAAAATCACAGTGACAAACCATCTCAATGCAAGTGGATGGACTCGAACCCACAGCCTCTAGAATTGGAATCAGACAACTTGACCACTGAGCCATCTCACTTGTCGACGAGTCTAATTGATATACTTAAACTTAACGAAGAGACTGATCTGAAAAAGCGAAGATACCAAAACAACTCGACTCGCTATACTCAGTGCCAGTGGATGGACTTGAATCCATAGCCTTAGGAACAGGAACCAGGACCACTGTGCCAACCAGCTTTTATATGGACGATCCAAATAAATATATTTAAACTTAAGGAAGAGGCAGATTGACCAGAGAATGCACAGATGCCGAAACGACTTATCTTCTTATACACAATACAAATGGATGGACTCGAACCCACATCTTCTGATGTTTGAATCAGACAACATGATCACTGAGTAAGGCAACTTACAGACTGACGATCCTATTAAAGCTATTTAAATTTAACAGAGAGATTGATTTAAAAAAAGCATACCCCAGAATGAGTCACCTCACTAAGCTCAATGAGAGTAGATGGACCCCAAATCTAGATCTGGAATCAGACAATATGAGCACTGAGCCAGCCAGCAGGGAGTACAGACGATCCTGATTAAACTGTTTAAAATTAACGGAGAGGCAGATCAGAAGAACAGACACTAAAACGACTCAAATCGCTTAGCTGGAACCCACAGCCTCCGGAAGTGAAATCAGACAACATGACCATTGAGCCAGACCATTCACTTATTGACAAATCCAATTATTCTATTTAAACTTAACGAAGAGAGATAAACTGATCAGAAAAATACAGACACGAAAATGACTCAATTCGCAATGTAGAGGATGGACGCGAACGCACGGCATCTGGAATTGGAATCAAACAACATGACCACTGAGTCAGTCAGCTCACATACCAACAACGATCCTAATTAATATATTTAAATATAACGGAGAAATTGATCATAAAAATAACATGTACAAGAACGACTCAACTCACTATACCTAATGCGAGTAGATGGACTAGAACACACAGTCTCTCGAATTGGAATCAGGCAACATGATCAATGTACCAGCCATTTCACATGCCTATGATCCAAATTAATCTATTTAATTTTAACGAAAAGCTAGACAAAATAAGAAAACACAGATACCAAAACGACTCAACTCTCTATACTCAATGCCAGTGGTTAGACCCGAAGCCACAGCCTCTGGAATCAGACAACATGACCACTGAGCCAGCCAGCTCACATGAAGACAAATTCTAATTAATCTAATTAAAATAAAACGGAGAGACTGATAATAAAAAGCACAGATACCAAGCACAGATACTCGCTTTACTGTATACCAGTGGATGGATTTGAACCCACAACCTCAGGAATATGACTCAAATGACATGACCACTGAACCAGCCAGATCCCAAACCGGTGTTACAATTAACCTACTGAAACAGAGAGAGACTAATCAGAAAAAGGACAGACATTAAAAATATACAATGCTAGCGGATGGACCCGAACCCACAGCCTCTGTAATCAGACAACATGACCATTGAGCCAGCCAGCTCACGTACCGACGATCCTAATTAAACTATTTAAAATTAACGGAGAGGCTCATCAGAAAAAACACGGATATCAAAACAACTCAACTCGATATACTTGATGTGAGCAGATGGACTCGAACCCACAGCCTCTGGAATCAAGCAACATAACCACTGAGACAGCCTGATCGGGAACTGGTGGACCTAATTAATCTATTTAAACTTTACAGAGAGACTGATCAGAAAAAGGACAGATACCGAAATGACTTTACTCGCTATATTCAAGCGAGTGGATGCATTCAAGCCCACAGCCTCAAGAATCAGACAACATGACGAATGTGCCAACCACCTCACATAATGTCGATGCAAATTTATCTATTTAAACTTAAAAGAAAGACAGATTTTTTGCATGCTCTTCAAAGAAATTTGTGATACTTCGCTTAAAGTCGAATAGTACAAAAAGTAATGGTTCTTCATAGAAACAGATCAACAATAGAGTTTCCTAGAGATCCAAAAAAAAAAGAATGCATTTCAAAGCTACATTGTCAATGGATATATATGAAGAAAGTGAGGTTTCCCTAATCAAAAAAAAAAGTACTCATGAACATTTACTTCTAAGCTTTAAAGTTTGACAGCTTGCAAAAAAATCTGATGTGGGCTGCACATGACTTTCCCTGCAGACTTATATCCACGGTCTCTTTATTTTAGTTAAATTTAATTCACTTTTAATTCAATTTTCGTTCTCATTTGGTAATTGCACTTATTTTCAAAGGTGGCGTAGAGAAATACGAAAGAACTAAAATATCTCGAGAACGGCTAGTCTTAGTGTAATGAGGTTGGTCTTATTCTTTTCTTCGTTAAAAATTACGTATAAAACAAGCTTTTAATGGATATATTTGAGCGTACGTAGTTTCTTATTTTAAATTTTGAAGATTTTTGCGGGCCATTTTGCAAAAAAAGGCAGGTTATTTTTTTCCGAATCATACCAAAATCTAATCAGCACCAGGGAAACCCACAAGCGACTTATCTACCAAATTTTGTGAAATTCAGTTCATTAGATTTTTAGCTAGAGTGGATAAAAGCTTTTGCGGGCCATTTCGCAAAAAAAGGCGGGTTCTTTTATCCCCAATCGTACCCAAAACTAATCAGCACCAGATTCGTCCGTAAGTGACTTACCTACCAAATTTTATGAAAATCGGTCAATTAGTTTTTTAGTTAGAGTGGATACAAAATCTGCACAGACAGACACACAGACAGACAGACACACAGACAGACAAACACACAGACACACACACAGACGTCACGCTAAAAATAGTTTTTTCGTATTCTAGAGGTCTCGAAACGTGTAGATCCGTCGAAAACTCGAGTTGTGATTTTCGGCATGATTCCAATACTTTCCCTATACATTACCATGTATTGCAGGGAAAGTAAAAATCTGATGTGGGCAGCACATGACTTTCCCTGCAGACTTATATATACATTCTCTTATTTTAATTAAATTTAATTCACTATTAATTCAATTTTCGTTCTCATTTGGTAACTGGACGCATTTTCAAAGGTGCCATAGAAAAAAAACAAAAAAAAACAAATATGTCTCGAGAACGGCTAGTCCTAGTGTAATGGGGTTGGTCTTATTCTTTTCTTCGTTAAAAATTACGTATAAAACAAGCATTTAATGGATGTATTTCAGCATACGTAGTTTTTTATTTTAGATTTTGTCAATTTTTGCGGGCCATTTTGCAAAAAAAGGCAGGTTATTTTTTTCCGAACTGTACCAAAATCTAATCAGCACCAGGATGACCCACAAGCGACTTATCTACCAAATTTTGTGAAATTCGGTCCATTAGATTTTTAGCTAGAGTGGATACAAGCTTTTGCGGGCCATTTCGCAAAAAAAGGCGGGTTCTTTTATTCCGAAGCGCACCCAAAACTAATCAGCACCAGATTCGCCCACAAGTGACTTACCTACCGAATTTTATGAAATTCGGTCAATTACTTTTTTAGTTACAGTGGATACAAAATCTGCACAGACAGACAGACACACAGACACACACACAGACGTCACTCTAAAAATAGTTTTTTCGTATTCTAGAGGTCTCGAAATGTGTAGATCCGTCGAAAACTCGAGGTGCGATTTTCGGCATGATTCCAATACTTTCCCTATACATTACCATGTATTGCAGGGAAAGTAAAAATCTGATGTGGGCAGCATATGACTTTCCCTGCAGACTTATATTAACGTTCTCTTTATTTTAACTAAATTTATTTCACTTTTAATTCAATTTTCGTTCTCATGCGGTAACCGAGCTTATTTTCAAAGGTGGCGTAGGGAAAGTACGAAAAACTAAAATATCTCGAGAACGGCTAGTCCTAGTGTAATGGTGTTGGGCTTATTCTTTTCGTCGCTAAAAATTACGTATTAAATCAGCATTTAATGGATATATTTGAGTATACCCAGTTCTTTAGTTTAGATTTGGACGATTTTTGCGGGCCATTTTGCAAAAAAAGGCAGGTCATTTTTTTCCGAATCGTACCAAAATCTAATCAACACCAAGGTAACCCACAAGTGACTCATATACCGAATTTTGTGAAATTCGGTCCATCAGTTTTACAGTTAGAGTGGATACAAGCTTTTGCGGGCCATTTCGCAAAAAAAAAGGCGGGTTCTTTTATTCCGAATCGTACCCAAAACTAATCAGCACCAGACTCGCCTACAAGTAACTTACCTACCAAATTTTGTGAAATTCGGTCCATTAGTTTTTTAGTTAGAGTGGATACAAAATCTGCACAGACAGGCAGACAGACATACAGACACACAGACACACAGACACACAGACAGACACACAGACACACACACAGACGTCACGCTAAAAATAGTTCTTTCGTATTCTAGAGGTCTCGAAACGTGTAGATCCGTCGAAAACTCGAGTTGTGATTTTCGGCATGATTCCAATACTTTCCCTATACATTACCATGTATTGCAGGGAAAGTAAAAATCTGGTGTGGGCAGCACATGACTTTCCCTGCAAACTTATATCCACGTTCTATTTATTTCAATTAAATTTAATTCACTTTTAATTCAATTTTCGTTCTCATTTGATAACTGAACTTATTTTCAAAGGTGGCGTGGAAAAATACGAAACAAACTAATATATCTCAAGAACGGCTAGTCCTAGTGTAATGGGGTTGGTCTTATTCTTTTCTTCGTTAAAAATTACGCATCAAACAAGCATTTAATGGATATATTTGAGCATACGTAGCTTTTTAGTTTAGATTTTGACAATTTTTGCGGGCCATTCTGCAAAAAAAGGCAGGTTATTTTTTTCAGAATCGTACCAAAATCTAATCAGCACCAGGGTGACCTATACGTGGTTTATCTACCGAATTTTGTGAAATTCGGTCCATTAGTTTCTCAGCTAGAGTGGATACAAGCTTTTGCGGGCCATTTCGCAAAAAAAGGCGGGTTCTTTTATTCCGAATCGTACCCAAAACTAATCAGCACCAGCCCCGCCCACAAGTGACTTACCTACAAAATTTTGTGAAATTCGGTCCATTAGTTTTTTAGTTAGAGTGGATACAAAATCTGCACAGACAGACTCACAGACACACAGACAGACACACAGACAGACACACAGACACACACACAGACGTCACGCTAAAAATGGTTTTTTCGTATTCTAGATGTCTCGAAACGTGTAGATCCGTCGAAAACTCGAGTTGCGGTTTTCGGCATGATTCCAATACTTTCCCTATACATTACCATGTATTGCAGGGAAAGTAAAAATACGAGTATAGTTCTGCTTATCATAATAATTATTGTCTAAATCTTTTCTCATTACCTATTCAAGAACCTGTCTATGTTGAAAGGACGACAAAAATTTTGATAGCGTGCATTGCCACACTTGATAATTCAACATATTTCCATATTCTAATTAAGGTGATGGTTAAATTTTAAGCTAATTTGAACAATTGTGTACCATTTTTTAGTATGATACTTCTTGTATGAAGAGCTAAAAGTTTCATATTACAGTCGTCCCCACTTATTCAGGTCACCGATAATCGAATACCCCGCTTATACAAATAACATCTTGTAGAACCTAAATGAATCCCATAGGATCAATATTAAATTCCCCTTTCTAACGAATAACGAATAATCCTCACGAACCATTCCTGGAAAATCGAATAAAGACTATGCAATCTTTGCATGAAAATGGTAAATACTGAAGCAAAAAAAATTCGAAATTCGTGACATCAGTGCACAGTAATTGATATAAAAAATTTAAATTGCTATTTAATTCGGCAACAGAGTCAGTAAAAAACAAAAGTAGCTGGTGTCTGAATTGGAGAGTAGAAAAAAAAATTAGTTGAAGGTTTGAGATAACGACCCCACAGCTCTATTATTTACATTTTGTTGTGTGAAACTTTACAAAATTGAGTTTTTGATGAAATGTTAAAATAAAAACATTAAACCAATTTACCTTTCATATTGTTTCAGGAGGAAGTATATACTCTGCAGAAAAGAATGTTCTAGTGATTGATGGACGAGTTCTTGTGTATGTTAATAGCTTTGTAATAACAGCTATAGTGATATTTGCTTTTTATTATGCATTCAGCTTCGTTATTGTATATCCACAAGAAGCTGCGACAACAATGGAATAAAGGTAAATTGGAATCTGACACAAAATTGTGATCTGTTTTTATTTCCCAGTTATTCTCTGCTATGCTTTTATCAATTCTCATGCATGATTCGGTTTCATTATTGCACATGTGCCTCGCTTTTGAGTTGAATGTCCCATTGGTAAAAAACAAAATTGGTCAATACTGTACAATTGGTTGCTTAAATATGTAATTTCAAAAAAATTGCATTTTTACCTCTACAAGCCTTATACAGATCGTAATGAATGTAAAATGCAGATTAATAAGATAACTTTTTAGCTGTCAAAAATTTGCACAACACTTTCATAAACCTGTTGTTTTAAATTTTGGACACTCAATTCACTACATGTTCATGGCCATGCCTGCCATGTTTCAAATGCAGACATGTATTGTTCATTCATTGTCAATGTATCCATGGGCTTAAGTGAGCAAGACTGAAATAGCCTAATGGCAAATAGAGTAATTTTGTAATATGTTTCTAAGGGAACATTCACATAAAATACATATGAATAGCATGATACAATCAATTTAAAAATGGCAAATATAAAACTATTTCAGGGCAAAGTGGATTCTTACTAACACTAGTGGATTCTTATTAATTATTTCAACAAACTTAATTATGATTATATTTAGTTATTCCTATCATACAAACTGACAACCTTTTATTTTTACTTTCCTTATATACATAATGTATAAGGAAAGTATTGTGACGGGGTCGAAAATTCGATATCGAGTTTTCGACGGGAGAGCACGTTTCAAGCATCTCTGATCACGAATCAAACATTTTTGGAGTGATGTCTGTGTGTGTGTGTGTGTGTGTGAAAGTATGTGTGTGTGTGAAAGTATGTGTGTGTGTGTGTGTGTGTGTGTCAGTGAGTCTGTGGAGACGATAACTGACGAACGAATGGACCGATTAGAACCAAATTTGGTACAAAAATCACAATCCATAAACACTGGAAGCCTATTGTTTTTATACGTAATCGAATGTTCAGAACCCCCCTAAATTTTCGAATAAAATTTTGAAAAAATCGTCAAAAAATCAAACCCACTAATAAAGTTACGCAAATAGACATTTCTTATGTAATTTTTCCTTAGAAAACGATTGACATAAATTTTAGAACGCTAACATGAACCGTTCTCGAGATATTGCACATTTTTCAAAAAATTATTAAAAAGTCATATAAAATGGAAAAAAATATTTCCTTATGAGAAACATGTTCACTTTTCATATGTAATACCATGCGATAAATTGGGTGACATAATTCTTGTAGATCTAGCTCGTTCCATTCATGAAAAAAGATACTTTGAGTAATACTTTTGTATTTGAACGCCAATAGTCATTTTTCTGCTGTAAGAACAACTTATTTCTTCGTCCATAACGCTTGGCGAAATTTTGGCGACGAATTTGGCGGAATGTCGCCAATTTGGCAACTTTTTGAAATGTTGCCAAATTAACGAAAATCTCGCCAAATGGATAAAAATGATGCTAAATCAATGAAAATGACGACTAATTGTCGAAAATTCAATATTTTGGAAAGAATAGAAGTATCTATTGGAAAAAAACCAATTTTTTTACTGTAAAAGTAGTAAATTCATTGCATTATATAAGGAAGATCATGTGTTGCCCACATCAGATTTTTTATCACGCGATGACAATGGTTCTTAAATCCCTCCACACTGAGTGAACATGTTTGGCAGATGTACCCTTGGTGTTTTGAAAAACAATTTGCTGTTCGCTGAACGATTTTTGATGTTCCGTTGCTGTGGACACCTCACAGAACAAATTCGGCCGGATAATTGAGCAAAGTCTGGCGAGCGTGGGTTGTTGCTCCTAACTTGCAAACTGACAACGTTTTATTAGCACTTTACAACATAGTTGTAAAGTGTTTATGACTTTGTTCATTCTGTCTGTCTGTCTGTCTGTCTGTCTGTCTGTCTGTCCGTCCGTTAGCACTATATATGCCGTAAAAATGACTTTACCAAAATGAAATTTTAGTATGCTGTTCAGACGGTCTGTGGTACCTGTGGGAATATAAATGAATAACATCACCCAATTAGTTTTGGATTGAACCCGGGTTGAAAAATTGAAATACATTGAACCCTATGGGACCTTATTCTTCAAACATTTTTTAAGCAATTTTAAAATTCACAAATTTCTTCGAAAGTTTTAGGAAATATTCAAATTATCCCATAAAATAAATAAAAAAAATTTCAGCAAAATATATTCAGTAATTTTTTAAATAAGAATTAGAATAATAATTACACCCTTTATATGAAGAGATCACGTGACCATTATATGAAGAGATCACATGACCCACTTCACGATAAATTATGGCATCCATCTTGTGTCAAAATCGTGATTATTAAAGTTCTTTTTTATTCATATTTAATGTTGCATCCGTCCTAAAACCGCTTTATTTTTGCTTAAATTCTATGCAACTATATACTGAAACAACTCAATTTCAATATATTTCAGTTTAAATGATCATCAAATTTTGATTATTTCTACAACGAAGCCTAATTTTCACTTATGAAGAATGTAAACCAAAAGATGTAGAATGAGTTGTATAAGAATTGCTGCATCTCTTTAACGCAAAATTATTTAGCTCATAGAGTCTGCAATATAGCTGATATGAATGAAACATTCATTGATTTTACATAGAGAAGCATACGTTTTTTCGATGAAGTTTTAAGCATAGAGTTAAATTACTTGTACTTCCATGGTTTTAAGTTCTTAAATAAAATAAATTATTATAGTATTGTGATGAATTAAAGGAATAGAAAAAAGTTATGAATGAGATGCTGCTTTTATATTGGAGCCAGGCAATTTATATTTCGATTACGTCATTTGAATAAAGTTCATTTTTTTTCCATGATGTTTTGAGTTTTCAAATATAATAAATTAATGTAGTATTGTGATAATTTTAAAAATATTACCGAGGAATGTATCGCATTTTAGAGATGTTTAAATAAAATTGCATTGAAGTTGGAAAGTGTTTCATAATCAATGCTTTATGCATGATTGACCTTTCTTGTCTTTTATCATGCAATGACAATGGTTCTAAAATCCTTCCACAGTGAGTAAACATGTTTGGCAGATGTATCCTTGGTACTTTGATAAACAATTTGCTGTTTTCCGAACAATTTTTGATGTTCCGTTACTGCGGGCACCTCACTGAACAAATTCGGGTGGATAATTAAGCAAAGTCTGGCGAGCGCGCTGTTTCTGGAGAAACATACTGCTTTAGGACTTGAAGAGGTTGAAAAAATTTCGCCTAGTGTAGAATTTGAAAGCTTTGCAATCGGCTGAGAAGCATATTGAAAATGTGTAAATTCTGGATTTTTCGAAACAATAAATAATCAGTCTTTAAATTACAATTAATTTGCCCGAATGTATTATATGCAGCAATTTCAAAAACCCTGAAATATTTACAATATTTATGAAATGTTTGAAAGCTGAATTTAAAATAGGTTTTTAGAATGTTAAAGAATGATCATGAATATCTATATTTTTAAATATTTCAATTTATAAATAAACATATTATTAAAAATATTAAACAGAAAGAAAGCACTTGTACGCCAAATGTTCAAAAATATTTTTAACTCAAATTTTGATTAATAGTATATTTGTAGTATATAAACAACTTCTGCTGTCTAATTTCTTCGAAATCGCTTTTGAATAACCGATAGATTATAGATGCGCATGTTTTCTAAAAAAAAAAAAAAAACAAGAAAGATCAATCATGCATAAGCATTGATTATGAAACACTTTCCAACTGAAATGTAATTTCATTTAAAAATTTCTAAAATGTGATTCATTCAGTGGTAATATCTTTTACATTATCACCGAACTACAGTAATTTATTATACTTAAATATTTAAAACTGTATCGAAATATAAATCATCTGATTCTTTATGCAAAATCAATGAATATTTCATTCATATAACTTGTATTCCAGACTCCAGAGCTAAATAATTTTGTGTGAAAAAAATTCAGCAATTCTTATGTAATTCATCTTACAATCGCTTGAGATATTTGCATTCTGCATATGTTAAAATTAGGCTTCCTTGAAGAAATAATAAAAGTTTAGGGATCATTTAAAATCACAACTATTGTAATTGCATAGGCACGGAATTTAGATACACAGATAATACACAGATAATATATATGTGTATGTGTATGTACTCAAAGTATTGGAATCGTGCCGAGGATCGGAACTCGAATTTTCAAAGTATCTACACGTTTTAGGACTTCTAGAACACGAAAAAACTACTTTTAGGAAGACGTCTGTGTGTGTAAGGGTGTATCTGTGTATGTTTCTGTGTGTCTGTGTGGATATTACATCCACTCTAATTGAAAAACTAATGGACCGAATTTCATACAATTTGGTAGGTATGTTTTTTGTGGGAAATCCTGATGTTCATTAGATTATAGTACGATTCGTAATAAAAGAATCTGCCTTCTTTGCGAAATGGCCGCAGAAATTGCCTTTATCAACTCTAGCTAAAAACTAATGAACCAAATTTAACAAAATTTAGAGTATAATATTTCAATAACCTACAAGTGATTTATATACCAAATTTAACAAAATTTTGTATATAAATCATTTGTAGGTTATTCTACTACGATTCGGGAAAAAGGAACGGGCTATTTTTGCGAAATGGCCAGCAAAAATCGTTATATATAAAAATAAAAGACTACGTGTGCTCAATTATATCAATTAAATTAATATTTTATATGTGATTTTTGACAACAAAAAGAATAAGACTAACCCCATTACTCTAGGACTAGCCGTTCTTGAGATATTCTAGTTTTTTCGCGTTTTCGCTACGCCACCTTTGACAATAAGTCCAGCTATCAAATGAGAACCAAATTTAAGTTTAACGTGTAAATTCAATGTCATTTAAAATACTTATGTTGTGCAGATAAACTCAAATTATCATTGAATAAATAAAGAGAACGAATATGAGTCTGCAGAGAAAGACATGTGCTGTCCACATCAGAATTTTTAACAATATTACACCAATGATTTATAGAAGTGAACGGGGATTATTTTCAGGCCATTTCGAAAAAAATGTATAATCTATATTTAAAGATCCATCAAATTTTTGTCGAATAAAATGTTCAACAAATTTAAGCTGTGTACCAAATTTTAACTCTCTAGGACGTAGGAAAGTGCATTCAAAATGCCATCAATTAAATTTATCATGAAGAGTTATATAAAATTTAAAAAAAATGAAAAATTGTTATCTACCAAATTTATCTTAAAATATGAAGCCACTCCCATATGCAAAACGTTTAAACAAATGGAGAGATATTTATTATATAATATCTCTCTCTTTTCTTTCTGGAAGATATCCCAAAGTCAGAATTTAATTGAATTTGTTTTTTTCCCTATATTAAATAATTTTTTTTATTAAAAAACTACTTAACATATTTTACTGAATTTTTTTTTATATATTCTATCGGATAATGTGAATATTTCCTAAAAATTTCGAAGCAATTCGTGAATTTTAAATTTACTTAAAAAATGTTTGAAAAATTAGGTCCCATAGGGTTCAATGTATTTCATTTTTTCAACCCGGGTTCAATAAAAAACTAATTGGGTGATATTATTTATTTATATTCCCATAGGTCCTACAGACCGTCTGAACAACATACTAAAATTTCATTTTGATAAACTCATTTTTACGGCAGTTATCGTGCTGACGGACAGACAGACAGACAGACAGAATGAACAAAGTCATAAACACTTTTCAACTTTGTTGTAAAGTGTTAAAAAAGACGTGTCTATCTGTATGTGTCTCTATGGTGGAAAATTTAAGCTTCGAACAACAGCGGAATTCGTTAGAGGAGTATTTCACATTCTCGGACGACACGACCCAGCAAGATTTTATTTTTCTTTTTGGAAAGCCTGTTTATGAAGACATAATCGCTAACAGCAGAAGTCTAATGGCTCTTTATATCCCAAAAATTAAAATTGTCTGATTTTTGCCGTCGAAATGGCGAATATTATCTAGAATTATCTCGTACATCACCATTATTTTGTGATGTCTAT
Organism: Amaurobius ferox; assembly: GCA_951213105.1. Lineage (NCBI taxonomy): Eukaryota > Metazoa > Arthropoda > Arachnida > Araneae > Amaurobiidae > Amaurobius > Amaurobius ferox. Next base: position 22,484,259 of record OX578137.1, read on the forward strand.
AAATAACCTTTCGATTATTATTTTCCTCAGTTTTCATTATAAATTATGTTTATTTAAACTAACTATCTTAACTGGTTCGGTTATTGGACGAATCACCGGCCTAATCAGCATTTTGTGCCTTCCTATGGTAGAGTAGGGGTAATTTTGGATCGGGAGAGTTCAGTTGGGTTCTTGTCTTGCGTGAGTTCGTTCTTGTCATGGTCTGGTCTTGTCTTGAGTTGTTGTTGTTGTTGAGACCCAGATCGTCCGACCTACCAGAAAGGTGTAAGGTAACTGTTTGGACGGCCGGTAAGTGCCACCCAATTTAGACCGGAACCCAGTGGGGGAGGCATCCACAGGGACCGTACCCTCCTTCCCCTACCACCAACCTCTCGGAAGGACTTACGGACTCACATGTTTAACGTGATCGTACTCCGCATGAACACGGCGGTAGTTGTGGCAGCGTGCAAATCCAGCACGCAAACCACCGGGCTACCGTGCCCGAAATGTGCTAACAGCACGCGGTGTTCCCAGGTGGTGCCCCACCCAAGTACTAACCGCGCTCGATGCTGCCTGACTTCGGTGATCGAACGAGAACCGGTGTTTTCAGCACGGTACGACCGTTGGCCCTGATCTTGTCTTGAGTGTATTTATCGAGAGTGAGTGCGTGGAAGGAAAACCCAGTGAATACAACGATGACGAGAAAAAGTCTAATATTCAAGGTTTGGCCGAAATACGAGGCGGCGAGATAAAAAAAATGCACGCATATCTGACATTAGAAGGTGGAGAGTGCAGAGTCCACTTCGACTATAAAAGCTTGCAATTTCGTCCCAGTAGCTCAACGATAGGGCGTCGGCTGGTCAGTTCGAAGATCCAGGATTCGATTCCCGGTTGGGGCAGCAAGGCTCTTTACAATTTGACGGAAAACCTTCATTGATTAAGCCCCTATTACACGACAGTAATTTGGGACAACAAACCGTTTACAAACCAGCTTTGGGACGTAAGCCCCTATTGCACGACAGTAATTTGGGACAACAAACAGTTCGCAAAACAGCTTTGGGACGTTTGTGACGTCACTCCATGCAGCACAGAACGAAAGTGACGTCATTCCAAGCAACAAATAGGGAAGCTTAGCTTAACGTCACCCCACACAGCACAGAACGAAAGTGACGTCACTCCAAGCAAATGGGGAAGCTTAGCTTCCCATTTGTTGCTTGGAGGGACGTCATTTTCATTCTGTTCTGCGTGGGGTGACGTCACAAACGTCCCAAAGCTGTTTTGCGAACGGTTTACTGTCCCAAATTAATGTCGTATAATAGGGGCTTTAGGTCCTCTTCATGGGTTGGACCATCTTCAGTAAGAAAACTATGCGCACCAAAACGCCAAGAATTAGACAAGAAGTTTCTCGAGAATTCAGCTCTTTCGCATTTCGGAGAATGGAGTGGCTCAGGCTATCATGGCAATGATTTAAATCATTATTTTTTCTTATTTCCTGTCTTTCCAAAGTATTTCAATAGAAAATTCTTAATAATTATAGGTAAAGGCCCATACTGGGTTGTGACGGGAACCAGCTAGAATCTGTAATAAAAACAAATACACATTTTGGTATAATCAGCTTCTTTTTAACACTTTGGTATAATCTGCTTCTTTTTAACACTTTGGTATAATCTGCTTCTTTTTAACACTCTTTTTAACACTTCTTTTACACACTACGGCTGTTCCCGGCCGTCCAAATAGTTGCTCAAGTCCTAGGATGAGTCGGACGGTCTGGGTCTTCAACACCACGGCTGGTCGCCGAAGGCGGCTAGTTAATAATAAAATAAAGAGAAAATGAATTTGAGTCTGCAGGGAACGTCACGTGCTGCTCAGATCAAATTTTTTTTCTACTTTTTAACACTTTACAACATAGTTAAAAAGTGTTTATGACTTTGATCTGTCTGTCTGTCTGTCCGTTCGCACGATAACTGCCGTAAAAATGACTTTATCAAAATGAAATTTTAGTATGCTTTTGAGACGGTCTGTGGAACATATGGGAATGCCAATGAATAATATCACCCAATTAGTTTTGGATTGAACCCGGGTTGAAAACTGAAATACATTGAACGCTATGGGACCTAATTTTTCAAACATTTTTTAAGCAAATTTAAAATTAAAAAATTACTTTGAAAGTTTCAGGAAATATTCAAATTATCCTATAAAATATATAAAAAAAAAATTCAACAAAATATGATCAATATATTTACAACGATACGAAATTTATTGGTTTTAGAAAAAAAAAATTAAATTCCTCTGAAGACCGATTGAAATTTCCAAAGCATAATATGCATGAAAACGAGATTTTAAACGCCGCATGTGCTTAGATTTTCTTTTATAAATTTCTTTTATATATTATATTTCTTTTATTTATTATATTTCTTTTTTATGTATGAAATTTGACGCATGAAGCAAATTCGAGAAATATATCTTTACAACGATACCAAACACATAAGTTTCAGAAAATGTTAAATTTCTTTGGAAAACGATTGAAATTTTTGGTTCATAATATGCACGAAAAAGGAGATTATGAACAATTTGTACCTGCTCAGATGTTCCCTTAGAAAACCGAAATAAATTATTTTATGTAATAAATTTGACACGTGGGGAAATTTTGAGATAAACATCATTACAACGATATCAAAGTCACCTGTCTTAAAAGGTATTAATTTCTTTGAAGAGTGATTGAAAATTTCGATGCACAATATATAATAAAGCGGTATTTTGATCATTAACTATTTATTTAGTATTTCTCTTAGAAAACCTAAATAAATTGATTTATGTATGAAATTTGGCACGTGGAACAAATGTGAGATAAGTATCTTTTCAATGATACCAAATTAATCGGTTTCAGAAAATATTAACTTCCTCTAAAGAGCTATTAAAAATGTGGATGCACAACATGCACGAAAACGGTACTTGATCATTATGTATCTGCTCAACATTTCTTTTATAATAACTATATTAACTATTTTATGTAAGAAATTTGGCACTTAGAGCAATATTGGGATAAACATTTTTGCGATGATATCAAAGTTATAAGTTGTAGAAAATATTAAATTCTTCTGAAATATGATTTATATTTTCGATATACAATATGCAAAAAATCGATACATGCACAATATGCTGAAAATCGATACATGCACAATATGCAAGGATTTGCACAATATGTATCTGGTTACATTATCCGTTATAAAACTGAAATAATTTATTTTATATAAGAAATTTGACACGTGGAGCAATATTGAGATAAACATCATTACAACAATACAGTGTTATTATTTTCCTCTGAAGAGTGATTGAATGTTTCGTCAAAATATAAAAGAAAACGAGATTCCGATGATTATCTGCGTGTTTAGAATTTTTCTTATAAAACTTAAATAATTTATTTTGTGTACGAAATTTGACACGTGGAGCAAATATGAGATAAATATCTTTACATCAATACCACACTTATAGGTTTTAGAATATATTAATTTCCTCTGAAGAGTGATTGAAATTTTCGATGCACAATATATAGGAAAACTGAATACTGAAGCAACATCTATGTGCTCAGGTTTTCAGTTAAAAATAAGTTGTTTTGTGTAGGAAATTTGACACGTAGAGCGATTTCAAGATCAATATATTTACAATGGCACCAAATTTAACGGTTTTAGAAAATGTTGATTTCCCTCTAAGAATAATTGAAATTTTCGATATGCTTGAAAACAGGATTTTGAATATTATCTATGTGATCAGATTTTCTCTTGCAAAACATAAATAAATTATTTTAAGTTTGACACTTTGAGCAATTTTAATATAAATATCTTTACAGCGACACCAAAGCTATAATTTTTTGAAAATATAAAATTCTTTTGTAGAATGATTAAATGTGTCGATGAAAATACACAAGGAAACAGGATGTTAAACATTATCTGAGTGCTAAGATTTTTTTCTCTTATAAAATCTAAAAATATTCTTTGTAGGAAATTTGACACTTGGAACAAATTTGGGATACATATCTTTACAACGATAACAAATTTTTAGAATTTAGAATATATTAAATTCCTCTAAAGAGTAATTGAATTTTTGGATCACAATGCTCACGAAAACGGGATTTTGAATATAATCCATGTGCTGAGATTTTCTATTATAAACTGGTTTCTATTAAAAACCGATTTCTATTGAAACTGAATTTATTGCACTGAAAGAGAGAACTCAGGATAAATTCACTTTTAACTCAGGATAAATTGCCTGATATAGAGACTTCGTAACTGAAACTCTACTAAAACTTTTTATGGGACTCTTATAAGAATGGCTATGAAAATATGGCTCTAAAATAAAAATTATTTCACTCTTGGAAAACGACCTATTCTTCTGCTGAAAAAAAAGAGGTCTGTAATAATGATCGTCTCTGATAAATTATTGAGGGTGGAAAGCCCAAGCCGCCCGACTCACCCGAAGGCATAAGCAGCAAGTGAGCGGCCGGAAATTGTTGAGGGTGTATTAGTGCCACCTTACCTGCCTAATAAAAGCAAAAATGAAATACATACAGAAAAACTCTCTAGTATAAATTTCTTGATTGATTTCTTTATTAGATAAAAATTGAAGTAAGTGAAATAAAAAGTGGCTCTTACATATGAAATGAATTGCACGCACAGCTTGGGTTAAAAAATTAGTGCAACATTCAAAATGAACGATTTTCCCTAAAATTTACTTTGCTAAAAAATTTGGTTGACTTCATCTTTGATAACTTTTCGAAATTTATAATTTTTTATTTTTTATTTTTCGAATATGTATTTTGTTTTGCGATTTTATTTTGTGTAAAGACAAGTTCAAGTATTTTGTAATTTGAATTTTGGAGAAATTGTTCACAATTTTATATAAAATTTTATAAAAAAAAAAGAAAGCATTCCCTTGTAACTGCCTTCATAAATAAATGTACCATTCACACAACTGGAAAAATATGTCCATATAGTCCTTCAATAATTTTTCATGGAGTTCCTTCATGGGTACATATTATAAAGGGATTCATAGATTTTCCAGAACATGTTGCGCCATCTATGTTTGACAAGCGGGACTAATGTTTTCTTTTCTCAACACAGGCACCGACGAGGCGAGAAATCACTGGCATATCGCCAGTGCCATTAGGCCATAGGTTAAATCTTTGCAAACGTTTTTCGGACCCAAAATTAATGAATTTTGGTGTAATGGTCGACGTTTTTTGGTAAAACTTACGATAGATTATTAATGAGATTTATTAAAAGAAGCCTCTTTTTTCATCAGTTAATAGGTGGAGTCTACGAAGTTAAGTAATAACACGCATAATTACTTCTTTTTATTTATATTTTTCCCCATAAATTGCTCATTTGAAAATTAGAATGCGTATTATTAGAGTAAAATAAAGGAAAATCATTTCCCAGGAAGGGTTTTATTATAAAGAGTTTCGCTTTTCAGAAAATTAGCGGCGGATAGAGATAATAATTCCTTTCGAATTAAATATAGAAGTAAAATTCGATAAAGTTCAAAACTTTCGCTTTTTATTGAAAAAGGAATTTCACATTTTTTAGGAAAACCTCATAAATTTAAATATTTATTGAGTTTACTTTTCAAGTAGATATACTAATATCTGAAAATACAGATATAATGAGCAAAAGCTAGTCGATGTAATATTTAAATTAAGTTTATAATTGAAAGGAATTCCAGTTTGAAAATTGAGATAAAACATTTCAAATGCACTTGTGAGTAAATTACATTTTCTCTTTTTCTTTCTCTTCATGGAATTGAAAGCTGGAAAAAAAGGAATAAAATGAAAAAGGTAGGATGAGATTAAATTTTCAAATAAAGTTTATCAAAAGAATATTTGACTTCTACCTTCGGGTGCCCCGGGTCATTAGACTTCAACAGAAGCAGTGCACACATTCTTCCTTAAATGTAATGTTAGGGACACGACAACAACAACAACAAAAGAATATTTTTGCTCGCAGTTGCAGACGATATTTAAAACTCTAAAAGAGTGGTTCCCAACCAATAGGGCAGCGAGATATACTTTTGAAATGCAATTAAGCTAAAGATCGAATTCTATCTGTAACTAACACAATATATCATCAAGAGTCTATTTAAGGGGGGGACGGGTCAACTCCCTTCTTAGAAATGTAACCTTTCAAGAAAATCTCAGTAAAATTGTACATTTTCGTTATTTTAGACTAGTTTATCCCTGTTACTTTGGGCGAAAGTATCCCCTGAAACCCACACTAAATGGCTATTCAAAATACGACACTAATATATCATGATTTAGAGAGAAAGAGAGAGAGACAGCAATGTTGCACTTCGATTGAGGGTGTTGTTGAGACCCAGACCGTCCGACCTACCAGGAAGGTGTAAGGTAACTGTTTGGACGGCCGGAAAGTGCCACCCAATTTAAACCATAACCCAGTGGAGGAGGCATCCACAGGGACCGTACCCTCCTTCCCCTACCACCAACCTCTCGGAAGGACTTACGGATCCACATATTTAACGTGATCGTACTCCGCGTGAACACGGCTCGATAGAGGGTGTTGTTGTTGAGACCCAGACCGTCCGACCTACCAGAAAGGTGTAAGGTAACTGTATGGACGGCCGGGAAGTGCCACCCAATTTAGACCGGAACCCAGTGGGGGAGGCATCCACAGGGACCGTACCCTCCTTCCCCTACCACCAACCTCTCGGAAGGACTTACGGACCCACATGTTTAACGTGATCGTACTCCGCATGAACACGGCGGCATTTGTGGTAGCGTGCAAATCTAGCGCGCAAACCACGGGGATACCGCACCCGAGATGGCCAACAGCACGCGGTGTTCCGAGGTGGTCACCCACCAAGTACTAACCGCGCCCGATGCTGCTTGACTTCGGTGATCTAACGAGAACCGGTGTTTTCAGCACGGTACGGCCGTTGGCCTCGATAGAGGGTGTTGAAGACCCAGACCGTCCGGCTCGTCAGCAAGGACTTGAGCAACAGTTTGGACGGCCGTCGATAGAGGGTGTGGAATTTCCCAAAATTATTAAATTTCTGCATTAAATATCTACCAGTTTTTCATGAAATAAATTTATTTAAAAAGAATAATATTTAATAACATAACAATAACATGGTCCCATTAATTAATAAGATGCTAAAATCAGATTAATACCAAAGCAGTTTGGGACGTTAAACGTCCATCATCAGTGGCAATTGCGAATAAAAAACGGAGTGTGAGGGGGATATACATGAGTTCTTATTCTCAGTCAAGAACTGCGAACAAAATATGTATGCGAATGATCAAATTACACAAGGAAAATATTTTAAATGAAAAGCATTTGACTATAAAATTCACACAGAAGTAAAATACAAAAAAAGGTTCAAAATCATCCAATGATCGACTTAAAACGCAAATAACGACCGATGAGTTAGTTGATCACCACTGATCAAAGATATGACATGAAATACTTCCAAGTTATCCAAGCATCGAATAAAATAAGTAGAATAAGTAAAAACCTTATATTTCGCACTTCAAAAAGATATTAATCTGACTCTGACACTTATAAGGCTTTCTTTCCTCACTGTCACCAAATGCTTATTTTGTCCTATGTTTAAAGTATCTCCGAAATCTGAACCAGAAAAGTTCTAAAAGAATTATCAATAAAAAAAAATGTTACCCGTTACATCATAAGTTGGTTTTTCTGCATTTAAAAGCACCTTGTCGTGAAGCGACTTTTACATGCAAATATGTATTTTACATTAATGGGATGTATATCAGTGATCTGCACGGGGTTGGCAGTAAACTAAAGTCCGACTTGGGCCAGGCCGATTTTAAGGAAACCACTTCGTGCCAGGCAGGGCTCGGGTTAGGCTATAAAAATTCTGGCCGGGTAAAAGTAAATAAAAAAGCCAAAAACATAACAAAATTTAAATAGAAAAATTTAAACGAACAGAAAAATTTGAAATTACGTATGAAACAAAGTTCTTAAGCGGATGAAAGCCTCCTTGCCCCATATTAAATAATAAAAGTTTACTCTGTACGGAGAACACAGATGGGCAAATTAGAACCGGATACAGAAAATTAATAAATTCAGATAGGAAATTAAAGACTTCAAAGAGATTCCGAAGTCAAAATAAAACGTTGTTCTTCGCAACTTTCATCTACTGATTTGAATCGATGTATGTAATATGTAATATAATGTGTGTTTAATGCCTTAAATGACAAGTTAAATTAAGACCGTGATACGAGTGTGTTAGCTTTATCCAGGCTTCAATGTATTTAAAACTTCCGGCCGGGCCGGAAGGGCTCGAGTGAATTATTTTGGAAAACTCTCGGGCTCGGGTCGAGTCAAATCTTTATATTTTCAAATCGGGCCGGGTCGGATAAAATTTTTTTGATTAGGCCCTGCAGACCTCTAATGCTGCATACACGTTGTAGCGAACAATGGCGTCGGATCGGATGGATGAATTCTGTCAAATGATTTATTATTATTATTATTATTATTATTATTATTCCCGCACTCCAACAAAACCGTTGCCAGCCCGGGTTCAATCCAAAACTAATTGAGTGATATTATTCATTTACATTCCCATATGTCCCACAGACCGTCTCAACAACATACTAAAATTTCATTTTGATAAAGTCATTTTTACGGCAATTATTGGGCGAACGGACAGACAGACAAACGGACAAAATTACCAAAATTATAAACACTTTTCAACTATGTTGAAAAGTGTTAAAAAGAAATAAGAATTATTTTCATGATAATTATGATTTTGTAATCAACCTTACTTTTAAGTTTATAAAATCACATTCTTGATAAATCATAGCTGACAGTCATAATCAGACAGACTTGTTTAAAACATGCTCACAAATTTATTTTGCCTAGTCCTTTTTATTCCAACATGATCGATAAAAAAAGGTTAGAATCTGCATCAGCATTTTGTTATTCAGCATTTCTCGAATTTATGAATCCAAAATGTATTAAAATGAGAGAGAGCCAACCTTTTTATGTAATGTGTATTACATAAGAGAAAAAAAAATGTTCATGATCTTGTAACATTTTGAAAGAAGCTGTAACACTGCAATACAAATTCTTTGAAATTTTGAACATTCGAAGCTCTTTTCTGCAGTTGACGATATTCCGTAATAAGATTATACAACTAAAATTCAAAAGCGGTCTGTGTGAATATTCTCTTTCAGAAATAGCACTTCAGTTACTGAATCAGATAAAATTAAATTGATGAAATTATGTTGCAATGTGATGCAAAATTATATATAAAATATATTTTTATTGGTAAGTTACTGGTGTCAAAAATGTTGTCATACCATTATTTCTACGAAAAAAATTTCCCTTAAACGTAGTTATTTCTCAAGATTCGGGATAGACCGAGCTCAAAATATTTGGATTTAGCATTAAATTCTTAAAACCATTAAGATGTTCCCTAAAGACTTCCATTTCCGGTCCAAAAATTTCCATTTTACTTGAAACATCTATTTCTCAAGATAGGTTATACAGCTTAGATAATAGCTGATACGGATTCCGCATCAAATTCAGGAGGAGGTAGGGAGGTTTACAAAGAATTTTTACTTCCAATTTCTTTTCCATTTCAGGTCTAAAAATTTCCTTTGAAATAGCCTTAACATTGATCATAGATACAGCTTAGATATTGACTAATATGGATTTAGCATCAAATTCCGAAGGGAAAACAAGGTTCACGAAGGACTTCCACTTCCAATAAAATATTTTTTAAAACATCTATTTCTCATGATTGTCTTAGATGATGACTGATATGAATTCAACAATAAATTCCGAAAGAGGTATGTGGATGGCGGGGGAGGGGAGGGGGGGGGAGGTCTCTAAAAATTTCCACTTATTTTGTTTTCACTTCCGACTTCCGGTTCAAAAAATTAATTGAAACTCCAATTATTCAGGCATGGCTATAGAGAGAGCTTAAATTATGACTGATATGGATTCAGTATGAAATTTCAGAGGAAATACGGATTTTATAAAGGATTTCTATTTCCTTTTCTGGAGATGCCACTTCGTATAAATAAAATTAAAATCAGCGGATTTTTTTTTTGTTTGTTTTTTTCTTCAGACATACATCCGCGGGGAGAACCACCACTACCACCACCACCACCCGTAAACAGTATTCGCTATCGAAGAAGACTTTTATGTTACCGAGCTGAATATGGAGTCATTGATTGGCTAAGAACTTCGCGAGTTACGCGCTTTTTCCAGAGCTTTCCACGGAGGGTGTATATGAGCTCGTAATCGTTCAGTTGGATTGCTGTAAAAATAATTGCCTAAACGATACAAAATCCAATATGCAATTCTCTTCTAATTATATATACCCTTTAAGCTGTATTATAAAACAATTCTTGTAAAAAAGTGCAGGACGTTTAAATTTTGGATCTGCGGTATCTGTGCGTTAACATATGTGTTACGCTATACGTCAACATACTCTTATCGGATAGACCGACCGCACGCTCGTCCAGTGATATAGCAAACGTTTATATGATATAGCAAACGTTTATGTGATATAAACATTTATGTGATATAGCAACGTTTATTATGTGATATAAAACGTTTATTATGTGATATAAAACGTTTATGTGATATAGCAAACGTTTCATTTTCGATATCTTCATTTGTGATCTGATCCGGATAAAATAAATTGCATTCTATTAACATATCTAGATTGTATAATTTTCTGATTTTAAAAAATTTGTAATAAAACAAGAAAAATCAATCATGCATAAAGCATTGATTATGAAACACTTTCCAACTGAAATGCAATTTTATTTAAAATGCGATACATTCAGCGGTGATATTTTATTATTATTATTATTATTATTATTATTATCACAGAACTACAATAATTTATTTTACTTGAAAACTTTAAACTTCATCTTTAAAAATAAACTTTATTCAAATGACGTCATCGAAATATAAATCGTCTAGCTATCTATGTAAAAGCAGTAGATATTTCACTCATACACTTTTATTCCAGACTCCAGAGTTAAATCATTTTGCGTGAAAAAAAAAATCAGCAGTTCTTATGCAACTCATATTACAATCACTCGTTTACATTCGGCATCCATTAACATTAAGCTTCGTTGTAGACATAATCAAAGTTTGATGATCATTTAAACTCAAAAATATTGTAATTGCGTTGGCGCAGAATATAGATGCTCAGAAAATGTGCAAAAATATAGCGGTTTTAGGATGAATGCAATACTGAATAGAAATTCAAAAAAAAGAACTTTAAAATTCACGATATTTACTCTGGGAAAAAAGATGGATGCCCTATTTTATTTTGAAGTGGGTCACGTGATCTCTTCATATTATATGGGTGTCATTATTATTTTAATTTTTATTTAAAAAACTACCGAACCTATTTTGCTGAAATTTTTTTTTTATATGTTATGGAATAATTTAAATATGTCCCAAAAGTTTCGAAGCAATCTGTGAATTTTAACTTCGCTTAAAAAATGTTTAAAAAATTAGGTTCCATAGGGTTCTATGTATTTCATTTTTTCAACCCGGGTTCCATCCAAAACTAATTGGGGGATACATTTATATTCCCATATGTCCCACAGATAACAGTTATCGTGCGAACGAACAGACAGACAGACAGAATGAACAAAGTCATAAATACTTCTCAACTATGTTGCAAAAACCTCGTAATGTGTATCTGGGTTCCTTGCACCACCGTCACACACAACACGCATCAACCTTCTGCCATTCGAAATATGCAAAAGGAGTGATGTGATATTTCACATCAATCTATAATGAATAACAGCGTTACTCACTATTTTTACTTTCTCATAATATAGTATAGAGAAACTATTATTTTCACGGAAATTATCGAATTCGAAATTTCGATGCCAATGTATGTTTTAAGACCTGAACACGTCTTGACTATTTTTGGAGTTATGTCCGTCTGTCTGTGGTCAATTTCTTGTGTAGACGATTGCGACCAGAAATACTAGATTTTTTTTCCGAAACTTTATGTCCAGCTTTGTTATCAAAAAATCTAGAACTAGATATAATTTACTTTAAAATCGAACCAAAACTTCGTAATTCGTCTTAATCGAAATTTTACATTTTTTTTTTTTAACATGATATCGTAGGACAAAATTTGGCGTAATCCTGCATAAAAAGGTTTATTTATGACTCGATGATCACGATACTTCGCAGTTTTAATCATTGTTCAAAAAAAATAGCCACAATCCATATTGTTTTGTTCTTGACGTCACTCATCCCCCCCCCCCCCTTTGTGGGAGAGAGTTTCTCCCCGGAGTATTGTCAAGTATGATATTAATCAAAGTTTTTTTTTTTAGCCCTTTAAAGTGAAGGGTAACACGCGATAATAGTAGTCATTTGGTCTCACGATATCGATTTTTTAAAATTTTTCTTGCAAAATTTGATGGTGGGAGGGGGGGGGGGACATGACACTAAAATATTTATGTTAATAAGAATCCAAGTTGAGCCACAGTGCAGTTAATTCCCCACCCCCTCCAAATTTTACCTGAGGTTTTAGGATGAATTTGTTTATTTCAGAGACAACTAGAAAATGTGCCTGCCGTTGCCAGGGATTTAGCAGGGTTTCAATGAATTAATTCATTCATTTTTTCAAAAGACGACAGGACTAATATTGGTGAAATGAATGCCTGTTTTAAATTACTGGAAACGCCGGTTACAAAAAAAAAAATTATATAATCGAACATTTGCGAGTTTCTATGGAAATCGGACATTTAACGGGCTCTTTCTTGACACTCCTTTTTTTTTTTTTTATCCAGATTCCAGTCCTAGACTTTTTTAATGTTGTTAGACTGTTGCCGATTCTCATCAGTGAAGGTTGCGATTCTTGTTTCCGTTTTCCAAGTTTGTAATGCTTATATCTTTAAAACGAAAAGTGCAATCTCTGAGCAATAAACAAGAATTAGTAGCCATAAAAAAATAAATATAGACAGTAAGCGACAAAAATATGTATGAGAAAAGTTTAGTTTCTAAATCCATCATCCACCCATCTATGAGAAGAGTTTAGTTTCTAAATCCATATTTATTTTTTTAAAAAGCTCTTATAGTTTACGAGTAATTGTCTTTTGAAGATTGAATAATTTCTTGTTTTTCAAGTTTGTAATACTTATATCTTAAAAACTAAAACTACTGGGTATAAACATTAAGCAAAAATTTGCAGCACTTTGAAAGCACTACAAGTTTACATAATGGGATTTTGGATTAAGCGCTTAGTTTTTTTAATATAGCGGCATAATTAGTATAATGGTTATAATTTCGATATTTTAGCATTTTAACCTGAGTTTTCCAATAGGTGGGAAAGCTGTAATATTTCAAATGTCACGATTGTTGCAACTTAATGTGTTTGTTTACTTACTCCTTGGCGAAATATGGGTGCACAAGTAAGAGATATTTTGTTTTATTTTTAAAAAAATTGAAAATTAAATGAACTTGGGGTTTCTAAATATTTTTAATGACGGGTGAGGTTTAAAAAGAATAGATGGAAATATACGTATTCAAGTATGTATTTATGTGCCGCCAGGCAAGTTTATAGATTAACTTCAATGTAAAATCTCGTCAGATATATTGTATATGTTTAATTTATATACCGCAAAGCAAGTTAATAAAATAATTGGATATTTTGAGAAAGTCTATGATTGAAGTTTCCAGATGAAATCAGGGGAAGAAACTAAAACTAATAACTAGCCATAAACAGTCAACCAGAGAAACTTGTAGTGCTTTGAAAGACTATAAACGAAACAAATGGGTTTGAAAAAACGAATGAACTTCACTGAAGTTTTATTTTATAAAATGTTATTCACGCAACAACGAACCTTTTGGCTCCATTAGGCTATAAGCACCGCCGATTATTTTAATCAGCTGCTAGTTCCAGGCATCGTAGCTAGTATAAATTAAAAACTGATGTATGCTGAAAAGAGATTTCCATTGAAAAAAGCATCTATAGCACACCGATGTTTCCTTTGACGAAAATAAGAAAAGCTGCCCATAGTGCAAATCACCTTCGACACTTGCTGGTAACTCATAAAATTCTGCTTATTTCACATTCATTTTGCAATTTAGTTTTCGTATTATTACGGCGTATCCTCTGGAATCGTCGGATACGAGTCAAAATTTCTGGATAACTAACACGTTTATTCACAAAAACAGCGTAAACAGGAACAATATGCAACAAAACAACACTCAATTGCCCCACTCATTTCACAAAATAACTGATGCTATTCTCAAAACTTTGACGAAAGTCAAAGTTTAATGTAGCTCATATCTCGTCAACTGCTCTCCGACTGAGTGATGATTCCTTTTATAGACTCCATAGAAACTTCTGGAAATCTCTCACATCACGTAAAATAATCGTTATTTCGCGGTCCTTTTTGAATCTCCGAAAAGTCGACAAATTAGCGATAAATCGCCAAATCTGGCAACTATTCTTCGACCTTCGGCGCATGGAAACCCTGGGCTCATGTCACGAGGCAGGATGTGTGTAAGGGTATTTTCTCCGTCCGGTCTCCGAAAAAGACGAAAGACTGCAAAAGAAAGGGAATATTACACATTATCAACAATATCAATCATAAGCTTTACCGATCATCAACAGAACTGATCACTTATACAGGGTTGTTGTTGAGACCCAGACCGTCCGACCTCCAGAAAGGTGTAAAGTAATTGTTTGGAAGGCAGGGAAGAGCCACCCAATTTAGACCGGAACACAGTGGGGGAGGCATCCACAGGGAACGTACCCTCCTTCCCCCTACCACCAACCTCTCGGAAGGACTTAAGGATCCATATGTTTAACGTGATCGTACTCCGCGTGAATACGGCGGCAGTTTTGTCAACGGAGGGAATCGAGCCCGGGCCTATCGAGTGCAATTCCCGCGAGCTAACCACTGCGCTACCTCGCCCCACTTATACAGGATGTCAAAACTCATGCAAATAAAGCGAGTATTAGAGCTATCGTATATTTTTATGAGTATAAGAAACCTCAATGACGCTACCCGATGAGAAAACTTTCGAGGGCACAGAGAACTATCTGGCTTGCTCTGATCCTGTGAAAGATAGGGAAAGGGGGTGGGACAGTCCAGTGGTTAGCACGCGGAGATTGCACTCGGACAACCTGAGTATGATTTCCGCCTCTGCCCAAACTGTCCTCGTGTTCACGCGGAATACGGGCACATGTGTGGATCCGTAAGTCGTTCAAAGGGGTTGGTGTTAGGGAAAGGAGAGTACGATCTCTGCGGATGCCGTCCCCACTGGATTTCTGTCTACATTGGGGGAGCACGTTCCGGCTATCTAAACAAATACCTTACACTTTCGGATTGGTCGGAGTCTGGGTCGAAGAAGAAGAAGTAGGAAAAGAAAGTCAATTACAAAGTTGTAGAACATTGCAAATTTAGTACTAGCATTAGTACTAATCATTTTTGTCACCTCCGATAAAGAAGGAAAATTAGAACTAAATCTTTTTATCCCCCACCCCACCCCCGAAAAAAAGGGAAAATTAGTACCAAGTATTTTCGCCCCCCCCCCCCTCCCCCGAAATAAAAGTATGGAAAAATTACTTTCTAAATAGCTATTTTAAGAGACAATGTTACGAATCTGCATGTAAACGTGTAAATGTAGAGAGATTCGAAAACACGTGGAGACATCTTATGACACGTGTGCAAGCATGCATCGTTGCAAATGAAGGTGAATATTTTGTATTTTGTGTACAATAAAGCCGATTTTATTCTGCTGCATTGTCTAAATGTTCGATTTGTGGCGGGGGGGGGGGGGGTAGTTAGATTGCACATACTTCTTTACAGGGTTTCGTTCCTTCTTGGGGAAGCAAAAATACTCTGTACTAATTTTTCAACACTCTACAACTAAAAGATAGCCCCCCACCACCACCCCAGCTATGATCCCGGTAAAAAAGGGCAGTTAACCACCCGAAAGTTGTCTCATCATGTAACGCCATTAGAGTTTCCTATGCACCTGTACAAAAGGTAAAAAAAAAAAAGAGAAAAAAAAAACGATCAATCTTCCATCTGGAGTTATTAACCTAATCGATGACTTTCCTTGACACTGGAGCCTCAAATATCTGTATACTGATGATTTATAAAAATTCAAACATTTATTATAAAAATTCAAAAATTTGCTAAAAATTCGAACGGTTTGAATAGTTTATTTTGTGAAATATTTAAAAAAATTTCATTTTTCGTCTGGGAGGGGTTTTAACTCTCAAACATTCTCTGTGTCTTCTTCTGTGAGGTTTCCTCCGCGTTTGACACCACAACAATACCTCATTGAATTTATTTAAAGTGAATTTTAGTGCTGCCATCTATAGGTAAAAAGTCAAACTATTTAAAACTTAAATCATTGCCTTCTTTTCCTATATGAAATTTCGCAGTTATTGACCAGTTTTAATAATTATAACTATTTTAGCCTTATGACTTTTACAATTCAAATCACATCAAATGATATTTGTAATACAACAACCAACAAAATGCAGACAAGTACAAAAATATAACATAAACATAGGACACAAATGCAATTCCATACATAACGGCCTAGGTAAGTCCGTTCAGGACGCTAAACTAACCCAAAATTGAGAGAATGGCAACAGATACAATATAATTAATAAATATGAGACTAAAAATATAGAGTTGACGAACAGCTAATGATATAGCGTTTTTTGTTGTTGTTTGTTTGTTTGTGTTTTGACGCAGTAAGAACTTTATCATTACTGTTACGCAAAATCAACTGCGCCGAGTGAATTTTGAAAGGTTCCAGATTATGAAAATAATCACCACCTCAAATAAGAATTCCATACAAGAGATAAAGTAGTGCAAAAGAGTTATGTAAGATTTTTAAAGCAGCCTGTGGTGCAATAGACCATAAATGATAAAAAATTATATAAACATATTACGTAGTTTAAAGATAAGATGAGCCACATGAGAGCGTCATTGAAGATTATTACAATAGACACGCAAATCCAAGTTTTAAATATAACCTTAAAAGTTGCAAGGCTACGATAATAACACTCATTAAATATATATAACAAGTATTTTCTTAGGTTAAAATTTTCTACAAAAAATAGTAACACCATAGATAATGCACCAGGCTCTCTAATTCAGAAGTTAACATTTCATAAATAAGTTTTGGTGCTGCCATCTTTGGGCACAATGGAGAAAAAAACATCTCTTAGATATGGTGCTGTCATTTGTGGGCATCAAAGAGAAATATCTCTAAAATATAGTACATTTTATTTTATTTTATAAAATTGATAATGTCTCGGAATATCCTATTCTCACAATATTAGTTAGTTTTATAAACAATAATTCTTAAAATATTCTTTACGGAAACACACACAGAAATCACCTCCAAAACATTCGATTCTTGTTCATCGATACTTCAAACGTGTAAATAAATTGAAAACTCTAATTATAAATTATACTATATATAATATTATCTCGCAAGATATAAATTTTTTTAGATTTAGTTACTTAGGGGAGGATGTGACACAGTGACATAAAAAACGTAAAATTCAATAATTCTTTATCAGTTGATACTATAACTATAACAAAAATTTTTAAAACAAAATAATTGACAATTTTATCTACAGCTGAAAATTTCGGAAGGGGGAGCTTGAACACCCAACCCCTCTTTCTATATAAGGTCTTAATTACGGGGACACAGAGCAAATTTGTCTTACTGATATTGCAAGTATTGACATATCATTCATATCCGAGAAACTCTATTCGTCTTGGGTGTTTTCATTAAATAATTAGCCCATATACCAAATTTCAAGCCTCTATCAAAATTTAAAAAAAGGAATTTCTCATTTATTCGGATAATTGAACAATTTGGTTTGCGGCACCCTCTAAATTAGAAAATATTGGAAAACTGAAATTGCACATACTCTTCCTTTTGAACTATCTACCCGTACACTAAATTTGAGATCCTTATCCCATCCCGAAGCATAGTTTTTCGTCATTTTACCTTTCGAACGTTTTTCTGTGGAGCACCCTCTTAAACGAACATTTTTGAAAAACTCTTTTGTCTTGGGTATTTTCGTCAAATGATTCGCCCATATACCAAATATCAAGCCTCTATATAACGTTTTAAAAGGGGCGTTTCTCCTTTATTCCGAAAATCGAACAGTTTGGTGTGCGGGACGCCCTAAAGTAGAAAATATTGGTAAACTGAAATTGTACATTTTCTTCCTTCCAAACTATCTTATCGTGACGAGATTTAGCAATCTCGCGGCACTCTTGTAAAAACCATGAAATCTGCATTATATTTCAATACTTATATTTTATACATCAATTTAACCCTGTTTTAATTATCCCTCTGGTCCCTTTAATATATTATAATCTACAAATTATCTGTGCTAAAGAAATCCTTAACGCCATTTTTAGTAATCTGTAAAAGCGCACTTAGAGGGAAGTATTATTTCGAACGTTAAAATTCAAGGTCTTATTCCCGGGCAAAGCAGATGTCTGGCTTTGCTCTTTGCATGTTAATATGTATGCTGGACATGCATTTTTCCCACAATGGTTCTGATGAAACATCTGGATATCTTTTCGAGACCTCGCGTAGAGGCTATACTTCGTTCGGGACCCCTCTTTGGGCTGACGAGGGTAGGCTTTTTGTGTTTTCTATTGGACGATGGAGATATATAGCTCTCCATCAGGACCGCGATGGATTGACGAGTCGGATTGGGAAAATAGAGTATAAAAAGAGAGTCTTGAAGGAATCGGCGCTTTTCTCCTGTGTGGTTGCTGACAACATCAGGTCGGTCCGGACCGCATTTTTATGTGTTGCCCACCACGGAGTGCGAGATCTGGCACCACGCCGATCTCAGCCTCCTGTGGGCATGGGAAGAAGTCGCCATCGCCGAAGAACATCGAAAATGAGCCCGTCACCCAGCTGAGAGAGCTTCAACGATGAAAGTGCGACTGAGCCCGAGGTATATGTGCCGGGTCGAGGTGTTGGAATGGATCTGGAGACAACTATGAAGCCAAGTTCCCTGTCCGGGGTAGTACAGGTCATCTGATACTGGTGGGCCGGATTTTCTTCGAACGGTATAACCGAGGGTATAAGGTGGATGTTTGAGTCCTTCCCTTCTGCAACTCCGATGACGGAGGTAAGGATGTTGTCCTCTCCCTGCAACTACTCTCCAGTCTTTACGGAAACTTAATTTTAAAGATCTTCATATACCTAACTTAAACTCTGGCTTCCTTTCCTAAATTATGTTTGCTTTGAATAATTACTAGTTCTATTTGGCTTAACTAATTCAATAACTTGTTCATCAAAATTAAGTACGGAATATCTCTGAGTGCGTTTCTCCCTGTGTTACTGTGACCATACCTTTCCTTTTAAATATCATTTATAATGTTAATATTGCCGTGCCACTTTTATCATGTAATGATATATAATTTTGGTAGTAAACCTATGGCAGTTAAGATAATATAGTTGGCCCTGTGTCCAGTTGGAAATTGTGTGCTGATTAAGATTCAGCTATTTGTTAATACAACTCCTATCTTAATTGCGTTACTAAATAAAAGAAAGTATATTTGTATCCTTATACCTGTCTGGTTCTTTAGAATTCTCAGGTGATGTCGCCTTACAAGGTAAGGAATTTGTTTATACAGTTTACACTTAGCATTTGCTGCAGGTCGTCCTGGAATTTATTCGTGGACGAGAGTCTTCGAAATTGAACCCGAGTTTAAAAATAGAATATCACGGCTTAACATATTTACTTCAGGTGCGGACTTACAGGTGTTTACTTACAGGTGCGGACCACATAAAATGTTTGGTCCGCACCTGTCGTCGTGACAATCTACTCTTACACCAAATTTGATATCTCTATCTGATTCCGAAGCAAAGTTTTTTATCAATTAACTTTTCGAATGTTTTACTCTGGAGCACCCCAGATATGAATTTTATAGCTGATTACTTAAGGGGGAGTCTCACTCATTGACTCCCTATACCATCAATGTAATTTTATAAAAATGAGCAGTAATAAAAAAATACTGAATATGAAAGTCTGAAATTTACTTTGCTTGTAAAATACGCTTTTCTGAATCTTCTAATACAATTAAAACACTCTTTATAGTTAGTAAATATATCAAATTAATTTTCAAAAAAGGTATCATTCCTAATTTTGGCTTATTGTGTAGTGGCACCATCTAGATACAAAATGAATAACTGTGTTTTATAAATCGCCAATTGTATAACTAAGGTATAGCAACCCACTAGACCGCCAAAACAGTAATACACCGACGAGTTCATTCCATCCTAAGATAATGGGATGGGTATGGTAGGAAGCACAGAGGTGGAAGTTTGTCCTAGGAAGAGTCGATTCGTTCCATTCATTCCCTTTATTCCATTCCTCCCGCAAAACGGAGTGCTTCAGCTTCAGAGAACTTGTGTTTCTGCTCTCTGCTGCACCTGGGGGGGGGGGGGGGGGGCCTATATTCTTGCGCTAGCCTACGGTACTGGGAATTGGATCAACATATTTCTTTGGTATATTTTTAACGATAATAACATAATAGATTTCTTCCCATAGCAAACTTTCTATACATAAAAGAACATATTTCTACCGATTAAAAAAATGTTTCTGTAGCCTGAAATTAAAATTAATTCGTTAGTTACAGCATAAATAATTGATTAAATATATCAATCGTTTCAGAAGCAAAAAATACCCTCCTTCTTCAGGCAAGAAGTTCTTTGCTGGTGTGGTTGCTCAGAAACTGATTGATATATTCGACCAAATGTTTATGCTGTAACTAATAACGAAATATTTTTAATTTCAGATTATTTAAGACAGCAGGTTTTGCGAATATATTTTATGTTGCTATACAGTGCTATTTCATCACTGTTAGCAGTCAATCTCTAAATTTCAACAGTATCAAATAAAATAAAATTCAGCATTAAATTTCTTTTGATCATTTAATAAGTCAAACTAAACAGTTGGTAAGTAATTGAAATATTAAATAAAATTTTAAAATATATTACTTTCCTAATATACATAGTATAATGTATATGTAAAGTATTATGACGGGGTCGAAAATTCGACTTCGAGTTTACGATGGGAGCACGTTTCAAGCATCCCTGAACACGAATCAAACGTTTTTGAGGTGATGTCTGTGTGTGTGTGTGTCAATGAGTCTGTGGAGACGATATCTCACGAACGAATGGAGCGATTCGAATGAAATTTAGTACAAGAATTACAATCCGTGAATACTGGAACCCTATTTTTTTTAAACACAGTCTAATGTTCTGAACTCCCCTAAATATTCGAGAGAAATTTTGAAAAAATCAAAACCTTTAATAAAGTGTTATGCAAATAGTTATTTCTTATGTAGTTTTTTATTAGAAAACAATTAACACAAACTTTAGAACGCTAGCATAAACCGTTCTCGAAATATTGCACATTTTTAAATATATTTATCAAAAAATTATTAAATATTGTGAAATATGTTCACTTTTCATATATAATATCATGTGATAAATTGGGTGACATCATTCCCGTGGATCTAGCTCGTTCAATTCATGAGAAAAGATACTTTGGGTAATACTACCAATAGTCATTTATTTGCTATAAGAATAACTTATTTTTCCATCCGTAATGCTTAGCGAGATTTTGGCAACGAAGTTAGCGGGATATCGCCAAATTGATTAACATGACACTTAATTAATGAAAATGACGACTTATTGACTAAAATTCAATATCTTGAAAAGAGTATAAGAATCTAGTATAAGAAAAACCCAATTTTCCGTCCGTAGCGTTTGGCAAAATTTTGGTGAAGTATTTGTCGGAATATCTCCAACTTGCTAACTTTTTAAAAGTTGCCAAATTGACGAAAATATCGTCAAAATTACAAAAATGACGGTAAATTAATGAACATGATTCCTAATTGATGTATTAATTAATAAAATATTTTAATATATGGACTCTATCGCTTATGGAGGATGATATCAATATTGATAATTATTTATGTAGAGTTGCGTGCAATATAAGTTTATTGGGTACTTTGAAATAGTCTTGCATGTTGTCCTTTCGTAAAATCGCCAAATGTACAATTCAACGTTAAAAACACAGTACCGTGGAACTTATTGTTTTTATTAACACTTTACTACAAAGTTGAAAAGTGTTTATGACTTTCTTCATTCTGTCTGCCTATCTGTCTGTCCGTTAGCACGATAACTGCCGTAAAAATGACTTAATCAAAATGAAATTTTAGTATGTTGTTCAGACGGTCTGTAGGACCTATGGGAATATAAATGAATAATATCACCCAATTAGTTTTGGATTGAACCCGGGTTGAAAAAATGAAATACATTGAGCCCTATGGGACCTAATTTTTCAAACATTTTTTAAGCGGATTTAAAATTCCCAAATTGCTTCGAAAATTTTAGGTAATATTCAAATTTTTCCATAAAATATATAAAAAAAAATTCAGCAAAATATATTCAGTAGTTTCTTAAATAAAAATTAAAATAATAATAACACCTCTTATATGAAGCGATCACGTGACCCACTTCAAAATGATATATAGCATCCATCTTGTCTCAAAATCGTGATTTTTAAAGTTCTTTTTAATTCATATTGAGTGTTGCATCCGTCCTAAAACCACTTTATTAACACATTACAACATAGTTGAAAAGTGTTTATGACTTTGTTCATTCTGTCTGTCTGTCCGTTAGCACGATAACTGCCGTAAAAATGACTTTATCAAAATGAAATTTTAGTATGCCTTTCAGACGGTCTGTGGGACCTATGGGAATATAAATAAATAATATCGCCCAATTAGTTTTTTATTGAACCCGGGTTGAAAAAATGAAATACATTGAACTCCATGGGACCTAATTTTTCAAGCATTTCTTAAGCAAATTTAAAATTCACAAATTGCTTCGAAATTTTTAGAAAATATTCACATTATCTCATAAAATATATATAAAAAATTTCAGTATAATATGTTAAGTAGTGTTTTAATTAAAAATTATTTAATATACGGAAAAAAACAATTTCAATTAAATTCTGACTTTTGGATATCCTCCAGAAAGAAAAAAGAGATACATTATATAATAAATATCTTTCCAAGTGTTTAATCATTTTGTATATGAGAGAGGCTTCACATTTTAAAATAAATTTGGTAGATAACAATTTTTCAAATTTTTTTTAATTTTGTATAACTCTTCATGATATACTTTTTTGATGGCATTTTTAATGTACTTTCCTACGTCCTAGAGAGTTAAAATTTGGTACACAGCTTAAATTTGTTGAACATTTTATTCTACAAAAATTTGGTGGATCTTTATAGATCATACATTTTTTTCGAAATGGCCTGCAAATAATCCCCGTTCACTTCTATAAATCATTGTTGTAATATTGTTAAAAATTCTGATGTGGGCAGCACATGTCTTTCCCTGCAGACTCATATTCACGTCCTCTTTATTTCTTCAATAATAATTTGAGTTTATCTGCACAAAATAACAGCCATAAGTATTTTAAATGACATTGAATTTGCACGTTAAACTTAAATTTGGATCTCATTTGATAGCTGGACTTATTGTCAAAGGTGGCGTAGCGAAAACGCGTAAAAACTAGAATATCTCAAGAACGGCTAGTTTTAGAGTAATGGGGTTAGTCTTATACTTTTTGTTATCAAAAATCACGTATAAAATAGGAATTTAATTGATATAATTGAGCACACGTAGTCCTTTATTTTTATACTTAACAATTTTTGCGGGCCATTTCGAAACAAATAGCCCGTTCCTTTTTCCTGAATCGTACTAGAATAACCTACAAATAATTTATGTACCAAATTTTGTTAAATTTGGTATATAAATCACTTGTAGGACATTGAAATATTATACACCAAATTTTGTTAAATTTGTTCCATTAGTTTTTAGCTAGAGTGGATAAAGGCAATTTCTGCCGGTCATTTCGCAAAGAAGGCAGATTCTTTTATTACGAATCGTACCGTACTATAATCTAATGAACATCAGGATTTCCCACAAAAAACTTACCTACCAAATTTTATGAAATTCCGTTCATTAGTTTTTCAATTAGAGTAGATGTAATATCCTCACAGACACACAGAAACATACACAGATACACTCTTACACACACAAACGTCTTCCTAAAAATAGTTTTTTCGTATTCTAGAAGTCCCAAAACGTGTAGATCCTTCGAAAATTCGAGTTCCGATCTTTGGCACGATTCCAATACTTTGAATACATACACACACACACATATATTATCTGCGTATCTGTTGTTGTTGTTGAAACCCAGACCGTCCGACCTACCAGAAAGGTGTAAGGTAACAGTTTTGGACGGTCGGGAAGTGCCACCCAATTTAGACCGGAACCCAGTGGGGGAGGCATCCACAGGGACCGTACCCTCCTTCCCCTACCACCAACCTCTCGGAAGGACTTTCGGACCCACATGTTTAACGTGATCGTACTCCGCATGAACACGGCGGCAGTTTTGGCAGCGGCTGGAATCGAACCCGGGCCTACCGAGTGCAACTCCAGCGCGCTAACCAATGGGCTACCGCGCCCCATCTGTGTATTATCTGTGTATCTAAATTCCGTGCCTGTGCAATTACATAGTTGTGATTTAAATGATCCCTAAACTTTTATTATTTCTTCAACGAAGCCTAATTTTAACTTATGCAGAACGCAAATGTCTGAAACGATTATAAGATGAGTTGCATAAGAATTGCTGAATTTTTTTCACACAAAATTATTTAGCTCTGGAGTCTGGAATACAAGTTACATGAATGAAATATTCGTTGGTTTTGCATAGAGAATCTGATGATTTATATTTCGATACAGTTTTAAATATTTAAGTATAATAAATTACTGTAGTACTGTGATAATGTAAAAGATATCACCACTGAATGTATCACATTTTAAAATTTTTTAAATGAAATTTCATTTCAGTTGGAAAGTGTTTCATAATCAATGCTTATGCATGATTGATCTTTCTTATTAATACTTTGCAACATAGTTGAAAAGTGTTTATGACGTTGTTCATTCTGTCTGTCTGTCTGTCTGTTCGTTAGCACGATAACTGCCGTAAAAACGACTTTATCAAAATGAAATTTTAGTATGTTATTCAGACGGTCTGTGGGATCTATGGGAATATAAATGAATAATATCACCCAATTAGTTTTGGATTGAACTCGGGTTGAAAAATTGCAATACATTGAACCCTATGGGATCTAATTTTTCAAACATTTTTTAAGCGCATTTAAAATTCACAAAATGCTTCCAAAGTTTTAGGAAATATTCAAATTATCCCATAAAATATATATGAAAAAATTTCAGTAAAATATATTCATTAGTTTTTTAAGTAAAAATTAAAATAATAATTACACTTTTTATACGAAGAGATCACGTGGCCATTATATGAAGAGATCACGTGACCCACTTCAAAATAAAATATGACATCCATCTTGTGTCAAAATCGTGATTTTTGAATTTCTTTTTAATTCATATTGAGTGTTGCATCCGTCCTAAAACCCCTTTATTTTTGCTTAAATTCTGTGCATTTACATACTGAAAAAACGCAATTACAATATATTTGAGTTTAAATAATTATCAAACTTTGATTATTTCTACAACGAAGCCTAATTTTTACTTATGGAGAATGTAAATGCCAAAAGTTGTAGAATGAGTTGTATAAGCATTGCTGCATTTCTTTAACGCAAAATTATTTAGCTCATAGAGTCTGCAATATAGCTGATATGAATGAAATATTCATTGATTTTACACAGAGAAGCAGACGATTTTTTCGATAAGTTTTAAGCATAGAGTTTAATTACTTGTACTTCCATTGTCTTAAGTTTTTAAATAAAATAAATTATTATAGTATTGTGATGAATGAAATGAATGGAACAAGTTTATGCCAGGAGAGAGAGCCAGGCGTGTTAGATTTCGATGACGTCATTTGAATAAATTTCATTTGTTTTCGATGAAGTTTTCAAATATATTAAATTATTGTAGCATTATGATAATTTTAAAAATATTACCGGGGAATGTATCGCATTTTAGGGATGTTTAAACCAGGCAATTTATATTTCAATGTCGTCATTTGAATGAAGTTCATTTCTTCCGATGAAGTTTTAAGTTTTCAAATATAATAAATTAATGTAGTATTGTGATAATTTTAAAAATGTTACCAAGGAATGTATCGCATTTTAGAGATGTTTAAATAAAATTTCATTGAAGTTGGAAAGTGTTTCATAATCAATGCTTTATGCATGATTGATCTTTCTTGTTTTTGCATAAATTCTGTGCATCGACATGCTGAAACAACGCAATTACAATATATTTGAGTTTAAATGCTCATCCAAATTTGATTATTTCTACAACGAAGTCTATTTTTCACCTATGTAAAATGTAAACAGCAAAATATGTAGAATGAGTTGTATTAGAATTGCTGTATTTCTTTAACACAAAATCATTTAGTTCATGGAGTCTGCATAGCTGATATGAATCAAATATTAATTGATTTTACAAAGAGAAGGACGATTTTTTTCGATGAAGTTTTACGCATAGAGTTTAATTACGTGTAGCTCCATGGTCTTAATTTTTAAATAAAATAAATTATTATAGTATTGTGATGAATGACATGAATGGGAAATTATTTATGAACGAAATGCTGCTTTTATAGAGAGAGCCAGGCGTGTTATTTTTTCTATGACGTCATTTGAATGAATTTTAGTTGTTTTCGATGAAGTTTTCAAATATAATAAATTATCGTAATATTATGATAATTTTAAAATTATTACCGAGGAATGTATCACATTTTAGAGATGTTTAAACCTGGCAATTTATATGTCAATGCCATCATTTGAATGAAGTTCATTTTTTTTCGATGAAGGTTTAAGTTTTCAAATATTACCGAGGAATGTATTGCATTTTAGACATGTTTAAATAAAATTGCATTGAAGTTGGAAAGTGTTTCGTAATCAATGCTTTAAGCATGATTGAACTTTCTTGTTTTACTGTAAAAAGAGTAAATTCATTGCATTGTATAAGGAAAGTCATGTATTGCTCACACCAGATTTTTTTACTTTAATTTTGCATGAGGATATCTGATTTGAATTAAAACTAATTTTAATTATATTCTATATGATATCGGCAATTTTTTCAAAAATTATCTACTACTTTTTTGGTGGATTTATTACATTGATGACATCGCTCACTACAATGCTTTTGATATAATTTCAGAACTAAGAAAAATCATTTCATAAATTATACTCTAGATTGTGGGATAAACATTTTGACTCTGATTCAAGGATTACCATTCCTAGTTGGCTACATATAAATAGAATCATTCTATTTGGAATAACATATTATATAAAAATAGATGTTCCTTTAATATATTTTCCATACAACACATGATATATGTAAAGGGAGGGGGGAAAAAACCCGTCCATTCAATATTGATGGATCTGTGCGTTTTGTGCATCCAGAAATCAACCACTTTTTCAATGATGTCCGTGTATATTGTCTGTACGTCCGTAGACACGATATCACTGGAGCAAATTGAAAGAAACTTGATACGATTATTTCCACTGAAAGCCATCCGAGGCTTTTTTATTTTCAGATTGATCAGGCCATCAATTTGACGTCATTACTATATCACCTAGACGTTTTACTCAGTAGTGAATTTACTGTGGAAGTAGATTTTCTGACCCCGGTTAAATAGATCCCCTCCCCTCCGTCCCTAATCGTTCGTTTTTGAAAAACTATATTCGTTTTGGGTGTTTTCGTCAAATGATTAGCCCAAATTCCAAGCCTCTATCAAATTTTAAAGGAGCCTTTTCTCATTTATTCGGTAAATCGAACATTTTGGTGTGCGGCACCCCCTTAAGTTGAAAATATTGAAAATCTGAAATAGCACAATTTCTTCCTTTCGAACGATTTACCTATACACCAAATTCGAAGTCTCTATCTTATCGCAAAGCATGCTTTCCTATCATTTCAATTTTCGAACGTTTTGGTGTGGAGCACCCCCTTTAGAGAACGTTTTCGAAAAATTCGATTTTTCCTGGGGTTTTATCGAACGACCGAGCCGTGTGCCAAATTACAAGTCTCTATCTATTCTGGAAGTGCCTAAAGAAGCGTGACAGACGACAGACATTTCGCAATTAGTATATATAGATTATCTAAATTTATCTTCTTTGACGGGTATTTTTAATTTACCCGAAAATAAATTATTCACTTTCAATAAAATATATACACGATTGTTTTAAGAAAATTCGTTATGTATCTTTCCTCTCTAACTCGCATATACACTGCTGAATTTGATAGCAGCATCTTCAGAACGTTAGCTAGTGACTACGGTAAAAATGCGTAAAGGCGTAAATTCGCTTAAAGAACACTTTAGCAAATGAAAATTTTAAACATATATTGTTACTCAAGTATTCTAAATAACTTATTTTCAGCACAAAGATGAATTTCGTTGTCTAGCGATGGGTCTAGTTTCAATTTTTATTTGCCTGCGCATTCTACTACGCAGGCTGTTTATTTACGCTCGTGCACCCTTTGGGTTCGAGGATACAAAATTACAGCTGTTGGGAGGGGGAAAGCACTGACACACGTGCTGGAATCTCGAACCTCAGCACAGAATACTGGCTCCATTTCGCCAGCCCCCCCACCTCGGAATTTCAAAATTTCAATGATGCCATTCGTTTGTACTACGTTTGTACCGGATTGTACCGTCAAAATTTTCGTTTGTACCACTTCCGGAACGGGGTTATTCCCATTTCAAAGTGGGGGGGCTGGCGAAACGGCAGCCCCCCCACCTCGGAATTTCAAAATTTCAATGATGCCATTCGTTTGTACTACGTTTGTACCGGATTGTACCGTCAAAATTTTCGTTTGTACCACTTCCGGAACGGGGTTATTCTCATTTCAAAGTGGGGGGGGCTGGCGAAACGGCAGCCCCCCCACCTCGGAATTTCACAATTTCGTCGATGCCATTCGTTTGTACTACGTTTGTACCGGTTTGTACCGTAAAAATTTTCGTTTGTACCACTTCCGGTATGGCGTAATTTCTATTTAAAAGTTGGTGACCTTGAGCTCCGGCAACCCCCCCCACGTCGGAATTTCAAAATTTCGTCGATGCCATTCGTTTGTACTACGTTTGTACCGGTTTGTATCGTAAAAATTTTCGTTTGTACCACTTCCGGTATGGCGTAATTTCTATTTAAAAGTTGGTGACCTTGAGTTCCGGCAACCCCCCACCTCCAAATTTCAAAATTTCGTCGATGCCATTCGTTTGTACTACATTTGTACTGGTTTGTACCGTAAAAATTTTCGTTTGTACCACTTCCGGTATGGCGTAATTTCTATTTAAAAGTTGGTGACCTTGAGCTCCGGTAACCCCCCACCTCGAAATTTCAAAATTTCGTCGATGCCATTCGTTTGTATAACGTTTGTACCGGTTTGTACCGTAAAAATTTTCGTTTGTACCACTTCCGGTACGGCGTAATTTTTATTTAAAAGTCGGTCACCTTGAGTTTCGGCAAGCCCCCACCTCGAAATTTCAGAATTTAGTTGATGATTCCATTCATTTGTGGGACGTTTGTACCGGATTGTACCAAAAAATGTTCGTTTGTACCACTTCCGGTACGGCGTTATTCTCATTTCAAAGTGAGGGGGGAGAAACATCAGCCCCCACCTAAGAATTCGAAGATTTCGTCAATGCCATTCGTTTGTACTACGTTTGTACCGAATTGTACTACCGTAAAAATATTCGTTTGTACCACTTCCGGTACGGTGTTGTTCTCATTTCAAAGTGGGCTTGCTTTAGAAACGGCAGCCCCGTTCACCTAGGAATTTCAAAATTTCGTCGATGCCATTGGTTTGTACTACGTTTGTACCAAATGGTACCGTAAAAATTTTCATTTGTACCACTTCCGGTACAGCGTAATTTTTATATAAATGTGGGTGTCCTTGAGCATCGGCAACCCCCCACCTCGTAATTTCAAAATTTCGTCGATGCCATTGGTTTGTACTACGTTTGTACCGGATTGTACCGCAAAAATTTTCGTGTGTACTACTTCCGGTACGGCGTAATATTCATTTCAAAGTGGGGGTTGGAAAAATGGCAGCTTTGACCTCGGAATTTTCATATTTCAATGACGTCGTTCGCATGTACTTCATTTGCATGGAATGTACCTCTAAAATTTTCATTTGTACCGTTTCCTATATATAGTTGTTCCCATTTCAAAGTGGGAGACTCCATTTCGCCCCTTCTCAGTTCCGAATTTCCAATATGCATCAAATAATTAAAGAACATGCTTTTATGACAATAAAATTTATATATGTATTAAAACATACAAATACAAATAAATATATTTTTACAAATCAGCACATTTATTCAGTACATTATTCAAATATTTTGCTTAAGCCGACGCAGTGGTCAAGTGGTCAAGGCGAGTGTTTCCACAGCAATCGCTTGACCGCCGCGTTGTGGGTTCGAGTCCCACGTAAAGCATGGATGTTTGTGTTGCGGGCGTAGTGTGTTCCGCCCCCCTCTGTTGCGCCTGGGGCAACGTCTTAGGACGGCTAAATGGTTCACGTTCTGGCCGCTGACGAAAGGCGAATGACGAAAGTCAAGTGCCTGGCCATTAATATATATATATATATATATATATATATATATATATATATATATATATATATTGCTTAACATATATTTATACAAATATTCAACTCAATTTACATTTATATAAATATTTAGTTTAATTTACATTTTCACAAATATTTAACTCAATTGACATTTATATAAATATTTAGCTCAATTTGCACTTATACAAAGTAGCACTTATACATACTAATACGAATATGTAGCACATGTACATTGAAAAATTTGAAGATATATTTCGGTATTTGTGAGTATTTAAAATAGGTTTCAGGAAATAAAGTATTTAAAATATTGATTAATTAAAAAATGTTATGTACCCAACACAATTGAGTATAATATAGTTTTAAAAGTAAAGTAGGAATTAGCTATCATGGATGTGAGAATTTGGTTGCAAATCATTTTAATTGTATTCATTTAATTTTATTTATATAAAAATTAGCGAAATTATTTTGCAGAAGTACTGCTTTTACTGTCCTGCATATTAGTTTCCCTATAGAGTATAGGGAACTTATTTAACTGGGGCAAGTTTTCAACGGAAGAACCCGTTTCAAGCATCCTAGAACAAGAACCGAACGTTTATGAAGTCATTTCTGTATGTGTTAGCACGTGTGAATACACGCTAATATACTGTTACGACGTATTCTCTGGAATCGTGGGTGTGCGTCCAGGATACAAGAAAGAATCCAAATTTCTGGATAACTAACACGTTTATAAGCACAACATAAACAGGAATAAGATACAGCAAATGGTTCGATAACTATCTCACAAGATTATTAAACAACTGCTAGGTACAGTAAAATAGCAATTAAATACTCAGTTAATTTCACAAAACAGCGGATGCTATCCTGAAAACAATGACTTATCTCATAATTTCAATGTAGCTCGTATCACGTCAACTGCTCTCCAATTGAGCGATGACTCTTTTTATATATTCTCAGTAGAAACTGCCAGAAGGGGCTCATATCTCGTAGAATACTCGTCATTTTAAGAAGGTTCTCGAACATTCGAAATGTCGCCAATAAAACACCAAATCTGGCAACCATAGCTCGACAGTCCTGAAATGGCATCCCTAGACCCACATCATAGGAATGGCTGCCTGTATGGTGTTTCACTTCTGGTTCTCAAAAGTGCTTCCACTGAAGGCTTCATGATCGGGACAGTACATATAGTGTATGTGTGTGCCTGTGAGTCCGCGGAGGTGTTATCTCACACGCGAATGAAGAGTTTTGAATATAATTTGGTACGATTATTGACCTCAGTGTATACTGGATTCCAATTGATTTTAAATGTAATCGAAAGTTTGGAAGACCCCTCCCCCCTCCCCCATATTTTGAACGAAAGCTTGAAAAAATCATTAACCAGAACTTTCAATAATGATAAAAAAAAAAATCATTTCAGACGTAATTGATAGACAAATGATAGAAACTTTAGAATGTTAGGATGAACCATTCTCGAGATATTACACAAGTTTCGAATAAATTTTTAAAAAAATTATTAAAGCAAATTAAGAATCTGAATGCTGTTAAATGTTTAATTATTTCATACATAATATCCACATAGAAAACGATTGACATACGACATTTCGAGATATTGCACATTTTTCATGTAAATTTATTCAAAACATAATGTTAAATTAAACAAGAAAGATCAATCATGCATAAGCATTGATTATGAAACACTTTCCAACTGAAATGTAATTTCATTTAAAAATTTCAGAAATGTGATACATTTAGTGGTGATATCTTTTACATTATCACAGTACTACAGTAATTTATTATACTTAAATATTTAAAACTGTATCGAAATATAAATCATCTGATTCTTTATGCAAAATCAATGAATATTTCATTCATATAACTTGTATTCCAGACTCCAGAGCTAAATAATTTTGTGTGAAAAAAATTCAGCAATTCTTATGTAATTCATCTTACAATCGCTTGAGATATTTGCATTCTGCATATGTTAAAATTAGGCTTCGTTGAAGAAATAATAAAAGTTTAGGGATCATTTAAAATCACAACTATTGTAATTGCATAGGCACGGAATTTAGGTACACAGATAATACACAGATAATATATGTGTGTATGTGTATGTACTCAAAGTATTGGAATCGTGCCGAAGATCGGAACTCGAATTTTCAAAGGATCTACACGTTTTGGAACTTCTAGAACACGAAAAAACTATTTTTAGGCAGACGTCTGTGTGTGTAAGGGTGTATCTGTGTATGTTTCTGTGTGTCTGTGTGGATATTACATCCACTCTAATTGAAAAACTAATGGACCGAATTTCATACAATTTGGTAGGTATGTTTTTTGTGGGAAATCCTGATGTTCATTAGATTATAGTACGATTCGTAATAAAAGAATCTGCCTTCTTTGCGAAATGGCCGCAGAAATTGCCTTTATCCACTCTAGCTAAAAACTAATGGAAAAAATTTAACAAAATTTGGTGCATAATATTTCAATAACCTACAAGTGATTTATATACCAAATTTAACAAAATTTTGTATATAAATCATTTGTAGGTTATTCTAGTACGATTCGGAAAAAAGGAACTGGCTATTTTTGCGAAATGGCCCGCAAAAATCGTTATATATAAAAATATAAGACTACGTGTGTTCAATTATATCAATTAAATTCCTATTTTATACGTGATTTTTGACAACAAAAAGAATAAGACTAACCCCATTACTCTAGGACTAGTCGTTCCTGAGATATTCTAGTTTTTTCGCGTTTTCGCTACTCCACCTTTGACAATAAGTCTATCAAATCAGTTTGACAATAAGGCTATCAAATGAGAACAAAATTTAAGTTTAACGTGTAAATTCAATGTCATTTAAAATACTTATGGTTGTTATTTTATGCAGATAAACTCAAATTATTATTGAATAAATAAAGAGGACGTGAATATGAGTCTGCAGGGAAAGACATGTGCTGTCCACATCAGAATTTTTAACAACATTACAACAATGATTTATAGAAGTGAACGGGGATTATTTTCAGGCCCTTTCGAAAAAAATGTATGATCTATATTTAAAGATCCATTAAATTTTTGTCGAATAAAATGTTCAACAAATTTAAGCTGTGTACCAAATTTTAACTCTCTAGGACGTAGGAAAGTGCATTAAAAATGCCATCAAATAAGTATACCATGAAGAGTTATATAAAATTTTAAAAAAATGAAAAATTGTTATCTACAAAATTTATTTTAAAAGGTGAAGCCTCTCCCATATGCACTACGTTTGAGCAAATGGAAAGATATTTATTATATAATATATCTCTCTTTTCTTTCTGGAAGATATCCCAAAGTCAGAATTTAATTGAATTTGTTATTTTCCCTATATTAAATAATTTTTAATTAAAAAACTACTTAACATATTTTACTGAATTTTTTTTATATATTCTAAGGGATAATGTGAATATTTCCTAAAAATTTCGAAGCAATTCGTGAATTTTAAATTTACTTAAAAAATGTTTGAAAAATTAGGTCCCATAGGGTTCAATGTATTTCATTTTTTCAACCCGGGTTCAATAAAAAACTAATTGGGTGATATTATTTATTTATATTCCCATAGGGCCTACAGACCGTCTGAACAACATACTAAAATTTCATTTTGATAAAGTCATTTTTACGGCAGTTATCGTGCTAACGGACAGACAGACAGACAGACAGAATGAACAAAGTCATAAACACTTTTCAACTTTGTTGTAAAGTGTTAAAAAAAGGGAAGAAAGTATCGCCACATATAACACTTAGTAACAGTGTAGTAACACCTTCCACATACAATATTATGCAACATTATTCATATAAATCTAGATCATTCCATTCACTGGAAAAAATACATTTTGACAGTGATAGTAATTTGACGCCTATGAATTCGCCAATAGTAATTTATTTCATGTAATTGATATTAAACAAATGTTGATGTCATTTCATGATATTGTAATTAAGTAAACGTGAATATGAGAAGGTCATTCGTTTGGACTAGTAATTTGCCCAAAGCACCTAATTTCAATTGACGTCGTACTATTTTAATACCAAAAACATTGTTCTGTGGACCTTGTACACCATTGTTTCGCCGTGAAAGAAGTAGAATCATTGCATTATGTAGGAAAAGTCATGTTCTGCCCACATCAGATTTTTTAATCCATTCTGAGCCAGCTGATAATTAATTTGCACAAGCAGCTTGCTAGACATTTCTATGAAACAAAACATTGCAAATTTCCTTATTATTAGGCCAATTAGCAATTGCACACCAAGGTATCACCGAAAAAAGTTTAAATATGAATTACAATTACTGCTTACAGAAAATTACAAGAAAGAAGGAAGGCCGCCGCTCTGACGTCGCAACCTTTCAGTGGACTAATCCCATCTCCTCGAATGAGTATCAATTTAGTACTTGTGAAATTTCAGAAAATGTAACATTGAGTAATTAGATTGCATGCTATTGAAGAATTATCTCATTGTATACAAAAAATATAAAATAATAATATTATAACTTCTATCAGCATAAAGTTGTACAATGTAGCATTAGTAATATACTAACGTAATATTTTGAACTTTTTTTTTTTTTAAATTAAAGTACCTGTACAAGGAAGTATTTCTTTAATTCTCTATACTTTCACTCGAAATGTCTTCGAAACTAAAGATCGATATAAATAGTAGGCGACAAAAGTATGTATTAGAAAATTTAGTTTCTAACAGATTCCTTTTGAAATTTGCCGCAAAAGGCAACACTCCTCTAGCAGGATGACCATACTTATCTCATACCTAATAGAAATATATTTCCTTGAGTTCCTTTAAATTAAAAACACTTGTCAGAAACGTAAGGATTTCCCTCAAAATCTAAACTGCTGATTAATTTTAAATGCAGAAATAATGAAAAAATAGACCATATTACTAATCAATACTCATAACAAACTAAGATTAATAATTAAAAGCAATAAAAGAGTTCAAAACATAAAACAATAAGAAGTTATCTTGTTGAATACCAATGTTTGTCACAGAAATGTCAGTTTTATACTGGAACGTGGTGGTGTCCATGTACACAACTAGTTTCAAAAATTATAATATTCCATTAGTAAATAGTCCCCCTTCTCAAATTTAATGTCTTGCATATTTTCTATAAAGCTATAAAAATAATTTTATTACCTATGTAATTGTACAAATAAATATATGATATATGAATATCCCTAGAAACATGGTATGATTAATAAAAACAATATGATATTTCTTAATGACAGATTAATTGATTTGCATAATTTTGAATCCAGGTGAATTTGAATTACAAAGTACAAGATCTTATTGGCATTGATAATCACCTAATGACATTTTGTCTTACAGAAAAGACTATGATGGAAAATTAAACTGTAACATTAAGAAGATAGATCATGTAAGCTTAAGATGTACAGCATGTAAGTTTAGATGTACGGCATGTAAGCTTAAGAATTGGTACAAACGAAAATTTTTATGGTATAATATCCGGTTCAAACGTAATCCAAACGCATGGCATCGACGAAATTTTGAAATTCCGAGGTGGGAGGATTACCGATGCTCAAGGCCACTCACTTTTAAATAAAAATTACGCCGTACCGGAATTGATACAAACGAAAACTTTCACGGTACAATCCAGTACAAACATAGTACAAACGAATGGAATCAACGAAATTTTGAAATTTCGAGGTGGGGGTTGCCGATGCTCAAGGTCACAGACTTTTAAATAAAAATTACGCCGTACCGGAAATGGTACAAACGAAAATTTTCACGATACAATCCGGTACAAACGTCCTACAAACGAATGCAATCACGAACTAAATTCTGAAATTTCGAGGTGGGGGGCTTGCCGAAGCTCAAGGTAACCGACTTTTAAATAAAAATTACGCCGTACCGGAAGTGGTACAAACGAAAATATTTACGGTACAAACGTAGTACAAACGAATGGCATTAACGAAATTCTGAAATTTCGAGGTGGGGGGTTGCCGAAGCTCAAGGTGACCGACATTTAAATAAAAATTACGCCGTACCGGAAGTGGTGCAAACGAAAATTTTTACGGTACAAACCGGTACAAACGTAGTACAAACGAAAGGCATCGACGAAATTTTGAAATTTCGAGGTGGGGGGTTGCTGGAGCTGAAGGTCACCCTCTTTTAAATAAAAATTACGCCGTACCGGAAGTGGTACAAACGAAAATTTTTACGGTACAAACCGGTACAAACGTAATACAAATGAATGGCATCGACGAAATTTTGAAATTTCGAAGTGGGGGGTTGCCGGAGCTCAAGGTCACCCACTTTTAAATGAAAATTACGCCGTACCGGAAGTGGTACAAACGAAAATTTTTACGGTACAAACCAGTACAAATGTAGTACAAACGAATGGCATCGACGAAATTTTGAAATTTCGAGGTGGGGGGTTGCCGAAGCTCAAGGTGACCGATTTTTAAATAAAAATTACGCCGTACCGGAAGTGGTACAAACGAAAAATTTTTCGGTACAAACCGGTACAAACGTAGTACAAACGAACGGCATCGACGAAATTTTGAAATTTCGAGGTGGGGGGTTGCTGGAGCTGAAGGTCACCCACTTTTAAATAAAAATTACGCCGTACCGGAAGTGGTACAAACGAAAATTTTTACGGTACAAACCGGTACAAACGTAATACAAGCGAATGGCATCGACGAAATTTTGAAATTTCGAGGTGGGGGGGGGGGGGTTGACGGAGCTCAAGGTCACCCACTTTTAAATTAAAATTACGCCGTACCGGAAGTGGTAAAACGAAAATTTTTACGGTACAAACCGGTACAAACGTAATACAAACGTAATACAAACGAATGGCATCGACGAAATTTTGAAATTTCGAGGTGGGGTTTGCCGGAGCTCAAGGTCACCCACTTTGAAATGAGAATAACCCCGTTCCGGAAGTGGTACAAACGAAAATTTTGACGGTACAATCCGGTACAAACGTAGTACAAACGAATGGTATCATTGAAATTTTGAAATTCCGAGGTGGGGGGGCTGCCGTTTCGCCAGCCCCCCCCCCCCACTTTGAAATGAGAATAACTCCGTACCGGAAGTGGTACAAACGAAAATTTTGACGGTACAATCCGGTACAAACGTAGTACAAACGACCGTCATCATTGAAATTTTGAAATTCCGAGGTGGGGGGGCTGGCGAAATGGAGCTCAGAAGGCTATTAGTCCAGTCTGTGCAGTAACCTTGGTCTGTGCCTCGAACCGTTGCCTACGTGTATATTAACGTAGGCAACGCTCGAACTATGCATTTGTTTGTGATCCGCTAGTGATATAGTTGTGAGCTTTACCTTTCCTGTTAATTTAAGAGAATTTAATACGAGAATAATTTATGCGAATAACTAATACTCGCATGATGATGAACAGCAATTCATATCTAGACTTTAAAGACATTGAATGTGAGCTTATGCAGCTCGTGAGTGATCAGGATAATACATGTTTTAGTCGCCAAAGGAATGCAAGAAGGAACAATAATTGCACATCCAGTCGCATGATGATGAACAGCAATTCATATATATACTTTAAGGGTGAGCGTCAGTAAATTTTCTGCCCTATCCGCGCTTTGTTAACTTTCGCGGCACACATATTTCGCCGAAATTCTGCTCAAACAGTTGCGAAATATTTTCTAAAAGATAAAATGCAATGCTTAGATTATATTAAAACTAAATTTAATGCTCCAAAAAACATAGAATATATTTTTTATTTTAATCCAAAATATTTTTGGTGCTGCCATCTGTTGTCGTAATTTAATTCATACCGATTATTTTTATTTTTTAATGAAAATTTTTAAATATCTATTCCTTCTAATACAGTGTTAAATACAACAACAGATCATATATAATAATGCCACAATCACGGAAAGGTAATTTATCATTCTATAAATTTGATAAGGGATCTGAATGTACATCACTGAGGACTGCAATTTTGTCTTCAAGTTCCTTTGTCTTCAAGTCCAAGTTCAATTACGTTTTCATGATTATGGCATTATATATGATCTGTTGTTGTATTTAATAGCGTATTAGAAGGAATAGACATTTAAAAATGTTCATTAAAAAATAAAAATAGTCGGTATGAATTAAATTACGACAACAGATGGCAGCACCAAAAATATTTTAAATTAAAATAAAACATATATTCTATGTTTTATTGGGTATTAAATTTAGTTTTAATATAATCTAAGCATAGCATTTTATCTATAAGAAAATATTTCGCAACTGTTTGAGCAGAATTTCGGCAAAATATGTGTGCCGCGAAAGTTAACAAAGCGCGGATAGGGCAGAAAATTTACTGACGCTCACCCTTAAAGACATTGAACGTGAGCTTATGCAGCTCGTGAGTGATCAGGATAATACATGTTTTAGTCGCCAAAGGAATGCAAGAAGGAACAATAATTGCACATCCAGTGCAATGAGAAAACTCTCTAAAAGTGAGGATAAACAAGTGTCTTCTGAACGATATCAGGATATTAAATATTCGGTAGAAACATATAACTACTTAAAAATTCAAGAACTGGGGAATCACCCAGTTTCATATTATTATGTGTTATTAAATTCGTTTTGTTTAAGAGACTCCCTTAGTAATATTCTAGATTTGTTAACTTTCCTCACTCGAAAGTTAAAAATTGATGATGAAATTCTTCATCTTTCAATTAAATACATGGATCGCTTTTTATCACGTAAAAATGTAGAAGAATCAAAGCTGGTACCTGTGGGATTAACATGCTTACTTATTGCATTAAAATTTGATAGCACAAACAAAACTATCTCGAAAGATTTGTGTGACTCTGTTCAAGATATATGTTCCAGAAAAGAACTTCGAAACCTAGAAAGATCAATTTTAAATGTTTTGGAATTTCAACTAAATGATCCTACATCATACTATTTTCTCAGATATATGTGTTACACTATGGAAGTTCCTGATGTAGTGTGTTTTCTGGCAATGTTAATGATAGAAATTTCGTCCAAAAATGTAAAAATGCTCTCCAAGTTTCCACCAAGTCAGATAGCTGCAGCTGCAATAAGTACTGCAAACAACATTATACAGTTACCTTCTTGTGAAAAAAAATTAGAGGAAGTATCACAATATAAATATCAGGACTTATCCAGATGTGAATATATAATACACAGGGATTTTATACATTACTGTTATATGCCTTCACGACAACTTCACGAAAAATATAAATCAGAAGAATATGGGTGTTTAAGTGATTTGTGTCTATAAAAATGTAATATATTAAATGGATAATTTCATTAAAAAAAAAACTAGCATATTTTGCAGCTTTAATAATCCCTCTGAGAAAAACATTTATGAAATCTGTAAAAAGGCAATGAACAAATTTATTTTTTATTACTTTTGGAGTGTTTAGAACAAGCACACTTAAATAATTTAATATAATTTAAATTATTTACATATTTATCTGGTAGTTGGTATAAAAGTTGTATTTCTTTTAAAGTATATTCCTCGGGATTTATATCTGGAATTTCATAATTGCAGCAGTCACTGACTGCATTATGAATTTTATTATTTCTCTGTTAACATGAAATGCCTATTATATAGGTATTATAGTTAAAAATGAACTTAAATAAAGGGATTTTACATATATATGTTTAAATTTAATTTTCACTCTTAGTAATCTTGAAGGTAAAAAATATATTCTATGAATAAATAGTACTCCTGCACTTGGTTCAGCAAAGGGTAAATAATTGATAACATGCTAGATTTTATGGGCTGAAAAATCTCTTGATTCTTATGTTTTGAAAATCAGTACTTGGTAGGTAGGTCTATCTTTTGTTACTAAGTGCAGTGTAGACGGGAATGCCTTGGCATAATTGAGGTACTTGCCTCACGTACAGACTAAAGAAGATTCACAGGTATATTAAAGTAGCAAATTTAAAGTTTTGTTAGTATTAAATTTTTAAGTGTTCATATTTTATAAATGTAAATAACTTGCTTTAGATGTTGCTAAAACTTATTTGATGAGTATTTGTACAAACCAATTTCACTTTCATTATAACATACTATATGTACAGTATTGGGGGGGATTAAAAACAAGACTCAAATTTTAATGATTCTATACTGTTTGAAGATATTTGAACACCAATAAACATATTTTCAAATGTCTAAAACACTAGAGACTTGCATTGGGGTGGATACCTCTGCGGGTTACCAGTAAGTTTTTCTTTACTTTTAAAGCAGCAGATCTACTTGTTAAAAATAATTTTTAAGAGCTATACCATATCACATTTTTTAATGAGAGTAACTGAATAAATAAATGAACAAAGGTTACAAAAAAAAACTGTAAATAACAGAAAACTGCCCATGGATACTCGAGTTTTTAAAAATACTGAATAAATTTGTGAAATACAATTCCATTGCACATAGGCAATTTTCTGAATTGTTCCTATTATTACATACAAACTTTGCTTCTGAACAAAGTTACTCCATAGACATAGAAAATTTCTTATGAATTAATTTACTAATGGACTTTTTGTGAAAGAAATATTCACAGTTTTTCTTTTATTATTGATAAATTGTATTGATTGTTTCGCTTGAATATTTTGGACATAAGAATGTGAAAATATAAATTACAATTGCACAATTAAATATTTACTAAATTGAAACATTTTATGATCTTAGATCAAGTTCATTTTTATGTATTCTCCATATTTTGTAAGCAAAAATACAAGTTCATGCACGTAAAATATTTTAGGTACTTCAAAGAATTTTGCTGGAGTTCTAGTAAGAAGGTTGATCGGAGGAATAGACCCCCACTCATTTTTCAAAGTACAAAATAGCACCAAGTTGGTGCGATTCTCCAGGTTTCAATTTCATTCCGTATACTTCGCCAATCTGAATCTGGTAGCCCACGACTTCTGGTAACCAACGGACATCAAAGCAATATCAAAATACAAGTACACTAAGTACAAAATGAATTTAAAGTTCACAATATTAACACTTTCCTTGAACTTATAATTCTGTAATGTTCATCACACCAAAAACTGTTCTTAATCTTTGAAAGTCTACTTCTTGGGCAATACTTGTGTCAAAATATCAGCGACTTGCTGTTCACCAGTACTCAATATTGTGTGCTCAATATTGAGTACTTCAAAAAGTATCAGTATCACTTCAAAATTCTTCATACACATAATGGTACTTGATGTCAATGTGCTTTGTTCGTTGATGAAATTCTGAATTCTAGGATAAACGAACAGCACTTGCAGTATAGGAACATCTCTCAATGGTGCAATATCATCAAACAGCTATTTCAGCCAAATTATTTTCTTAGTGGCCTCACTTACAGCAACATACTCTACTTCTGTGATGCTCAGTGTCACAAACTGCTGTAAATGACTTGCCCAGCGTATCACTCCTTCACCTGTATTTGAATACAATACCAGAAACAGATTTTTTGGTGATACCTATCACTGGAATAATCAGAATCACTATATGCTTCTGTACCAGGTTACATACGCAGTAACTTTATCCGGATCAGAAAATTGGCCTCTCATGGAAAAAAGGTTGCCAATGCCTCAAGAGGTTGGACTTCTGCCTGTTGGTCCGCGGAAGGTATTTCATTTCCCTTCTACCACCCAAAAGGGAGGCATTCCCCGATCCGCCACCTGGGGACGCGCCCTCTAGGGGTTACAGGCTCCCCCGAGGGAAATAGGAACAATTGTAAAGGAATAGAAACAATTAAAACCTATTTGGGATGTGATTTAGCACAGATATACACCGATGGATCCTCAGACGATACTATCCTCAGAGGAGGAGTTGGCATTCACATTACTATGCCAAATGGTACCAAAAGACTCCAGAGCTTTGGAGCAGGTAATATTGCTTCCAACTTTACATGCAAACTAAGAGCAATTTATGAGGTCTTAGGCATTTATATTTCTTTCGAAGATGTAGAAGAGCAATTCATGAGGCTTTAGGCATTTATATTTCTTTCGAAGATGTAGACAGAGCTGGCGGACTTGTAATTTTCTGCGACTCTAGAGCTGCCCTGGAGGCAATACAACATGGACGCTCAGGGCTCTCGCAATGCATTCACAAACACATGGATACAATTAATAAAATGGGAAAGCGTTGCATTCTACAGTGGATGCCTGCACATGTAGGAATTGACGGCAATGAAGCGGCCGATGAATTGGCCAAGAAGGCAAGGAAATTAAATAAAGACATCTCGGGCACTCTCACTCTTGACGATACTAATGCTATCGCTAGATACAGACTTAGAGTGAAACCTATAGGATTGAACCACCAGGTGTGTGTAATAAATGCGAATAGGGAGATTACCAAGACAATTGCCAGACAAAGAACTAGACACCTAGGTAGTATGAAAATTAATGTGGATGGCCCAGAACATACAAATACTGTAGAAACTGCCCAGATGAAGAGCTTACACTGGAACACATATTTGACTCTCCAGCAATACTTGCGGCTTTACAAAGCATTGGCGAATTTCCCTTTCCAGGGAGATCTTCATAATGAGAAGATTGTGGATCTCGCTAAGGCAGTAATATCTGCACATGGTTCAATCTGACGTCTTATGGACACGACACTAACCAACCAACCAAGTACCAGGTTGAAAACCGTATTTGAACAGTATTCCATAATTATTGTAATCAAGTTTTTAATCATGTATAATTTGAATATTTGGCTCTACTTTTTCCATACTACGAATTGCAATCGAGATTAGGAAATTTTTAATCTTAGTATCCTGTAAGATCTAGAATTTTATTTAATGAAAATTATAAAATTTAATATTTCGAATTATTTGCCAATAAATACTACTTAAATGATAACCTGTTGAAATATTTTATACAATAAAGTTAAGTTTAAGTACAATAAAGTTAATAGTATAAAGAACAATTTTACAAAGCACAAGAAATATATAACACCAATTTTTACTTTCCCTGCAATACATGGTAATGTATAGGGAAAGTATTGGAATCATACCGAAAATCACAACTCGAGTTTTCGACGGATCTATATGTTTCGAGACCTCTAGAATACGAAAAAACTATTTTTTGCGTGACGTCTGTGTGTGTGTCTGTGCAATGTATGTATCCACTCTAACTCAAAAACTAATGGACCCACTTCCATATAACCCTGCTGCTGATTAGTTTTTGGTACGATTCGTAATAACAGAACCCGCTTTTTTTTGCGAAATAGCCCGTAAAAATTTCATGTATCTGCTCTCGCTAAAATACTAATTTACCAAATTTCACAAAATTTGATAGATAAGTTACTTGTTAGTTACTCTGGTGCTGATTAGAATTTGGTACGATTTGGAAAAGAAGAACCCACCTTTTTTTACGAAATGGTCCACAAAAATTTCATGTATCCACCCTAACTAAAATACTGATTCACCAAATTTCACAATATTTGGTAGATAAGTTACTTGTGGGACACTCTGTTGATTCGATTTTGGTATGATTCGGAAAATAACAACCTGCAGTTTCTTTACGAAATGGCCAGCAAATATCGCCAAAATCTAAAAAAAAAAAAAAAGACTACGTATGCTGAAATGTATCAATTAATTTCTTGTTTTATACGCAATTTTTGATGAGGAAAAGAATATAACACACTCCATTATACTTTAGGACTAACCGTTCTCAAGATGAGATTTCTTGCATTTTTGTTATACCGCTATGGCAAAAATGTCCAATTACCAAATAAAAACAAAAATTGAATTAAAAATACAAATTTAGTGTTATTTGGTGCAATTAAACTTAATATAATGAATTATTAAAAAAAATAAAGAAAATATGAATTTAAGTCTGTAGGGAAAGTCATGTGCTGCCCACATCAGATTTTTTGGAACATTGGCTGTGCCTGTAAAAACTAGGGTGCCAAGCCAGTAATGGAAGGATTTTCCAAGTTTAATAAATCATAAAGAAATAACTTCTCATAATTTAATAACGTATATTAAACAGTCAATTCATTAACTATGAAATCCTTAACTTTCTTTTCTACTTTATTGCTTTAAAATTAAAAAAAAATCAACATTAAAAGTAAATCCATATCTCCAGTAGGAGTCAAAAAGGATTCAGTAGTATGGAGTGTTGTTGTTGTTGAGACGCAGATCTTCCGACCTACCAGAAAGGTGTAAGGTAACTGTTTGAGCGGCCGGGAAGTGCCACCCAATTTAGACCGGAACCCAGTGGGGGAGGCATCCACAGGGACCGTACTCTCCTTCCCCTACCACCAACCTCTCGGAAGGACTTACGGACCCAAATGTTTAACGTAATCGTACTCCGCATGCACATGGCGGCAGTTTTA
This sequence comes from Amaurobius ferox, assembly GCA_951213105.1. NCBI lineage: Eukaryota > Metazoa > Arthropoda > Arachnida > Araneae > Amaurobiidae > Amaurobius > Amaurobius ferox. The sequence goes on from OX578137.1 coordinate 22,529,252, forward strand.
GCAGTAAAGGGAATTGAACCCAGGCCTACCGAGTGCAATTCCAGAGTGCTAAACACTGGGCTACCATGCCCCCAGTAGTGGAGTGTGGACAACACCAGTATGGTATGCTCTCTATACTTTCAGAAAACCATTTCACCTGTTTAGTTCGATATTTAGTTCTTACCATACTATTTAGGGATGTTTAAGGTATTAAATCAAGTTTTAGAGCTCCTTTACTAATACATAGTTACTGTTTACTGTATGTATGATTTTAAGATGTTATTTATTATCCAGCCACCTGTTTTATTTTTTCCATGTTAACCTATGGAATATAGTTTGTAAACTCAAACTTTTTATATGTTTTAGGATTTTTTATTCTGATTTTTGCCAAGCATAGATGCTAAAAAGGGAAATATTTATGCATTTTTAAAAAAAACCATAAAATTGTTAGAAATATTTTTTATATTTATCGAAATGTAACACATTCATTCTACAAAAATATTATAAATACTTCTAGTTATTCTATAGAATTTTTAAAAAAAACACAAGTCTTCCTATTCTCCATCTATACTTGACAATAAACAGCAAGAAAATTTTCTAAAAACTAAAGTAAACAAACAAGAGGTTTGGGACAATTTTCCCTAGGTTAACATGGGGAAATGAAACAAGTAGCTGGAGGAAAGGTATCATCTTAAGTAATAAGCATAGTTATACAACTATTGAAGGAGAGCAACTTGCACAAATGGTGCAACATTGTGAATAACTAACTGTAACACTCATAAAATGGAACTAGACCCTAGAAATGCAAAGAACATTTCCTCCCTTGCACTGTAGCAGTCAATGAAAATGGCTGCTACTTCACGGAAATGTCCAATGGATGAACGTTCTTGCTTAAGACATTTTTACTATGAAAAGTATTTTATTTACAGCTTTACATGATTTTATATTTATATACACAAAGAATATTAAACTATTCACATTATGATTTGAGAAGTCAAAACTCTAGAACGCTATCCAAACTCAAAATATTTTATTGCTGCCATGAATAATTAATAACTAAATACTAATTAGGATAGATATTTTGATGATATATTTAAAAGATATGATACATGATAAAAATTGAACTGCTTAGTGATTATCTCGATTCGCTTTTAACTATTTTTTTTTTAATGTATTTTTGTTTCTGTTCTGATTTAACTTTCAGATATATGGAGGAAAATATAAAATAGGATGAAAACTTATATCAAGAAGTGGTAACTTATGTACATTTATTAATAATACTTAAAATATTTATTGATATTCTCATGGAAATAAACACAGTCTATTTGAATAAGGTAATATTTTTGCAATTGTTTCATATGTTATTAACATTGTTTTAAATATATTATAAAATGGCACATATTTTTAATATAAAGTAATAAAATTTGAGAACATAAATTAAAAATTTCATGTACCTGCTGATAGGTAACAAGAGTAAATGTTACGTGCTTCTTGTATTAATTAATAAATTTCAAATTATTACTCACTGGTTGATAAAAAATAGATACTATCAGACAATCCCAAAATTCTACAGTAGAAGTAATGCAACATGATTGGCTATTACGGTGAAAGAGAGAAAATGTTCTTCACATTTCCAAAATCTAGTTAAAATGGATTGCAAGAAAATAAACTCTTTCTCAACATCCAAAAATAAAAAATACACTTGGTATTTGGTCCTCCAAAAATTAATGACTCAATAAAATATGTAGTACTTTTAAAGGCCTAAACAAATTTATAGGCTACTTTAGGCTAATAATCCTTTAAAAATAATATCCAGAAAAAGTAACAGATTTTTGTAGAAATCTGCCACAAAAGGCATATCTGCACTAGCAGAATAACCATACCTGTTTCATATCTAACAGAAATGTATTTTGCTCCATTTCCTTTAAATAAAAATACAATTTTTATTTTATGTAAGTTAAGTATGTTTTTATTTTATGTTTATATTCTTCCCTCCAAATCTAAACTGCTGAATAAGTTTAAATACAGGAATAACTAACAAAATAAGCCTAATTATTAAAAACTCAAGTTTAATTACCTAAAAACAACAAAAATGAGCTCAAATAATCAAAATTTCTTTTATCAGCAATGTTGATTATTGAAATGGCAGTTTTATAAGGATATATGGGAGGGGGGGGGGGGTCTACTATTGAATTTTCTATAATTATTGTGTTTCAGCAGAGGCGAACGGCTCCATATCCCACCTTTTGAGGGACCTGCAGAGTGGGGCATAGCCGCAAAATAAAAAAGTATGTTTCAGGTGTTCTTATGTGAGGTGCCACATTAGCCACTCAACCTCAGTGGCTAAATAAACCATTGAGTAACTGGCATTTATAACTGGCATTCATTTTGCAAGAGTATTAATTGTGCAATAAGACAATAAAATAAATATTTGTTTGGTAGATTGTTGCTGTGCAAATGTATAACATTCTTATGTGTATCATCTTAATAGGCCCCAAAAATAGCAGGCAAATTCTAAAAATGATAAATGTACCTGGATATCAACTTAAGTTTACTCGATTCTCAATATGATATTAATGGAAGCAAGCTGTATGAAGAAAATCAACATTTTTTGGGACATCTGTTGTGAAAATTTAACAAGTTAAACACTTTGAAATGCTTTGAAAGAACTCAAACTTTGTAATGTTAAAATATATATATATATGTAATTTGTAATTTATTTTTAAATTTTACAATTGTCTTGAGAATTTTGTTAACTATAGGTACCTGTGATCATAGTTTTGATCACAGAAACTTTTCAAAGTTAAAATTAATAAAAATTGCCTATAAATGGGAATGACCAAGAAAGATTAAATAATTTAACCTTGTTATACATCAAACACGAAATTTGTGAAAATTTAGATTCTGAATGTTGTATATTTCTGTATATTCTGTTGTTGTTGTTGTTGTTGAAACCCAGACCGTCCGACCTACCAGAAAGGTGTAAGGTAACTGTTTGGACGGTCGGGAAGTGCCACCCAATTTAGACCGGAACCCAGTGGGGGAGGCATCCACAGGGACCGTACCCTCCTTCCCCTACCACCAACCTCTCGGAAGGACTTTCGGACCCACATGTTTAACGTGATCGTACTCCGTCTGTATATTCTGTGGAATTGGAAAGCCAGGAAAATTAATTTTATTTAGGTTATATTCTTACATATAATCCTGACCAAATATTGCTAGTCAAGTGTAAAATTTTTATATTTATAATAAATTAAAGTCCTACTTTAGCTAAAGATAGCCCTGTGTTTTAGTAGTGGTCACCCCATCTTAAATTTATTCTATGTAAAATATTTGCTATTAACCCCTTTAGGACTGCTGGTGCATATAAACAATCGCAATGCGATGCAGACAGCTACTAGAGTCCAGTAATGCCAATGCACAACACAGTATTAGAACATTTCATTAATATTTTTAATAACACCAGATGACTATAAAATCCTATAGTTTTTGCAAAGCTAGTTACTTGAATCATTGACCTTCACATTTTGGTTTTGTTTTTCATGAGAATGCTGACTATGATGATTGTATAAAACAAACACACATGCAAGCTGTTGTGGTGGTTCAGATTTGAAAGTATACGATTGAGAGATTTAATGGGATGGTTTCTTCCATAGTAGTTATTTTGTGTCTATTTTAACTATGAGGGTCTTGAATGATACATTTAGAAGGGGATTAGGGGTGGGATTCTTATCGCTGCTTTTCAGGGAGTGCATATGATCTAGTAAGTATTTAGTCAGCAGAATGTTGCAATAATAATGCCAAAAAAAAGTAAAAAAAAATTCTAAAACTAAAATTTAACAATTGATGAATCTCTGATGTAAATGAAAAAAAGTGAAATAGCTGTCATGTGTTTTAGTGTGAAAGTTTATTTAAAAGACATTGATATGTGTGCTGATGTTTTGGGATACTTTGGGTACAAATAATTAGAGTTTAAATGTCGAAGATCTGCCATCTCTTTAGTTTTCTGAACTCTGAATTAAATACAAACAGTTCAAAGCACTTTCAAAGAACATTAATTTTTCAAATCTGTATTTCATTGATAATATTATACAAGTAATAGTTAACAAAACAAAGAAGTTTTCAAGGCTCATGTTTGAAAAACAATGATGCATTCAGGTTCCTTAAAATGCAATACCATAATGGTAGATGTATTTTAAAGCAAAGTTTTATAATATGATTTTTTCGCTGCATTAGGCTTAGCATTAAAAAGTGCCTGGACCTGGAGTAGCAGATGATTCTCACTACGCACGATCTCACAGAAACTCTTGTTCCTTAACTCGGTGGTCATGAATGGGTTAAGCTATAAATGGACCACCAATGCTGCATTGTATATTTTGATTTCTTAGATTTTGAACCTTGCTAGTACAGCCCATTCTGGGACTGTAATAGAAAATGTCGCGATAAACTATCACGTCATCGTTCTTTAGCAAGTAAGTGCAACTGGACATAGGACTGTTCACATCATGAATCCCTTTTCGAGAGAAAATTTGAGAATGTTTGAAGCCCTCCCACGTTTGGTAACAGCGGTCAAAGAGAGGAGCTGACCAATCACATGCGACCTCTGACCCTGCCATAGGAGAGCAGAGTGATCATGACCTCTTCGATATTTGGAAGTGAACAACAAAAGTCGCATTTTTTTTTTAGCAGCTCGCCGGCCCAGTGGGACCTCGTGCCACCATCTCGTACCGATATACATGCCTTTTTATTTGATGATGAGATCTGGAATTGAAGAATAGTAAGCTAAAGAACTTTATATTTATGCACAGATATTAGGTCCCTTCATTAATTTAAGAACAAGGAGAAATTCATCCATCACATTTGGATTGATGATATAAGATCAAAATCAGCGACGGAAGGGGAACAAAATGGTTTAGAGTTCACCGACATGTTGAACCCAGACATGCTAACTAACAATTGCAAGTTCGCCGGCCCCAAAAGCACGGGAATGACTTATCCCTACTTTGTGGGTGCTCGAGGCATTGCTTTTGTATACTATGGAAATATCTCTTTTCATCACCAAGCCGAACGAGATAGCATTTTGGAATACCTGCCGAAAATGGAGGATGATGAAAGACTTCTGAGTGTCAATGAGTGCCTACTTCTTCACATACAGAATCACAACAAGGAACGTCCGGCTAATACAGTGTGTGTGTGTCTTCAAATGATGGGTGTGAATATAGTCAGTCCAGCTAATCCAGTGCTTGTTTTCTCCAAATGAGATAAATGCAATTACACATTAGATTGCGAGTGCAAGAAGAATGCAAATGAATGCAATTTCGTTGAAAGAAAAAAAAATATATATATATGTATATATATAAGTGATTCACAAAACGAGTAATAGGGTTTATTGATCTTCAAAATGTACATAAAGTGAAAAGAGATTAGGTGAGTTGGAATTCACTTAGAAAATGCCCTCTCATAATGAGAACTGGCCATATTAAAGAATGGCAAAATTTAGAGTTAAAATCCCCATTGTGGCAAAAATATATATATATATATATATAACAAATGATAAAAATATATATAAGTGTTTAGTAATATGTAAAATGCATGATATGTGCCCTCGAATAACTCTAAACAAGATAATTATATTTTATTCTGTAGTAGAATGTTTAATCTGTATTTTAATAAGTTATCAAGGTAAATGAGATGATAATAGTTATAATTGCTGATAATATGCGGATGAATAACACTATATAAACAAATCTAATGAATTGAAGTAATATGAATATAATGATGAGAAATCGATAACACATAACATCATAACTGCATTAAAATAAATATAATATTAACATAATGAAATATCAATTTAGTATGAGTGAGAATTTGGCATAGTGATATACTTTAATTTTGGAAGATGAATAATTCTTTAAACTTAGACACACCTTTTGGATACTTTGAATATTGAATTTTAGAGAACTGAGATTAAGTAATTTATGTGAGAAACATAGAGGTAAATGAAATTACAATGAGTTTTAATTTTGTTGAATCTAAGCATAATATTTTCCACCTCTGATGTGAGCTAGCCTCATCTCAGATAGAATCCCTGACAGAGGTCAATAATTATAATAATGTTAATTAGGAAAATTTTACTAAAATTAACAATTGGAGCTTCTTTTGATTTTAAACACTAAGATGATAATCAGTAATAGAGTTTAATTTTAGCATGTACATTTGGGATTGTAATAGAGCGGGTAAAACGGATTACCTTTAATGCAAATAATTTTGCTATAATTTTAACAATTATTTAGCCTCAGTGCTAGGAAGGTATATGCCTAAGTATCCTGACACAAATTCAAAATTACATTGTTAGGTTAAATTTTAATAATGATGAGTTAATTTACATTTGAGAAATAATATGTGACACTTTGAGATATGGTAAATATGATAATGATACAGAGGATTATGAATTTGAAACTTGATTGAGTTGTTGATGAACATAAGAAATAAGAATGAAATATGAAGGTACCAAAAGTGATGAATAAATGACCAATGTTCAATATGTGTCTAATACCTCTGATGGTGAATCATTTAAAATGAAGTTTTAAGATTTAAATTGTCATTTGCAAGAATTAAGAATATGAAGTTATTTAGATTTTGATTGAATGAATTTGCATTTTTTGCCTAAGAAGGCTTTATTTTGAATATATATAATTGATGTGTTTTTCTTTAAATAAAAACTTGGTATCCAATTTGAAGTATTTATTAGTTAATATCTGATATAAATATATATGTTTTGATTCAGGTAAGTGCTCTAAGTAAAGAATATAAAGAGGTAAGCGATACGGCTTGTTTGCAAATATTCTGGCTAAATATATCATGAAATTTAAAAAATGTATCATGGAAAATCACTTTCTTTCCCTGATAGGAAATTATATGTTTTGGGGAATAACTCAAGAACCGAAGTAATTACAAAACTTAAATAAGGCATATTATTACTTTTCGTGGTAATATTTTAATTCTTTGGATTTTGAACCTTGCCGTCTAGCCCATAATAGTAAGGTGCATGTGTTTTAGCAATGACTTGAGATCCAGAGCAGAAAGCTGAAATTAATGATATCTTGCTTTTCGCTGTATGTTTTGATTCTTTGGATTTTGAACCTTAGTGGTCCAGTATGTTCTGGGCTTATAATAGGAAGTTACATGTTTTGGGGAATAACTCGAAGGCTGCAAAAGCCAGAAAGTTAAGCATATCTTTGTTTTTCTAGAAATATTTTAATTATTTGGATTTTGAACTTTACCAGGCATGTCCATTCTGAGCCTGCAATAATAAGGTGCATGCATTTTTAATTATTTGAGAACTGGAGCAACTAGAAAGCTGAAATTAAGCATATTTTGGCTTTCATTGTATATTTGATTGAGGTTGAACATTTGAATTTCAGTTTTTGCTCATTTCAAACATCCCTAAACTTGATTCAAGATTTTTTACGTGTGCCCGTGGATACGATATGTCATGAACAAATGGATCATTTCAAATAAAATTTGGTTCAAATATTACAATAGGTGAATACTGGAACCTTATTAATTTTAAATGTAAAGACTTCCCAATTTTCGAATAAGATTTTGATAAAATCATTAAAATATCAGAACCTTCAATAATGTTAAGTGAATGATAATATCTTATATAATTTTTCATCAGAAAAGAATAAAACACAAACTTTAGAATAGTAACATGAACCATTGAGAAATGTACATTATTCAAATAAATTTGTCAAAATCAGATAAAATTAAATGTATTAACTATTGTTGTTGAAACCCAGACCGTCCGACCTACCAGAAAGGTGTAAGGTAACTGTTTTGGACGGTCGGGAAGTGCCACCCAATTTAGACCGGAACCCAGTGGGGGAGGCATCTACAGGGACCGTACCCTCCTTCCCCTACCACCAACCTCTCGGAAGGACTTTTGGGACCCACATGTTTAACGTGATCGTACTCCGCATGAACACGGCGGCAGTGGCTGGAATAGAACCCGGGCCTACCGAGTGCAACTCCAGCACGCTAACCAATGGGCTACCGCACCCGTATTAACTATTGTTGTTGTTGAGACCCAGACCGTCCGACCTACCAGAAAGGTGTAAGGTAACTGTATGGACGGCCGGGAAGTGCCTCCCAATTTAGACCGGAACCCAGTGGGGGAGGCATCCACAGGGACCGTACCCTCCTTCCCCTACCACCAACCTCTCGGAAGGACTTACGGACCCACATGTTTAACGTGATCGTACTCCGCATGAACACGGCGGCATTTGTGGTAGCGTGCAAATCTAGCGCGCAAACCACGGGGATACCGCACCCGAGATGGCCAACAGCACGCGGTGTTCCGAGGTGGTCACCCACCAAGTACTAACCGCGCCCGATGCTGCTTGACTTCGGTGATCTAACGAGAACCGGTGTTTTCAGCACGGTACGGCCGTTGGCCCGTATTAACTATTGTGAAATATCTTCACTTTTCATATACAATATTATGCAATAACGTAGTTAACATCTTTTATGTGAATCTAGTTCTTTCCATTCATGAGGGAAGATATTTTGGGTAATAGTTTTGTATTTTGACATCTAACAATTAGCCAATAGTGCTTTATACATAAGAAAAAATTTTCTCTCTGTTTGTCTGTAATGTTTGGTGATAAATTTGGTGAACTTGGTATATCATTTAGCAAAATATCACCAACTTGGTGATATATTTCACCCCAGATTAATGAAAATATCATCAAAATTGCAAACATGAAACTAACAACTAAAATGACACCAAATTTATGAATTAATTAATAAAATATTTTACTTTTCTATGTGATATAAGGAAAGTAATAATATTATTTTTACTAATTGGATTATTTAGGGAAAAAACCCTCATGATTCAGAGTTCAATTTTTTCATAAAATTGGAATTAAGAAAACACTTTTTAGTAGACAAGAGGAGCATATTGCTAAAGGAGAAATGTTTTATAATGTGGACTTTCTATAAGGGAACTAGTATTTATATTACAGCATATTTTCAAGATTAAATAATTAAAGGAGAAAAATTGTTTTAAGAACCCTTAGTTTATCTTTGTTTAATTCCAATTTAAAAATTATTCATCAAAACTTATTTTTCAGAATTTTTCTTAAGATAAATGACAATACATATGTTACCTAGTTTCTCTACGAAAATATACAGCAGGAAACACTTAAGAGCTTATTAATTGGAAATTAAAAAAGATGAAATAAATAAAATTACCCTCCTCCTGCCCTTGAAAAGGAAATAATGAATTTCAAACCAGGAGTTCCATTTAACTCCAACAATAACTGCTTATAAAATAGGACAGTCATACAAAATAAAGCATACTGCCATTGTATAAATGGTACAGCTTTAATATATACAGAATTTGCATCTCGCTTGTCAAATGCAAGCGATTAATTGTGTGATGTGGTGATTTCTAGTAACTCATCCTAGCTTTTTATTATCAATGGATAAATTAATTGATTTTTAATTTTTTGATTTAAATTTAAGCACAGCTTTTGTTTCAGTAAACAGTTCAGTTTTAGCAGGTAAAGGAATTAATTGTTTTCAATTTTTAGAATATGTAAGAGAGATCGATTGGGAAAAACATAAGCTCATTTGAAAATCCTTTGAATGGAAATTTCCATTTTTACGTTGTTGACATGGGCTATCTTTCGTTTTTGTATTTATTTGTATTTTAATTGTATTTTGAATTTACATTTTTATGCTACTCTATGAGGGACAGAACATTTGTTGCACAAACAGCTTTTACTATGTGTAACTTTCAACAGCCAGTGGTACCGGATTCTCTGATACAATTTTAGTGGGCGAGCTTAGCAGGATAAGACTGCATGGTTATAGGTCCATGTTAGAATTGCTACAGATCAACTGCTGTATAAATGGTTGTTGCCACATTATGGCCTTCAACAGGGAATAACCATCCCTATGTAAATTTTCCATTTCTACATTATTTGATAAATCCGGATAATAGCCCCCCACACATTTTTTCTAAGTACAAATCACGCAAAGTTGGTACATTCTCCTGTGTTTTGAACAAGAGGTTACCAGATTACAACATAAAACTTGTTTTCCATAAGATTACAACATATAGCACTCGCAATCGAAACACTTGGCAAGCGAGCTAAAAGTGGGGTGGGTTATTCTCCGGATTAACCTTTTAATTTAATAATAGTTTCATTTTATTCTCTCTAGTAAAAGCGAACAATTTAAATAAGACCTATATTATATATACGAGAATACAGCAGCTGCGGCCTTCCACATATAGAGGTTCTCCTTCCAAAAAGATTTAAATATATTTAAATCTCCTTTATTTCTCCCCATCGATTTCTGGGGGAAATCGCCACTCGTAACCGGTTATGCTCAGTCCAGTTGAAGTAGAGGTCAGTGAAACTGACTTTGCTTACTAATTGCAGGAATTTCCTTAATTCCCAGTGCCCAATCAATTCATGCGTGTTGGATTTGCATCTCTATCACCCATGGGTAGAAAATTAAACGGCATTCTCAGATTAATCTACACAAGGTCATTATATCTACGGGCTTTGCCTTGTGAACAAAGAATACACATTTACATCCATTTAGCCACAGACTAATATAGTATTCTGTGCATTTAGCCACAGATTAAATGCAACAGTAACGGTGAATCACCGTTCATGACTTTCTTGACGAAAATCATAGAAATTCGTGAATTGTTGAATTCTTAAACGTTATTAGAAAAGCGTCTCAAACGTGAAAGGTTCCATCCTCTGATTGGCCAAGTTATCCATCACATGATTGACTCAAAGAAAGCACCATATGACTTCTATAAAGAGAACTGGATCACACTTCCCTTGCAACTATTCCTTTCCTCCATGTTTGTTGAGACGCCGTCCTAATTATGTCAATGTACTTACTTTGGTAACTTCCAAATATTTAGGAACGTTCCTTACAGGTACAGGTGGATTTTATGATTATATACAATAACATATTACTTTCCTTAAATACATATAATGTATACGGAAAGTATTGTGACAGGGTCAAAAATTCGAACTCGAGTTTTCGACGGGAGAGCACGAATCAGACGTTTTTGAGATGATGTCTGGTGTGTGTGTGTCGCGACGATAACTGACGAACGAATGGAGCGATTCGAACAAAATTTGGTATAAAAATTACAATCCATGAATACCGGAAGCTTATTGATTTTATACGCAATCAGATGTTCAGAATCCCCCTAAATTTTCGAATGAAATTTTGAAAAAATTATCAAAAAATTAAAACTTTTAATAAAGTTACGTAAATAGTCATTTCTTGTAATTTTTCATTAGAAAACAATTGACATAAATTTTAGAACGCTAGCATGAGCCGTTCTCGATATATCGCAGAGTTTTCAAAAAAATTATCAAAAAATCACATAAAATAAAAATATTACCTATTGTGAAATATGTTCACTTATCATAAGCAATATCATGCGATAAATTTGGTGATACATCATTCTCGTGGATCTAGCTAGTTCCATTCAAGAGAAAAGATATTTTAGGTAATACTTCTGTATTTGGACTCCAATAGACATTTACCTGCTATAAGAATAACTTATTTCTCCTTCCATAACGCTTGGCGAGATTTTGGCGGAATGTAGCCAACTTTGTGACTTTTATAAATGTTGCTAAATTAACGAAAATATCGCCAAATTGATAAAAAGGACGCTAAATCAATGAAAATGATGACTAGATGATGAAAGTCTTGGAAAGAACATAAGTGTAGACTATAAGAATAACACATTTCTCCGTTCGTTTATCCGTAACGCTTGGCGAGAAATTTAGTGAGGCGTCGCCAACTTGGCTGCTATTTTAAATGTTGCTAAAATGACAAAAAATATGGACTATATGATATCGCTTATCGAGGATGCTATCAATACTGATAATTGTTTATTCAGAGTTGCGCGAAGTATAAGTTGAGTATTTTGAAATAGTTTTACATGTCATCCGGAAAATCGCCAAATGTGCAATTCCACAATAAAATCTCAGCGGCTTGGATCTTATATAATATATAATATATTTTGATTGTGAAACTAGTAATTCCATTACATTATATAAGGAAAGTCATGTGCTACCCACATCAGATTTTTTAAATTACATCGGTGTGTGTAACAAGGATGACTGCTCCCCTAAGGATTTATTATGTTTTTCTTGCTGAATCATATTTTCGTCATTGAAACATTAGTTCATCAACTGTTGCCCCCTCCCCCCGCAAGAAATTCTTGAAACGCTCCCCTTAAGTACAAACTATATACATGTGTGTGTGAACACGATATCTCAAGAACAAACTGAGCAGTTCGAGTAAAATTTAATACAATCAAAAATCATTATCATGAAATTAAAAGTACTTATAAATCTCAAGGAATTTTCACAGCACTATGAAATTTTTGTTATATCTTGCAAAATGTATATAATATTGTTTATGTGTTTTTCATAACATTTATATAAACGTTTTCAATAAAATAGTTTACTTTCATAATATTGAACATCTAAAATAAAATACAATTTCCTGTACCAAAGGAAAATAAGTGGAATTGCTGCTCATTGTTTAACGGTGGTTTTCATTGCATACAAACATCTTTATGGACTACAATTTGCATTGTAAATTCATAATGACTTTTTTAAAATTGTTTATAAATTGTCCTAGTATGCTTAATTTGGAGTAAATTTGATAAAGCAATGCATATCTAATTTTCTTTTAAAATTGTTCATAAATTATCCCAATATACTTAATTTGGAATAAATTCGATAATGCAATCAATGCCAATGATAATAACGTAAACAACACAATCAATTATGCAGCAATTAACACAAGAGAATGTATTGATTTTCTGAAAAATTTTGAATTCAAGCTTTTGAAGAAGAAGCACATTTTAAGAACTCTTAAACATACTTCAAACACGATTGGATAAATGTCCATCTGTATGATGTGGATTTGATATATCAAGAACAAATGCATATATCACAATGAAATTTTCTGTGTTGAAGACCCAGGCGGTCCGACTCATCCTAAAGACTCGAGCAACCATTTGGACGGCCGGGAAAGTTGAAATTTTATGTGTGGATATATTATGTAAAAAGCAAGAAGTAGGCACAATTTTTAGTCATGTGCATGATTAGAACTTGAATTATATGAAATTAAAGATTTTCAAGCATTATTTCTTATAGAAAACAATAATTCTTGGAATAGTTATGGTAGCGTAATGGGTGAATGGTGTGAACTTGCAATGGAACAAGGATGCATACAATGGTAGATGAGGGTAAGCTGCAAAATCAAATTTTTACGGAACCTTCACGGCAGTCATCTTGGAATTGTAAAAGTGAAATTCTTGGACAGACGATATGTTCGGTAGCTAGGCATATAAATTCATCAATTGAAGATCTTGTCGCAGGGTGCAAACATTGCATAGATATGAAGTAGAATCCTCCTCAATTACTTTTACATCCTTGGAAATGGACAACAAAACTATGACAGCGTATACATGTAGAGTAGATTTTGCTGGGCCAATAGTAAGTACAAATTTGTTACTTTGGTTTGGCGCTCATAGAAAATAGCTTGACGTCATATCGATGAGAAAGAAGTACAACTTCAAAAGTAACTATTATGCAACTGAAATTAATTTTTGCTCGATTTGAATTTTCAGAAAAAAATGCCACAAATGACTTCCCTCAATTTTTCTCTGATGAATTTAAAGACTTTGTTGTTGATACTAATCCTACTCGGTCTAGCCAGAGGCTACACCAGGTCCATCTATTCTCAAGAAACCAGAAACTAATAAGGGACTCTCGAAAATACCTTCTTTAGATAACCCCAAACAGTACAAGAGATGACCGGGGGAGACCTGTTCAGTATTATACTTAGAGCAAACGGTATAAACCGTGTGCCCCTGTTCGAATTCAAGATAAATTACTCGTATATCCATTAACAAATCTGGAAATGGTGGTCTGTAGATTTCTGTCGCTTCCACAAGTAAGAGCACCGTCTAGTTTATTTTTACTGTACCAATCATACCCAGGAGGGGACCTCCATGTATGAAGATTTGAAATCTTCCTTCTTGAGAAGATTTCAATTAATAAATTATTGTATGTCATAGGAATAGTAGCTCTATATTTTGCAAATGCATCGGCAGTCTCAATACCACTGAGTCCCACATGGGAAGGGATCCACTGTAAATACACTTCATGATGTAAAGACTTTGCAAGAAGGAATGGTATTCGGTACTTTCTCAGCACCATATCATCCTGCTACCAATGGAGCTATTGAAAATTTTGTTGGAACCACCAAAAGATGTATAACAGTCAATATGTCTTCAGGTATTGATATCGATGAATTCATAATACGATTTTTAAGTTTTTATCGATTCGTATCTCATGCTATTGTAGGTATACATCCATGTCCATTAATGTTGGGAAGACAAAATCTCTCGAGATTCGATCTTTCACATCCGCAAGATGTGTCCTTTGTAATTAGAGACAAGAAAGAGAATCAAGTTCGCTATAAAAAAGAGGTACCACGAATAAAAGAAATTGATGACTACTTGCTTGCAGAAGATTGTAGAAAAGAGAAAACGTGGCAAAAAGTTGGTGTACGTTCTCAAGTTGGAACTAACACTTTCATTTTAGGAAACTGTGAAAGAGTTAGGCTCAAGCGACACACTGATCAAATTCGGCTTTCTGGCTGGCCCAGATCATCGAGATTAGTTTGAAACAGATACATTCGGAAAAGTTAACTGTGAAGAATTAGCAAACGGGTTAACATCACTCCTTATAATCTCCAAAACGTCCACATCACTTAATGACTTTACCACCACTATAAAATCACCTATCAGTGCTACGAATGAGAGCCGATTTCCAGAAGTTGAGACACCTACCCAGTCAACTGAGGATCTAACTGTGAAAGTCAATCCACTGGTGTCATCACCACCTATACCTGACAATGTAGTTCAAACTGTTACACGTTCCTCTCAAGCGAGTCCTTCCGAGAGGTTGGTGGTAGGGGAAGGAGGGTACGGTCCCTGTGGATGCCTCCCCCACTGGGTTCCGGTCTAAATTGGGTGGCACTTCCCGACCGTCCAAATAGTTACCTTACACCTTTCTGGTAGGTCGGACGGTCTGGGTTTCAACAACAACAATGTTCCTCTCAAGCGGTCCCTGTGGATGCCTCCCCCACTGGGTTCCGGTCTAAATTGGGTGGCACTTCCCGGCCGTCCAAACAGTTACCTTACACCTTTCTGGTAGGTCAGACGGTTTGGGTTTCAACAACAACAACAACGTTCCTCTCAAGTTAGAATCTCGATAATAACCTTGAGAAGACCACCAAAGAGACTCCACCTTTGAATTGTATAAACTTAAGGGGAGGTGATGTAATATATTTGGCAAATCTGGCAACACGAGTTGAACTGAGTTTGTTGACTGTTTATCCACTATGATGCGCTGCCCTGTATTTTATACTCTGTTAATGTACATTAACGAAACCTCTTTATTTATTTAGAATATTATGTTTAACTCACCCAAGCCTTTAAACCTCACAAGAAGCACATCTGATGACCTAGAAGGCTGCAACTTTGCAAATTTACCGTACGAACCTCGGGCCATATCCTAACGGAGCCGATTTCTGATTTTTTCCCACGGTTCAGAAGAAAATGGGTATGGAAAAGTGGCATTCTCATAAAACCCTTTCGCACTCTAGCTGAATCTTTGCGACTTTCTACCCTTCATGTTTTGGATGCCAGGACAGGGACGTTGTTGAAAGGATATAGACGTTATTAGTTTCGGCATGGCTGGGCTAGTTTCGTATAATATCTTCGAGTATTCGTTTCCCTAGGGCTCCAAATCCATGAAGGTAGAAGTAAGGCGTTAAAACTTCGTATTAAGAAAATGCCAACATCGTTTTAGACAATTAATCAGGTGGCGTTGGGATAAGATAAATAGTCCTGCATTGCATGCATTTCTATGGCGAGAGGCCTAAAATATTTATTTAAACTGTCAGTTTTGTTAAAATAAATTATTAGCGCAAAGTAGAATTGAAACAATAAAGGATATTCCTACGTATTTAAAATTATTTTACCTTTCAATTTATTTTTATCTCTATATTGTATACTCTATCTTACAACTATTCAAAAATACTGGTTAATTATACTCATAATTAGGGAACTCTTAATTTAAAAATAATCAAAAATACATATTCTGTAAATACTACGCCTTTCTGTTGTGTCAACTAACAATAGAAGCTACTTTACTAACACTGGTTAAATTTTAGACCCCCCCCCCCCCCTAAAATGCTCGTCGCGAAATGATTCCTGCCTTAACGATAGCATCTTGGTTTGAACCATATTTGTAAATCGTATCGCTCTGAAAAAATTATAAATTTGAAGTTATTCAAACTTAGTCATTCACTGAATCTAACCTGTAGGGATAGTGTGTGCCCACTTCTAAATACTTTATGTATCAGCCAACATTTGTAACGTACCACTAATTCATCGAGTTAAACAGTTATCCTCCTTTCCATGCTGCAACTGCAAGTGGAACCCATAATACTCTGTCATACATAATTCATTTGTATTATTTAACTACATATAATAATTTAATGGAATTTTCATTAAAGGAAGATTTTATTCAAGATTTCACTTAAAGTAGTTATATTTTTCTGGAAAAAAAAAACACATTTCGTTAATAAGAGCATAAAAAGTTGATTAAACGTATCAACCGGTTTCAGAGACCAAAAATAGCCTCCCTTTTCAGGTTTGACAAATTCAAAGGCAAGAACGTATCTGCATTGCTGGTGCCGTTGGTCTGTCTCTATCCTAAAGAAAGAGGCTGTTTATCTCCTCCCTCTCCTTCTAAAAGCGATCGAAATTTTTAATCGACATTTAATGCTGTTATCAATGAAATACTTTTATTGCAAACTAATTTAGACAGCAGTTTGAGATAATTTTTATATATTATATGTTCATGGTACACATAAAGTTCCGGTTTGGTACGAGGTTCTTAAAGTTAGCTAGGCCCTGTGCCCCATCTTTTGTAAGTAGGGCCTTGTGAGTATAATTAAAATTTGGCTCAAGTATTGGATGTATAATAACTTCAGATAAAATATTTTAGATTTAAAATTGCTAAAAAATTATAGCAGTAATTTAATAACTTGACATCGTTTTAAGATTATGGGTTCAACATTAGCTTTTAGAAAGCATATTTCTAACATAACATTTATCTACATAACATTTATTTATTTTTTGTACTGCCTCTCCCCGTTCCACATACAAGGGTGAAAAAACTTACTCCTTTATTTTCATTTAGGCTATGCATAAGGCCTATAATTCCAAAAAAACCATCTCTACCAATACTTCTTCACCGAGAAGTATTGATAGATGTGACTTTTAGTAGTTAGTAAAAAAATTGAATGTGGACATTCAATTAAAAAAATCTCACCAAACTGCAAAAGTATATGCCTGCCTAAATCCCTTTCTCGTGTTCTTTTATTGTTGAGTCTGAATATCCAGTCAGTAATGAGAATATCGCCTGATACGAAATAGCTGATGAGAGCAGTAAATTACTTTTGTGTTTTATTGTGTTACCCTTCCGAGAGGTTGGTGGTAGGGGAAGGAGAGTAAGATCCCTGTGAAGGCCGCCTCCACTGGGTTCCGGTCTAAACTGGGTGGTACTGTCCCGGTTGTCCAAATCAGATACCTTACATTTTCGGGTAGGTCGGCCAACCACTAAAACTGCTGCTCATACCTCAGGGTGAGTCGAGTGGTCCGGGTTTTCGACTTTCGGTTAGGTCAGACGGTCTGGGTCGAACAAATAAACACGAAAATTCAATTATTTTCCTGAGCACATTTGAAAGATAAAGAAATCTAAATATCTTTATAAAAAAAATTATTAAATTTCAACTTCGGGGGTTCTCATTTGGCAGGGAGTCGAAGCTTAAGCTTCATTTCATTAGCTTCATAGTCGATTCATCACTATTCAAAAGAGAAATAATGTCCACGGTATAATGGGTACTTTTTTTAGGTTATAGTTCACTACAAAAGATGGCAGCACCATACACGATTCAAAGCCAAGAAAATTGATAAATATTACGGTTTAATATAGAGATCTGTAATTGTAGGATCCACCGAAATTTAAAACTTTCGCACGCAAGTTTGCGTTTATCAGTGCTTATTTCAGGACTTTTTGGCAAGGGGGAGGGGGGAGCAAATGAAATTTTCTTTCGGGGAGGAGGGGGGATCTATTTGCCCTATATAACTATATCTAAATGCTGTCACATAAATAGATACTAGGTTAGCGTAAAATGTTTCGGGGATTGAAGAGGGGGGGGGGGGGTTCGACCTGAAAGAAACACGGTTCGGCTCGACTGTACCAGTGCGTAAACCCTGTACGACGCCGAAGAAATTTACACTGCAAATTTCAAGCCCGGCCCGAATACCATTAAGTCTCGGCCGAGTTTTCCCGATATGATTTCCTATTCAAATGTGCTAAAACCATGAACTTGTGATATTTCTGTACGAAGAATTAAGATAAAAGTATTTTTTTTTACACATTTATACTTGGGTGGGTGACCACCTGGGAACACCGCGTGCTGTTGACAGATTTCGGGCGCGGTAGCCCGGTGGTTTGCGCGCTGGGTTTGCACGCTGCCACAACTTCCGCCGTGTTCATGCGGAGTACGATCACGTTAAACATGTGGGTCCGTAAGTCCTTCCGAAAGGTTGGTGGTAGAGGAAGGAGGGTACGGTCCCAGTGGATGCCTCCCCTGCTGGGTTCCGGTCTAAATTGGGTGGCATTTCCCGGCCGCCTAAACGGTTACTTTACACCTTTCTGGTAGGTCGGATGGTCTGGGTCTCAACAACAACAACAACAACACATTTATCTCTGTTACCTTACACCTTTCTGGTAGGTCGGACGATCTGGGTCTCAACAACAACAACAACACATTAATCTCTACATAACTGAATTCAGCACAATAATTTCAGGTACTCTATTAAAATTAATTTAAACATTTTTTCAAAATTAAAAATGTTCTGTTCGGTCCAACTTGATTTTTTAAAAACTATGACCGATTTCTGACTGGTCAGAAACAGTCAGATCCAGCTCGAGCCTATGAAAGTTTTTCCACTTTTCCTGAAAGTCTATCGACAAGTTTAGTTCTGGTGCTGCCATCTGTGGGGGTAATGACAAATGTTTCTAAGATAGAGGATCCGCTAGTAATTCCATCGATCCGCTTCCTGAAATGTGAAGAAAAACAGAGTATGTATTTATTGATGGTTTTGATGCACGGGGGCGGCGGAGGAGGCTTATTTGGAATTTTCAGATAAAAAAAACAAAGTATGCTTTTACCAATAAATGTATTTTATTTGACAAATAATTTTTTCCCGAATTTTTTCTGATGTTTAAGTGTGTGTGTGTGTGTGTAGAGGAGGGGGGGGGGGGGGGGGTATTCTTCGGGATTTTTCAGAATCTCAAATTGAGACAAAAGGGAAAGCGGAGAGGCTTTCCAAAGAAAGGCGAATTGGGTATATCAACAATAATTCTTAAAATATTCTTCATTATAACTTTAAAAATATCATACGCATCTAGAGAATCATACAATTAATCGATACTAATTTAACACCGTTTAAATAAAACTGTTATTTTTTAAATATAAAGGTTAAGCTTTTAACAAAAGATTGCGGTATACAATGCATAAATGTCCGATCATAAGTACATATAAAGTAAATCTAGATTATGCAATTTGAACATAATCGATGAATCACCTACGTCCACCTTTCCAAGATGGAATTCTTTAAACTAGTTGTATATTGTTGCTTTGGATGGTGTTTCAACACCAAAAGTCGAATTCATTCGATATCAACCCTTTCTTTTTTTCGATCTAGACCGTCCGACGTACCCGAAGCTTTCTGTTTGGATGATCAATTCAGTCCCACCCAATTTAGACCGGAATCCAGCGGGGGTGGCATCCGCAGGGACCATCCTCCTTATCCTATAACCAAACACTCGGAAGGACTTACGGACTCACAAATTTTACGTGCCCGTACTCCGAGAAAACACGGGGACAGTTTGGGAAGAGCTGGGAATCGAACTCTGGATTTAAAACAGCAATTTCTCTTTCTACCAAAAGCATTGGCTAGTTATCATATTTTACTTAATTCTATATTGTTGATAGTTCTAATTGATGTAGAATGTTGTCTCATAATCGTTATTAGAATGAAAAAGAAAAAGTTTTTTTTTTTCCGGATTTTCTATTGTTTAGTTATTCTTTAAAATACTTGCGCATAAATTCTCTAAAAGATTATTTTTACAAGTTGGCAATAGGTATGAAAATACCATAACGCGCATGGATTTATATGTCTTATCTGTGTTAATAAAAACTATTTTGATGGATGCCACAAATGTCTATACTGTCTGGCCAGAGTCGGACAAAACTGGAGACTTGATGTTTATTTACCTGCTGCTTCAAAATGGATAGTAAATCAGAGCTAGTAGTTTCTCACCATAAAGTTTCACTATTTTATAACGGGTATATGGCCCAAAATTTGCTGAAAATATACACATATATTTACGATATCAAATTATTAAAAAAAAAAAAAAAAAAATCTGATATGAACAGCACATGACTTTCCTTTATAATGCAATGAATTTACTCCTTTTATAATAAAAAATTAATGTATAGGATCCACGGTACTGTATTTTTAACGTTGAATTGCACATTTGGAGATTTTGCGGATGACAGCATGTAAAACTATTTCAAAGTACCCAATTAACTTATATTTCGCGCAATTCTAAATGAACAATTATCAATATTGATAGCATCCTCAATAAGCGATATATTAAAATATTTTAATAATTAATTCACCAATTAGGGGTCACTTTCATAAATTTAGCTTCATTTTTGCAATTTTGACAATATTTTCGTCAATCTGGTTCGAAATATCGCCAGATTGCCGATACTTCGCTAGATTAATCGCCAAGATCGTCAAAATTTCGCCAAGCGTTACGGACGGAGAAATAAGTTATTCTTATTGCACATAAATGACTATTGGTGTCCAAATACAAAAGTATTTCCCAAATATCTTCCCTCGTGAAGGGAACGAGCTAGATTCACCAGAATGATGTCATGAAATTTACCATATGATATTACATATGAAATGTGAACATATTTCACAATAGTTAATATTTTTATTTCATTTTGTGTGACATTTTGATACATTTATGTGAAAAATGCGCAGTACCTCAAGAGCGGCTCATGTTAGCGTTCTAAAGTTTGCGTCAATCGTTTTCTAATGAAAAATTACATAAGAAATGACAATTTATGTAACTTTATTAAAGGTTTTTATTTTTGATGATTTTTTCAAACTTTCACTCAAAAATTTAGGGGTGTTTTGAACATTCGATTGCGTTTAAAAGCAATAGGCTTCCAGTATTCACTGATTATAATTTTTGTACCAAATTTCGTTCGAATCGTTTCATTCGTTCGTGAGATATCGTCTCCACAGACTCACTGACAGACACACACACACACACAGACAGACATCACCTCAAAAACGTTTGATTCGTGTTCAGGGGTACTTGAAACATGCTCTCCCGTCAAAAACTCGAATTCGAATTTTCAATCCAGTCACAATACTTTCCTTATACATTATATTATGTATATAAGGAAAGTAAAAAAACAGCTAAGCACTTGATTTGATAAGACGGTGGGGTACAAATAAGGTGTACTTAAATTAAAGTAACATTTTACGACATTAAAAGAAACTCTACATAAATTGTAAACGAAAAAAAAATAAACTTTATGTTGTACGGTCTTCTATATAATGTATCCTCATTACAAAAACTTGTTATTAAAACTTTTGAACTCTCACAAATGACGTTAAAATGGATACATTAATACAGCTCATTTTAGATTGCAAAATTCACAAATAAAATACAGGTCATCGCCTTTTGCATGACTGCAAATTTCGTTTTTGGGGGCCAGGATTGGCCCACAAGAGGTACTCGATATGACTTCTTTGCATCTCATGAAAGAAAACATGACGTCGGTGCCTACTCTACGACTTTACCTACCAGTCAATCTATATATTTAATTTATAGCCAATTAAACAAAGAATGCACCGCTATGCTAATTGTTTCTTTGCAGTAGATTTGTTGAAGGATTACCCCAAAGGTGAGACAAACATCGTAACATAGAGGTACAAATGCAGATAAATTGACATTTCTACCTGTATTTGTACCTCTATATATGTATATTGTATCTATGTACGAACAAAAATATCTTAGACTCCCCCCCCAATATATATATATATATATATATATATGCAGGGTATCCCAAAAAGATTGAAACGCGCTTTAATTCTTTATCTGTTGGAGATAAGTGGGCAATGTAAATTGCAAAAGTGTTGAAAGTAAGGTAGGAAATAAGACTGCGTTAATAAAATAGTCCTCTCATTAATTTTCAAAAAGTTACACTTTTTAAATTTTTATACGACCCCCTTAGACAAATTTGGACAATCAGAAACTTTTTATTTTTAATGCAACAAGATCATTAAAAAAAATCGCATATCGGTATCTTTAAAATCAACTGAATTATGATAAAGAAAAAAATCTGACTTATGCCACTTTTCCGAACCATGTGAAAGGCAGTTTCATCAGTGAAAATAGGGATCATAAATAAATTAATGATGGAAATTGTTTAGATCAAAAATACGTTAATATGTGTCAAAATTTTTTATCACAAATGCATCTAAATAAAGTATTACACAGACAGAGATCATATAAAGCAGTGGTACTCACTACGCTGTTGGGGCACATAATTAAAATATGCATACACTGATCTTTTTTGTGATATGTCACAAAGTTACATTTCTAATTTGATATAGGGTCCCCATTCACAATGTTCAATTTTCAATTAAATATAACTCGCTCAATTTTAAAGATACAGATATGCGATTTTTTTTTAATGATCTTGTTGCATTAAAAATAAAAATTTTCGGATTGATCAAGTTTGTCAAGGGAGTCGTATAAAAATTTAAAAAGTGTAACTTTTTGAAAATTAATGGGAGGACTATTTCATTAACGTAGTCTTATTTCCTACCTTACTTTCAACATTTTTGCAATTTACATTGCCCACTTATCTCCAACAGGTAAAGAATTAAAGTGCGTTTCAATCTTTTTGGGACACCCTGTATATCCAGACAAATATCACCATAAGCGTAGTTGTCCGATTTGTTGCAATTTACATTGCCAACTTATCTCCAACTTATCTCCGATTTGTTGCAATTTACATTTTTGCAATTTACATTGCCCACTTATCTCCAAAGAATTAAAAGGTAAAGAATTAAACCGCGTTCCAATCTTCCTGGGACACCCTGTATATATATATATATATATATATATATATATATATATATCAGAATATATATTCTGAATCCACCGCACTGGTTCTGTCCCGTGGTCGATATAGTATAACGAGGGATGGGCCAAATATGGAAACATAAATTCTAAATTAATTCACGTGTTTCAAGATAACTCATATACATGTGTTGACGGTTTAAAAACTTTTCACGTTATCCTGCCTGGAAGAGGTTTATAAATAAGCAACTTGAGTCAAAACAAGTACAGGTAATATTGCTAAATCAGTAACATCAGTAGACTCGTCTAAACGTGATGTAAAACTACGTGGGGAAATTTTTTTGAGCGCTAAAAGGAATTTTTCATATTTGTAATATTAAGGATTTTTTTTTCGTTAATTTAAAAATTAATTACGAAAATTTACGAGTAAGAAAAAAAATAATAAAATTTTTTAA
Source organism: Amaurobius ferox (assembly GCA_951213105.1). Lineage (NCBI taxonomy): Eukaryota > Metazoa > Arthropoda > Arachnida > Araneae > Amaurobiidae > Amaurobius > Amaurobius ferox. Next base: position 22,553,076 of record OX578137.1, read on the forward strand.
AAGGACAGAATAAAAAAAAAAGTTTAAATTTTTATAAAAAAAAGTCAGCGAAACCCCTGAGAACGTAATGATGAATTTGATCAAACAAAAACTTTTTAGTGTTTTCTAAAAAAAAGAAAGTTCGACATAACGAAATTATTTTTATCTATTCAGAAATAGAACCAACCCTCTTGCCGACAAAACAAATAAATGTTTTATTAGGTTCGAAGATGTATGGGTAAAGTGTTTACATTTTCCGTAAGTTCCGGTTTCAGCCAGACATACCCCAAACATAAGATGTTTATTCACATCAAAATCAGCTCTGTACGAGAGGGTCTAAAGTGGTAAAAATCTTATAACGTCTCAGCGGCAAAATATCTTATTTGTTGCTGAACTAATATTCAGATAAAAAAGTACGAGTTTTTTTAATCTTATCAGTCAGAAGAACCGCTACTTTAGAAGAACCTTCAGATAAGGCCACAATGATGGAAGCTTAAGATTCACGGACTATGAACCAGTGTCTGTTTGGATTTCACCTTTTTGAGACACAGCTTGTTTACATGAACAAGAATTCAAGATTAACATGTCCGTCATCTATATATTATTATTTCTGTAAGTTTTTTGATGTGAATAACATCTATGGCCGGGGTTTCTCTGACGGATAAACGGAGAGTTACAAAAAATGTAAACACTTTGGTCGTTTACACCCCCGAATCTTCGACCACACAGATAGCTACCATGAGCCTTAGGGTTGGTCGTGTGGTCTGGGTTTTCGACACCCCCGAACCTAATTGATAAACATGTAAATAATTTTTCTTGTTTTGTCGGTAATAGGATCCAGATTAGGAATGTGTAGAAATAATTTCAATATTGTAATATTTTGAACTTTTAACAAGTAGCATTAAACAAGTAGCTCTTCGGGCGGGTTTTTTTCCTCCTAACTTTCACTCGAAATATATAGTAAATTGTAAAAGATAGATATGAATAGTAAATAAAGATAATGTGTACTATGAAATTTAGTATTAAAATCTATATTTATTACTGAGAAAAGCTCTTATAATTTCCCCATAATCGTCTTGTCAAGTTAAATAAGAAGAAAATTTTCTGTTTTTCAAGTTTGTAATACTTATATATTATGCTAGCAGAGAGGGGGAGGGAAGCCCGAAGAAATTCCAGAGGCCAGTGCAGACTGCACGGCCCGGATCTGGATTAAAAAAAAATCTATCTACACGTAATTTTTCTTTCTGTTAACTGAATTATTGTTTTTCTTGGGGTCGCTCTAAGCGGCCTTGGGGCCTATACCGGCCTTGTGGTCAGTACCTCAAGTGGGCAAAGACTCGTGGGTGCGGTAGCCCGCTGGTTAGCACGCGGAAATTGCACTCGGTAGACCCGGGTTCGATTCCCCCTCGCTGCCAAAAAACTGCCGCCGTGTTCACGCGGAGTATGATCACGTTAAACATGTGAATCCGTAAGTCCTCAGGGGTGCGGAACTAAACCTGTAAACCGAGAGGTAGGCCAGGGCCGCACTGCTGTCTCCATGTCTCCAAGTGGGCAAAGACTCAGCTATCTAGGTCACTGAGCAAGGTCATTCAGCTATCTAGGTCACTTCAAGAGGTTTTGGGAAGAATTTTTGAAACCTTCATTTTCTCTGCCCCTCTGGAGGGGAATTGAAAATTCGGCTCTGTTAGGCTCTGTCAGGTTCTGTCCATTAGTAGATCCTGGGGAGGGGAGCGACTAGGGGCTTCACTCCTTAGAAAGAAATCGTTTATACTAGATAAAATGACATTTTTATCTGTATTTTTACCTCTGTATACGTATATTGTACCTATGTACAAAAATAAAAATATATATCAGCCCCCTCCCCCCCCCCCTCAAACAAACAAACAAAAAAAAAAAAAATCTAGATCCACCACTAGTTCTATCCCGTGGTCGATATTACAAGTGTGCAAAGATTTACTCTTCTAGTCCACCGGCAGGCTTCTAGGATGTGTGGAAAGACATAAGCAAGTTATACAATTATTATATGAATACACAATGAAGACTGTGAGGTGAGTGACAATTCACATACTTTAGACTGTCAAATCAAGTAAAATACGCTTTATGAATTTAAATGCATTATTAATGTTCAGAAAAATACAATAACAAATATATGTTTGACTGTAAGTTTTCCTTCATGACCTACTTATTCAGCAACCACCTGTCTAACAAACAACCTTTTTCAGAGGTCACGTAAGTGGTCGTTATATACAGGTTTCGCTATATCACTACCCCGCTACCCATTTCTGAAACAACTGGCACAGAAGAGGTGGAAATACTTGCTAAATATCACTGAAACTGTGAAGAAATCGATCGAAAATACCAAGGGGAAAAGTCAAAGTTGTAGTATGAGTAATTACACAGTTCAGATTGATTGCAGTCTGGAGAAGGCAAGCTGCTATTCGGGCAGTGACCCATATGATGCATTTACATTGTTCGTATTTGTTTCAAGGTCTTCACTGAACCGCCTAATCATCCCAGATGTCGCCAGGGGCGATTTTGACTTTTTTTTTTCATATACACATTCTTTTTCCGGTTATAAAAAAATTAGCCTTTCTATTTCTATGATAAAGTGAATGTAGTTGGTACGATAAGAAACGGATGGATATTGTGATTCATGTGGAACTTTCTCTCTCACATAGCTAGCACGTGCATAGAGATCTTCACGGGTTCAGGCATCAGTCGGGTCGCATTTCTTGGAAAATTTTAAGATAAAGTGTTTGGTTGGATAGCGTGTGATTAAAATTCAGGCTATGGCTATCAGTGGTGGATTAACAATGTGGGTGATCTTACGCTTAATATTATTTAGGGGTAAGTACAGCTCAAACCGCTGCTGAAGTGATACAATTAAAATAACTTTGTTAAAAGCAGCATACAACATAAAATTTATAGTATCGACCAGCTTTGAAAGCAAAAGCAGCTTTCTGCGCCAGGACACACAAGGAGCGCCGCATTCACTTACAAAAGAAAGATCGGCGATGCACAAACGACAAACCATGATCTTCCATCTTTATAGAGTTTAATGGATTTTTACGAGAAATTTTTGTATGGAGAGAAGGAAGATTTGGCACACCTTTATGACCAGCGGCAAACACACGAAATGTGTACTTGGTCAATTTTCCGATGAAGTTAGAGCCTGAGCCCGGTTGAACTGTATGTTACTTCCGAAAATTGGGAAATGGCCAAGGATTTTTTCTTCTCTATTAGCACTAACGTTCCAGCTTCATGCAGTAAACGTGACTGAAGCAGAGAAAAGGCGTTGCCAATGGCGATAGAGAAAAGAAAAAGACATAAATCAACCCAGGAGGAAGGAATACCAAAGAGGAAAGTGAACGGCCAACACAGGATAGTTTCAACAATGGACACAGGATAAATGTCCAGCACAGGCTTCTGTGTTAGACGTTCATTTTCCTGTTTGGTATTTTACCATTCATTCCTTCCTCCTAGGTTGTTTTACGTCTTTTTTCTCCTCTCGTCGTTGACAAAACCATTTCCCTGCTTCAGTCATGTGACAAACTGATATATATTCTGTGAGTCACGTTTGCTGTTTGTGCATCAGTTGCCGATCTTTGTTTTAGTGAAGGTTGCGCTTCTTTTGTGTCTCACGCTTGGCTGTTTTTACTTTCAAAGCCGGTCAAATTTTGTGTTGCATGATGCTTTTAGCGAAGTTATTTTGTTAGTAATATTATTGGGGGGCGGGGGGGCTCTATGCAGTGCTGCTGATAGAATTTTCGGGCTTCTATTCAGAAAATGTGCGGGTTCCCTACTATTCCCTATTTAACAAGTTATTGACCTTAATTATAAACTGCTTATGCGGCCCTTGCTCCCAAATCTCCAGGGTTCCTATGCATTCTCAACAAAACTGTATAAATCGAATCATTGTACTAGTACGCTTACAGTTTATAAAACTAAGTCAAACAAAAAAGTGCTTTTACTAAGCTTAAACCATAAATCTATAAGAATTGAAAAAAGGCATAAGCGTATACCTGAAACGATCAAATTCTATAACAGCATAGCATTAAATTTGGTGTAGACATGACGGATCAGATGGCAAGAAAATACTTAATGAAATCGAAGTGTCAAAGGTGGCCTGAGCAGGTTTTCAATATTCTTGATCTAGCTGGAATAAACTCGCGGGTATTATATAAAGAAACAACCGGAGACAAAATTTCTAGGCAGTAATTTTTATTCAAATTTGCTGAAGATTTTCAAGATGCGCAACAGAAAGAACAAGAAGATATACAGAAAACGTCAACAAATTCAGGTTCAGTTTCATGTGTGAGAAAAAGAGCCAAATAAGATATTGCAAAGAAAACTAAACTTCAAAAATCTGTTTCAAATGCAAAAAATATGTGTGTTGCAAATGTGTCTTCCAGAACCCAATCATTTGTAACATCTGCGCTGAACATGAATAAGGTTTGCATATTGTTTATTTTTAAATTCAGGAATAAATGGTGATTTTGTTCATTTTTTTAATTGAGTAAATAAACAAATTAGAACTGTTTTTGGACAAAATTGTTTTATTCACCCACCAAATTGTACTAAATGGTATATTTTTGCTTTACATTCATCGTAAAATATATGACTTTTTACGGGTCATTTAACCCACTGTGTGGTAGAAAGAGGTATACATTAAATATCGGTAAATTTAGTGTTAATAAACACTTTCATTTTCAGTGATATAAATTTTATAAGAATGCTTTAATTTTTAACACTTTACAACAAAGTTTGAAAGTGTTTATGACTTTGTTCATTCTGTCTGTCTGTCCGTGTTATAATTTAATAGTTTAGATAAATTATTTAAATATATTTAAATAACGCCAAACAATATATTTACAAGTAATATGTTTAATTTATTCTCAACACTAATATCACGACTGGCGAAGGCCGTTTGGATCTGTTCCCTCTGAGACACCTGCAATCATAATACAATGTTCAAGGTGATCGCAAGTGAGACGGAGCACCTCGGAACTCGGGGGTCATGTGCACCTCTCTCAGTTGGGAGAAAAGTTGGGGAAAACAGGTGTACTTTGGATAAGGGATGAAATGCTACTATTTTGAAAAAGGGTAGCGCAAGGGATGAAATGGGAAGGGATAAAACGGGCATAAACTCTATGGTAGCCATAACAACAGCGAATAGCGTCTAACTTAAAAGTAAGAATCTTACCACTACACTCCCTCTTTTGAAAAAATTCTGCATAACATCGATTTAAAAGTTTGTGGTAATTTATTACGAGAAAAGTGGTTTTACTATAAACGTTATATTTATTTTTAATTTCGGAAATTATATTTCTCTCTGTATCCCCTCTACAGTTATCCCTTCTACCGTGCACTTTAGGGCTTCGAGGTATGGTTCTTGCTTTCATGGTCCAATTAATCCTATTCCGTTTAGACCCTTGATAGGAACTACAGCTTAAGGCCCTATTACACGACAGTAATTTGGGACAACAAACCGTTGCAGACCACAGGAAAAATAACTACGGACAATATAGGAGATCAAACAGACCATTTCTGGTATAAACTAAGGTAACAACAACAACAAAAAAAAATACAACAAAATAAGTTTTCTGCAAGAAAATAATATTATAATAATAAATAAAAACAGTTTTAATTCAGAATCTTGTTCAATTTGCATGGTCTTGTGGAAAAAACAAAGTTCGACCCAGGTGACTGAAAATGTTTAACGGGTTCTAAACACAACGTTACGAAAGTGGGGCTTTGCACCACGAAGTAAAAGAAAGTTTTACTCATTTTCCCGCGATTTTTTATTCACATCTATAAGTAAATGTTGCTGAGGAAGTCATTGACGTTATATTTCTACCATATTTAGTACCATTGATGGCAAAGAACAATAAAAGGCAAAATGTGCATGAACGAGCATGGGCGCCTATAGAACTTTTTACACTGCCCACCTGTGTCACATTGAATGTTTGGAGGTGGGGGGGCTCTTTTGCCATGCCCAATGGGCGCCCATGTGGAAGTAGCACTATTTTGTATAACTCTGGGCTATCAGATGGCTTAAATTCATGGTTTACATATTACACTATACAAATACTAAGCATAAAGTCACATAGTATACTATATAGGAAAAATATCGAGAATTTATATATTTATTTTGTATAGGAAGTCTCCCTTAGTTTTTTATGAGGGTTCCGATTAAAACACCTTAAAAGGAATCGACTGTTATCAGGAAAATAACATTCATTTCAACATAATTTGCAGATTTCAACCAACCAAGATTACAAATTTATTCTGAAATTGAGGCATATAGGACCAACCATTGAGGAGAATTCACCATCCCAGATTCCAGAGAGTGCCGGATCCCCCCCCCCCCTATTGGAATATTTCATAGACATAGACTACTATATATATGGAATATATTTTTTTAGGGAGTAGAAGACAAGAAAACTTAAAAAAAAAAATCAAATAGGGAGGGGGCTGATAAATGTTGAATATGAGACTGCTATTTGAATGGGCCCATAATGTGTATGGGGGGGGGGGGGGACTGCAGCATAGTTGGGTAGTTATTATATTAACTGAATCATCAAATTTGTCTTCCTGCAATAGATTATATTTTGATTATATACATAAAATCTCTTTGAAACAATCATCAAAATGAAACACATTTATTTTAAAACGATTGCCACAACATGTGAAAGAAATATTTCCTGTCAACATCTCCAGCATTATTTTGTTTTTGTCTCCGATAGTTACATTTCTTGTGTAAATTTCATTACGTCATAATTATCTTCAAGGAAGTAGAGAGACTTGAAATGCAAAAACGCAATATCCGCTTTTCGTGATAATCGCAGTAATTTAAGCATTTATGTTTTGCGTCATAAAATTTACGCAGAATTCAGAGCCAGAACCCTATTCTAACAATGGTGAATTTGCACCGTCTATTTTTCGCAGAATTCCCATTACCTTGAATTTTTGGCAGACAATTAAATATATTTGTAAAAGTCATTCAAACAAAATGCGTTTGTGTGTGTGTTTTTGGACTCGATAATGAATCACCACTCACCAAATTAAAAAATTATACCATTGTCAAATTGTATGTGTAGATACAATATGTGAAAAGCTAAAATTAAATAGAATCTTTAGTCATTCTCATAATTAGAATTATTAAAATTTTAAGATTTTTTACACATTATTGCCTATAGAGAAACAGTTATAATTCTCAAAACAATAATGGTGGTATATTTTCTTAGTTTGAATTACAAGAATCCAAATGTATCAAAATTAGGGGCGGAGATCATGTTCGCCCATAGAGGGTACGGACAGTATGTGTGTGTGTGTGTGGGGGGGGGGGGGGATTCCTAGTATTATTTTTTTTTTGAAGGAGGCGATTACATGAAAAATTCACAAAGAAGGTAAAATTAAATACGGAGGGGGAGGGGGCGTGACAAATGTTTGTAGGGCTCTGCAGATATGAGGATCTGCAGCCAACGCGACTTTTTCTCTTTTTTGTTTGGGGGGGGGGGGGGTCGCAAGAGGTTTAGGTATATGGAGGTATTGGTTGAAATTAGACATTAATTGGGTATTGAGGCAAAGGAGTGGGGTGCAATGCTTCAAGCTAGGGAAGAGGGAGGGGCGCAACCAAACCAAGCACCTCAACTGATCAGAATAGTATATATTAACACAAATTAGCTAAATGTATATAATTAATTAGTTTCATTAAACTGTTGCCAACTTGTAAAATGAAATTTTTGACGAATTTAATTTTAAAAGAATAACTTGGGAACGAAAGCACATAAAAAGATACATTATTTTCTTTGCTAGTGATTGTTATACAAGTGCGTCTAAATAATATATTGAATATTTCTGATGATATACTAGAGAAAGTCAGGTGAAGTCTCAAACTCCGGATATTTTTAATGGACTTTCTAAGGTACTGCTTTTACTTTTGTAACTAGGAAAGCAAATCTGATGATTCACTTCGGTGCTGATTGATTAGTTTTCGTCCATTACGATGCGATGTGAAATAGTTTCCTGTTAGTTTTAGTGAAATAGTTTCCTGTTAGTTTTATTGTCATTTTTACCATTTTTATTGCTTCTGAAATGAACAGTGGAGATAGATTGGCTTTAACGCGCTGTATGGTAGTCAGACCCGGATGATGGGGTTGGCTATACACATGGGAATAGCTATGGTATCCGAAAGAAACAGACCAAAGATTGCTTATGAGATTTCTTTCGTTTACTGAAAAGAAAAGCTAGGAAGCCAGTCGTATCTTTGAGGGAACACGATCTTTCCAAATTAATAAATAAAAAACACTTAGTGCAAAGGATAAGAAAACTTGAGAACAACGTATTTAAGCAGAATAACAATGTCGTATACAACTGTTTTGAGAATACACTAGAACCCCTTTGTCAGTGCTAGACAGAAAAAGTAACTATTTATGTAAAACTAACTATATTTGCAGTCCTTGTATTTAACTATATTAATTTATTTAATTGTATTGAATTTTGAATGGAATAAGTCTACTTTTATTATAGTAGCTATATCATTATGATTTAATGTTAACAAATAAATACTAAAATTTCTTATTTATAAATTAACTAGAATATAACCCTGACTCCCGTGGCGTCCGTTTTAAAAGGAATAAGTTTTTTTTAATTTCATCTAAGTCTTTGGATTAAAATTACTAAGGAAGAAAAATTGAAAATAATTTGAAAGGAGAAAATATTTACATTTATTGTTTTCGACAATGCACTCTGATGTGAAAAGGTTTAACAGAACAATAATTTACATTTGAAATATTTCTTTGGGAAAAAAACAAACAAACAAAAAAAAGAACCACGTTTAAGCAAAAATTTAATTAGCTAAGAACGAACGCTCCGGTTTTTAATATGAACACTGAATTCAAGCAGTAATGAAAGTGGAAAGTTAATGAGTGATCGGAAAAATTTAATGTTCACATAGAGGGTAATGAAAGTACTAATGGTCTGGGTTAGTATCTAAATTGAAATGCTTATCCATGATTGGAACATGTTTGGCAACATTTTGAGCAGCGTTATCCAGAGATAGATAGATAAACAGACATATACATCAAGGTGTTTATATTATTAATAATGCAGTGACGGGAGCAATTGTGAAATTTCGAATGTAAACCCCGTACAAGGCAACTTTCAGTATATCTGTGATGCCATGTAAATGTACAATTGAAAAACGTTTTAAAATATGGGTATCAAAATATTTAAATCTATTTTTAAATTTTGAATATGTTTTAAATACTTTAAAAGACTAATATAATTCAAAAGTAATAATAATAATAATAATAATAATAATAATAATATAAATAAATAAATAATAATAATAATAATAATAAAACCTTGTTAAAATTTAATTCAAAAAGTGAAATTTAAGATTTGGACGTATTTATGCAAAATCCCTCTATTTAAATCGTAAAACTAACTATATTTACACTCCTTGTAATTACCTATTTATATTTATTATGGTAAAACTTATTGTGAATGGAATTATACAGGTATTATAGTCTATTTTTACTATAATACCTGTATAATTATGATCTAATGTTAACAGAGAAATACCAGAATTTCTTGTTTATAAACAAATAATGAAAGGAGCAATGGTGTTATTACATATATAAACCCCGATCATATATTTTAAAACAAGTGCAACCTTCAGTATATCTATAGTACCATGTAAGTGGAAATAAAAACATTTTTTAAAATATAAGTATGAAAATATTATATTTTAAACGGTACCTTAGATAAAAATTACTAAATACATTAAAATACTAAAATGACTCAATTAAAATAATAATAATAATAATAATAATAATAATAATAATTAAAAAAATACACAGACGTCATTTGAAATTTTCGAATTTTTTTTATTTATTTCCCATTTTCACACAGGTTTTTCTAAGAAGTATCTTAAAGTTGGAAAAAATGTTCGGTCTTTTGATAAAATTATCAATTTAACGTCATATTAATTATTTGAATGTGTTCATGTCACGTTCTTTAGAAACAATTAAATCACTGATACACATATAATCTTCAGATTTATATTTTTCATGAAGATGCCTCGAAGGCGTATGTTGGTAATTTGTAAACTCCTTATAGAACAAATTTACGCACTCGAGTATGTCCTGAACCTTATGTCCCGATATTTCCTCTAATTTTTTTTTACAAGGGGGTAACTGTGATATGAAGTTTGCTGTACATATTGCAGCTGCAGCTAATTGACTTGGCAGGTAATTTAACAGTATCTCCAAATTTTTAAATGAAATTTCTATAATTAACATTGCAAGAAAAAACACTAAATCAGGAACTTGCATAGTGTAGCACATATATCTCAAAAAGTAATATGAAGTTTGGTCATTCAGCTGAAAACACAATGCTTTCAAAATTGATCTTTCTAAATTTTGAAGTTCTTTTTTGCAGCAAAATTCTTGAACAACTTCACATATATCATGTAAAATACATACATCGACGCTATCATATTTTACGGCAATTAGTAAACATGCTAATCCAACAGGCTTAAGTTTGGATTCTTTTATAGCTGTATATGATAAAAAACGATCCATATATTTTACAGAAAGATGAAGAATTTCGTCATTAATTTCCAACATTCTTGTGATGAAAGTCAATAATTCTATAATACTATTACGGGAGTTCTTTGAATTCCACGATTTCAACGAAATGTAATCTACAGATGGATGATTCTTCAGTTCTTGAACTTTTAAATAATTATATATTTCGATAGAATACTTAACATCTCCAGAATTCGTTTTCGGAAAAATTATTTGTTGTTTAATTTTCTTTTGAATTGCAGATATAAAAGAATTACCTGCATTGGGTGTGGAGTAGCTGTCTTCACTTTCAGATATATACCCTTGTGGACCATCAAATAAACAATTTTCATCATTTGTAAGTTGTACATCAGATCCACTACTTAGAAAATCATCATGGGAATCAATGCTTTTAAAACAGTCATGAATTATAGGAGAGTCATTATTAACACTTTCAGAATCAAACTGGATATCAGTGTTGGAAGGGCAAGAATCACTAACATACGATGGTGCAGGAGATTCGCCGTAGTTGTTAAATACCTGTTCCATATTTTAAAACTATAATATTGAATAAAATCATCTAAAAGAACTTTTAGAAATATTTATAAGAATATTACGACTTAAAAACTTGTCATAATAATAACAATTAATGTATAAAACAAAAAAATCGTCTGTGAAAATTTAATGGATAATTATTCTTATAAATTTATCTTAAATGTTTAAAATCGTAAAAAAAAATATTCATTTCATCATATAGTTCACATATCGTCTGCAAACTATTTTATGTGTTCGCAAAGTTAATAACTTTACTTTTTACAGTTATGGTGCGAGTTTAAATGTTCATAATAGAATGGTGTGCAGTTTTTTTCAATCACAATTTATGAACTTTTCCGTTTGCGCGAAAATGAAATTAATAACAGTGTCAACCTGTTTCGGAGGCAAAAATATCCTGAAGAAGGATACTCTGGTTTTGTCCCCGAAATCCATTGATGTCGTTACTAATTTCTTTTATGCTGTGTTTTTAACGATTTTATTTTTTATATTTCTAAAACATAAAACATTTACAGGGATATAAAAAAAATAGTCAAATGTTGTCAATTCATCGGCCGTCTTTATCAAAAGGCACATGATTCAGGTCCCAAAAGTTTACTTTACTTACAATGCATGGTAATATATAGGAAAAATATTGGAATCCTGTCGAAAATCGTAACTCGAGTTTTCGACATTACACGTTTTGGGACCTATAAAACACGAAAAACTATTTTCAGTGGGACATCTGTGTGTGAGTGTGTGCGTGTGTCTGTGCAGTGTATGCATCCACTCTAACTCAAAATATAATTGACTAAATTTCATAAAATGTAATAAGTCATTTGTGGGTTACCCTTGAGTTGATTAAATTTTGGTACGATTTGAGAAAAAATACTTGCCTTTTTTTGTGAAATGGCCTACAAAAATCGTCAAAATCTAAAAAGACTACGTATGCTCAAATGTGTACATTAAATGCTTGTTTCATACATGATTTTTTACGATGACAAGAATAAGAACAACCCAATTACAATAGGACTAGCCGCTCTCGAGATATTTTAATTTTTTTGCATTTTTGCTACGCCGCCTTTGAAAATACGTCTCATTGCCAAATGAAATCTAAATTTGAATTAAAAGTGTGAATTCAGTGTCATTTTAAATAATTATACGTGTTATTTTGTGCAATTAAGCTCACTTTAACGAATTATTAAAGAAATAAAGAGAAAATGAATTTGAGTCTGTAGGGAAAGTCATGTGCGGCCCACATCAGATTGTGAAGTATCCCCAAACTGATATCTTTTATTATGTTACCAATCAAAGGGTTATGGTAATGATAGCATGAGAGGGAAGACCCCTGAAAATGTTCAGCACCTAATATCCGAAATTCGTTTGAACATAAATTCTGAGTACAGAAGGCGCATATAGAGCTAAAATGAGTTTGTCTTATTTTTTAAGATATCTAGGGATGGATGATCATGAATGGCCAGATCCTAAATAAGTTCCAGTCCATCTAACGAACAGAAAGAAGGTTATCGTGTACCTTAATGACTTAATGAGAGCGAATGAATTTATATCATAAAAATAAATTATCACAAATGTACACAACAGTCAATAATTACAGTATTCAATACATACATGCACAGAATTCAATACGTACAAAATATATATCCAAATCACATTTTCCACAAAATTTTTATTTATGAACCAATAAAAATTAAAATAATTATCAGAAACAATGAAAACAGAGAAGGTCAACAAAGCCGATGTTTATAAATGAACATTTAAGGGATTTTCCCATAATTCATATTTACCACTTACATTTGATCTGGATGTACGTGTGTGTGCCTCTTATTCCAAGATTTGTATAGGGGTTTAGAAACAATTTAAAGTGTACAGTGCTCAGTAGATTAAATGAAACTGAGAGTTGAAATTTCGCAAAAAATACGTAGCATTTTACTGAAAGACATACTAAAGTTGTGCTAACTATGAGTAAATGAGTATTAGATTAGAAATATATTTTACTATTCACCTTCAACGAATTTTGGATTATGTTTTCAAACATGAACAACCTTGAGAATTCGGAACCAGAGTCGTGCTGAAGAATTTCTTACGACCTTCACTAATTATTAATGACTTTCACATAACTATCTTCTTTCTTGTTTCATTTAAAGCAAAAACTGTGAAACAGCAGTCATTGCACAATGTTAAGAAACGTTTTCTTCAATATTGGCTTAATGCCAAACAACTCAACATAAACATATTTTGTACAATAAAAGACGTTAGCTGCTTGTATTTTCTCCTTGACAAGATTAAGAACTTGAGTTATTAACCAGGTTAAATTAATTTCTATTCAAAATATGTTTTCATATTAAAATTTAGAGAAAGCTTTGTTCTTCGAACATATCACGTCTTTTAGTGCTTACACGTCCATGAAGTGCGAACTTGATCAGTTACTGAATTAAACCTGATCAGTAAGATATAAAGCGGGTTTGTAAAACTCGTTGTTCCTTCTGAATAGCAAAGAAACATTGATTGCACCTGCTGTAGCAGGTGCAATGTTCCTGTCGGCGACTTCCCCAAAACGCTGACAGAATTTGATATTCGCACGTTGTTCTTCAAACGCCATTTCCGTTTTCTACGAACAACTACAGTTCACTAACACGCTTTTTCAAGAAAAACACATGCTTCTTCCTTTTTACATCTCGTGTCACATGTGCCTCTACGTCACGGTAATATAGTTCCCCTCTCCTCCAATCAGGATTGGAGACATTAGCACAGTCTCCGAACTTTTTGATCCTACCTTGTAGAAGATGTTATTCCCTTTATAATGATGCATCTGAATTTGCTTTATTATGAACGGTGCGCGAATTACGAGGGGTGGTTTGTTTTTTTCCTTCCCTACAATGTATACAGAAAGTATTAGAATCGTATCGGAAATGACAACTCGAGTTTTCGACGAACTTATACGTTTCGAGCATTCTAAAACTCAAAAACACTATTTTTCGCGTGACGTCTGTGTGTGGTACAATGTATGGATCCACTCCAACTGAAAGACTAATTAACTAAATTTCTAAAATTTGGTAGGTAAATCACCTGTGAGCTTGTTACTCAAGTGCTGATTAGATTTTGGTACGATTCGGAAAATAAAAGCCCTTCTTTTTTTTGCGAAATAACCCGCAAAAATCTTCAAAATCTGCAATAAAAGAATACGCATGCTCAAATGTAGCAATTAAATGCTCATTTTAAAAGCAATTTTTGCCGACGAATATTATAAGACCAACCTCATAGCTATAAGGACTAAGCGTTTACGAAATATTTCAAGTTTTTTTCTTTTGCATTTTTGCAACGTCGCTTTTGGAAATACTTCCAGTCGCTAAATGAAAATTGAATCAAAACTACGAATTCAGTATAATTTCAAGTAATTATTCATGTTATTTTGTACAATTGACCTCAATTTAATGAATTGCTAAAGAAGGAGAAAATAAATTTGTCTGAAGGAAAGGTCATGTGCTGTCCGCATCAGAAATTAGTAATTATTTATTGTTGAAGGTTCTGATTTTTTCAAAAATTTATTAGAAAATTGGAGGCGAGGGTTTGCACATTCGCTTGCGTTTAAAATCAATAGGATTCCAATATTCAGTGGCTGTAATAATCCTACCAATTTTTTTTTATTTTCGAAACGCTCCATTCGTTCGGGAGATATCGCTTCTAAAGACTCACGGAAACATCACCCCGAAAACGTTCGATTCGAGTATAGGGATGCTTGAAACGTGCTCTTCCGTCAAAAACTTGAATTCAAATTGTCGACCCCGTCATAATACTTTCCCTATACATTATGTATGTGGGGAAAGTAATGAATGAGATATTTGAACATTACTGCAGTAATTTATTAATAAAAAAATCTGAGTTAAAAGGAAAAAAGGAACAAACAAGGAACTTGAAAAATATCTAACGAGATTTGCCTTTTTGTGAATGGATTATTGACATTCTGCTTTTCCTCTTCAACTCATCATATAAACACCCAACATAGCTAGAGCGATCTCTGGCTACGCTACGTCCAATTTATTTTTCATGCTTTTTTAAATGTCATTTGCTTCTTCTGCAAACAACCTGTCATCTGCCTTACACTTTCTATCTTCTTCTACTCACACCTGCTTTAATGCTTTTTCTGATCCTGAATACAACCCTTTTCAAGTTTCTTTTGACATTTTTCATTCAGCAACTTTTCTTGTTCCCATACATCAACTTTTACCAGTTGCTTTTATTCGTCCACGATAGATGTTGTTACAACGTATCCTCAAGAATTACGTATTCTATACTAACTTCGTATTAGAAAGAAAAGCCGGGCTCTGATTGGACTCACGCGTATGAAGTATGCTAGATGTGAAAGATTCCAAATTAAAACTTAATTTTTGAAATATATTATGAAATTAGAAGAGTAACAAATTAATTTCAATATTTGAGAAACTTAATACAAACGATCATGTAAGTTTACAGAACTTGCATATTAATTACATTAAACAAATTAGAATACAGGAAAACAATGAAATCATAGTAACACATTTAAATCACAAAAACATATAGCTTTCCGTTTTATTACTTTCCTTATATACATAATGTATAAGGAAAGTATTGTGACGGGGTCGGAAATTCGAATTCGAGTTTTCGACGGGAGAGAACGTTTCAAGCATCCCTGATCACGAATCAAACATTTTTGAAGTGATGTCTGTGTGTGTGTGAGTCTGTGGAGACGATAACTGACGAACGAATGGAGTGATTCGAACGAAATTCGGTACAAAACTCACAATCTGTAAACACTGAAAGCCTATTGTTTTTATACGTAATCGAATGTTCAGAACCCCCCTAAATTTTCAAATGAAATTTTGAAAAAATCGTCAAAAAATCAAAACCGCTAATAAAGTTACGCAGATAGACATTTCTTATGTAATTTTTTTATTAGAAAACGATTGACATAAATTTTAGAACGCTAATATGAACCGTTCTCAAGATATTACACATTTAAAAAAAATATCAAAAAGTTATATAAAATAAAAAAAAATGTATTTCCTATTGAGAAACATGTTCACTTTTCATATGTAATACCATGCGATAAATTGGGTGACATCATTCTCGTGGATCTAGCTCGTTCCATTCAAGAAAAAAGATACTTGAGTAATACTTTTGTATTTGAAGGCCAATAGTCATTTATCTGCTGTAAGAATAACTTATTTCTCCGTCCATAACGCTTGGCGAGAATTTGGCGACGAATTTGGCGGAATGTCGCCAACTTGGCGATAGTTTTTATTGTTGCCAAATTAACAAAAATCTCGCCAAATTTATAAAAATGACGCTAAATCAATGAAAATGACGACTAATTGAAGAAAATTCAATATTTTGGAAAGAATATAAGTATCTATTATAAGAATAACATTTTTTTTAACTGTAAAAGTAGTAAATTCATTGCATTATATAAGGAAAGTCATGTTGCCAACATCAGATTTTTATTATATGTGTTATGGAGATAAAGACTAATTTTCTAACTCCATGGTATGTATTTTGTTTCGTCCCGTTCTTCTAACAGTCGTATTATATATATATATATATATATATATATATATTTATATATATATATAAAAGTCAGTGAAGCTTAATACTGGAATCTTTTATTTAACTTTTGTACAACAATGGTCATTCATATCCGAAGTGCAGATAGGTTTATACTTTATTTTCACACGATATTTGAAGTAAGCATTGTGAGCATGCACAATTTAAAAATGGGCATCCCAGACTGTGAATTTGTTTAAATAATTAAAATTAAGATTCAGCACATCTGCATACAATTTCACATCGCATATGTATGAAAAATTTCAACTTTCTACCTATTGTAGTTCTTGAGTAAATGGGATAACAAAATTCAGACAAATGTTTATTTTGCTTCGTTAGGAATGGAAAATGGACTTTGCTTCACTCGCCCATAGCAAGTATGAATCCAAATTTCCGGATAAGTAACGTTTTTTTCTTAAAAACACCAGCAAGCGTATGCATCAACAATACATAGCTAATAACACTTTATGGCTATCATACAAGGTCATTAAACAACTATCAGATGCAATAAAACAGTAATTAAATCCTCAGCTAATTCACAAAACATATTATATTCTCAAAACACTGGCATATTAACAATTCACTTTTACTCTTATAACACTAATACATCCATTCTACCTGTATGATGATCGACTTATATATACCCTATGTGAAATTTTTTAGAAAAATAGACATAATTTTTTCAGAAATTCTTAACCAATGTACAAACTTAGAGTAGTTTCCAAAACTCATGGCATTATTTCGTCACAGACAAGCAATCCGAACCTTTAAATAATAACAATGGTTACCTGTAAATGTTGTTTTCCTTAGCGAGAGGCAACATGATGTGGAGACTTTTAAGGTATTCTTAATGATATTATCATTCATATAATAAACGTCTATTCAATATTTTCGATGTAGTAATATATTGAGGTTTATTGTTAAAATCCTTCAGAACATCCTTGAATATCATATTATTATTTAAAATATGCTGAAAATTCTATTCATCAGCATTTGCATGCGATAATGCAAGGTTAGCTTCAACTACTTTCATTACATTAGGACACTTGTGCAGCGATGGCAACATAATTTAATCTAAAAAATCAGATGTGGGCAACACATGACTGACTTTCCTTATATAATGCAATGAATTTACTACTTTTACAGTAAAAAAAATAGGTTTTTCTTATAGTAGATACTTATATTCTTTCCAAGATATTGAATTTTCGACAATTAGTTGTCATTTTAATCTATTTGGCGAGATATTCGTTAATTTGACAACATTCCAAAAAGTCGCCAAGTTTGCGACATTCCGCCAAATTCGTCGTCGCCAAAATCTCGCCAAGCTTTACTGACGGAGAAATAAGTTATTCTTATAGCAGATAAATGACTATTGGCGTTCAAATACAAAAGTATTACTCGAAGTATCTTTTCTCATGAATGGAACGAGCTAGATCCACGAGAATGATGTCACCAAATTTATCGCATGGTATTACATATAAAAAGTGAACATGTTTCTCAATTGGAAATATATATTTTTTTATTTTATATGACTTTTTGATAATTTTTTTGAAAAATGTGCAGTATCTCAAGAACGATTCATGTTAGCGCTCTAAAATTTATGTTAATGGTTTTCTAATGAAAAATTACATAAGAAATGTTTATTTGCGTAACTTTATTAGCGGTTTTGATTTTTTGACGATTTTTTCAAAATTTCACTCGAAAATTTAGGGGGGTTCTGAACATTCGATTACGTTTAAAAACAATAGGCTTCCAGTGTTTACGGATTGTGATTTTTGTACCAAATTTCGTTCGAATCGGTCCATTCGTTCGTCAGTTATCGTCTCCACAGGCTCACTGACACACACACACACTTCAAAAATTCGTGATCAGGGATCCTTGAAATGTGCTCTCCCGTCGAAAACTCGAATTCGAATTTTCGACCCCGTCACAATACTTTCCTTATAGATTATGCATATAAGGAAAGTAAAAATAGGGACTTAAAGATGGCAATTGAGCTTGGATGTGGTATAGCCATAAGGCATTACATATCTTATATTCAGAAAATACATCATACTTGTTAAAATCTTAGCACTACTATGGATTAGACTTCTTTAGGCTTCTTCTAACTAAAACATGGTTAGTGTTTCATTTCATCTTTTAAAATTTCATAAAAGTATTATTTTAAAGTTTGCAATCACTTTCTTTTAAACTTAAGGTTAGCATTTGAATTGAGTAGCTATATAAATTTATCTTCATGCAATTGTTGGATTTGACCAAGAATTTTGCATCATTTTAAACTTTGATTTTAACATCCAGTTAAAACATTTCGTTTTGCGATTGCAATCTATTTTCATTTATTATTGAGAATCAGAGCTATTGCAAGTTTTGGTAAAATTTTAATTGGAGGTTTGTATTTACCGGAGATATTAATGTATTGTATAGTGCACTTTTATCATAAGAAAGTCGATCACAGCCTCTCAAAATCTTTATTGGGGCCATTGCTATGAAACTAACAGTTAAATCACTTGTAATGAACTGTTCTCCCGTTGTCGCACTCAGCGATGTCACCAATTAATACAAGGGAAGGGAACCGTCATCGCTGTCCTCCGCAATTCTAATAAGTCCTCAGATAAGTTGTCTCCGTTAAATAAACAAAACCTTTAATTAGGCTGTCGATGCCATTCGGAACGCATCGACTAAGTGTATAGCGTCTCTTCGGATAACATAGGTATCGAATCCTGGGATTTTGATGAGATGATAATGAAGAAATCAGGCAACGTTCCAGACAATTTTAGGTAAAAGACAAAATTAGTTAAAAGAAATCAACATTTAGTAAAGTTGAGCAAACATGATGGGAATATACAACAAGTGCCGTATAAATCGGCCTCGAGACGACGAGTCGAAATCGTCGACCTGTTTCACGTCAAGATGTTAAGCGTCTCCCCGTGGCGTGCCTTGCACCAAGTATATATCAGGGCCTAATCTCAAGACCACCCCAGATAGGCCTCCGGAATGTTCTCAGGCCCTTTGGTGCCAAGGACCATCAACCTCCATAACACGGTGACAAGTGAAATGGCGTGATTTCGTGGAAATCTGAGGGAAGTTTATCACTTTGTTTTCCTCAGCTTCCAAGTTGGAGGTCTGGGCCTAAGAAGGTGTATGACCTCGGGAATTCCAAAGCAAAATGGCGAGCATTCGGCTTCGAAAAAACCCTGAGTTTCTTACATTACTAACCTTAAGTTTTCTTTCCCCATAACATTTTAGATGTCATTTTAATAAAAATAACAAATCCGTTGCAAAAAATAAAAACATGCAATTTGATTTGTCATAATTAGGGACATGTGGTCCTAAGAAAAGGGACATGTTAGGATCCGTGTTTGTGGCTAACTATTAAAAGCACTTTTGAAATTAATGATGTAATTCACTTTTGATAAACAAGTGCAGCCGTGCCAACTTTCCAAACAGAAAAAGCAAGAGACTATTTTGTAGCAAATATATTGTTTACTTGTGACACTTAATATTTGTTTAAAATTATATATGTTTTATAAATAAAACATTAAAATACTGTACCATTATGCTTTAAACTTATCTAAAAAAAAAATTCATGAACTATCTTTTGAATTAAAATAGTATTAGTAACAAATTATAAAAAAAAATAACTTGATAACATTAATTCTTGATTTATTTATTAAATCTTAATGTCTTTGGCATTACCGTGCATTTTATTATGTATTTGCTACGATCCATGGAATGGTAGAAATCAGTGCTAAAAAAGCGGAAAATGGGTGTTTCCGAGGAATTATACCATGTCTGGGTAAGTGATAAATTTCAAACAAAAAAAAGCCGGAGAATTAATAAAAAATCCGGAGAGTTGGTACGTCTGTAAGTGTAAACGGAATTTAGTTCAAACAATTTTACAAATTCATTGAAAGCAGTCAATCAAAAGTGAACAATGTAAACATGGATGACGCTCCCCAGCATTCACATAGATTCACACTTATTGTGCATTAGCAGCATACCCGTTCTTCGTACGGAGTATATAATATAAAGAAACTTATACTAATTCGTAATCATGTGCAAATTCTGTTAAAATATTAAATTTATTGCTCCTAACGAGAAGTTTAAGAATATCTGTTCTCACAATGCAAAATTATCTTCACGGCCGGATCTGAAGAAAAAAACATCCTGGCCCCTTTTGTAAGCAAATTTACAAAAAAAAAAAAGAAAAAAAAAAAAAGAAAAAAAAAAAAAAAAAAAAAAAAAAAAAAAAAAAAAAAGAGGAATTGAATCAATATATGCAATCCCGTACTACTTATAGTGTCGCAGATTAGAAAATATGCCAGTGTGTTAGTAGAAGCTTACCCGTATTACAATATAAGTCTCAAAAATATTTGCCAAAATAAAAGAGATGACGTAATAAATTGAAAATATCAATAATCCCCGTACTCTTTATACCAGAAGGTCGTAATTGATTCCAATATATGCCAATATATATCAAAACATATGCCAATATACCTGTACTACTTATATATTCTCGTAAATTAAAAGATATACCCGTGTATTCGTAATTACTCGTACAACGTACAATATACGAGTTTAAACAACTTTTGTCATAATAAAACAATTGCATAATAACTTCAAAATATCAATAATCCCCGAAAATATCAATAATAATAATGTTTAAACCTAAAGACCGTAATTGATATTATCCAGTCAAAAATGCTATAAGAAAAATCAAATCGTTCTTTTCTAAAATATATTTTTATATCCATTTATTTATTATTCAAATCGAAAAAATAATTATTAAAATTAACAGACAGATTAATTTTAATTGCGTTTCTGAGTAACATGATATAAGATAGAATCTTCCTCATAAACTGCGAAATTAAATAACCATTTTGATTTCTTTATACTTTTCATTGTTCAGTAAAAGCTTGTTTAAAAAAATCTGATGTGGGCAACACATGACTTTCCTTATATAATGTAATGAATTTACTACTTTCACAGTAAAAAAAATAGGTTTTTCTTATAGTAGATACTAATATAAATGTCGAAAATTCGATACTTTCCAAGATATTGAATTTTCGACAATTAGTCGTCATTTTTGTTGATTTAGCGATATTTTGATCCATTTGGCGAGATTTTCGTTAATTTGGCAACATTTCAAAAAAGTCGCCAAGTTGGCGACATTCCGCCAAATTCGTCGCCAAGCGTTATGCACTAAGAAATAAGTTATTCTTACAGCAGACAAATGACTATTGGCATTCAAATACAAAAGTATTATTCAAAGTATCTTTTTTCATGAATGGAACGAGCTAGATCCACGAGAATGATATCACTCAATTTATCGCATGGTATTACATATGAAAGGTGAACATGTTTCTCAATAGGAAATATTTTCTTTTTATTTTGACTTTTTGATAATTTTTTTGAAAAATGTACAATATCTCGAGAACAGTTCATGTTAGCGTTCTAAAATTTATGTCAATCGTTTTCTAATGAAAAATTACATAAGATATGTCTATTTGCGTAACTTTATTAGTGGTTTAGATTTTTTCAAAATTTCATTCGAAAATTTAGGGGGGTTCTGAACATTCGATTGCATATAAAAACAATAGGCTTCCAGTGTTTACGGATTGTGATTTTTGTACCAAATTTGGTTCTAATCGGTCCATTCGTTCGTCAGTTATCGTCTCCACACACACACAGACATCACTTCAAAAGTGTTTGATTTGTGACCAGGGATGCTTGAAACGTGCTCTCCGTCGAAAACTCGAATTCGAATTTTCGACCCCGTCACAATACTTTCCTTATACATTATGTATATAAGGAAAGTAATAAACCATGGAGATAGATTTCCCATTTAAATCATGTTTTCAGAAAGTGACTAATTAGCGCAAAAGATCTCCTATCAAACCCAGAGATTAAATTTTAATTCACTTTCAAACGATTTTCAAGCTTTTCGTTTGGATAAACCACGGAGTTAGAGAGTAGAACTCCTAGGAAAAAGTGTCGTTTTTCATTAATATCTCGACAACCCCCTGGTCTTAGATATTCGAAACTTGGGCTAAATTTATGGGGGGCTATTTCAAGGCTATCCACAAAATTTCATCAAATTCGGTTCAGCCGTTCTCCCGTGATGAGAAAAACGAAAATTTCGTTTTTTACTAATATCTCGAGAACCACTGATCGTAGAAACTTCAAACACGGACTAAATTTCAAGTGAGACTATTTCCAGGCTACCCACAAAATTTCATCAAATTCGGTTCAGCCGTTCTCCCGTGATGACGGGACAAACAGACAGACAGATTTTCAATCTATATAAATAAAAATGAAAATCTGTCTGTCTGTCTGTTTGTCACACCATCACGGGAGAACGGCTGAACCGAATTTGATGAAATTTTGTGGGTAGCCCAGAAATAGCCCCACTTAAAATTATATCCGTGTTTTGAGTTTCTACGACCAGTGGTTCTCGAGATATTAGCAAAAAACGAAATTTTCGTTTGTCTCATCATCACGGAAAAACGGCTGAACCGAATTTAATGAAATTCGGTGAATAGCCTTGAAATATCCCCCCATAAATTTTGTCCAAGTTTCGAGTCTCTAAGACCTGGGGTTGTCGAGATATTAATGAAAAACGGAACTTTTTCCTAGGAGTTCTACTCCCTAACTCCGTGGTTTATCCAAACGAAAAGCTTGAAAATCGTTTGAAAGTGAATTAAAATTTAATCTCTGAGTTTGATGGGAGATTTTTTGCGTTAATTAGTCACTTTCTGAAAACATGAATTGTTTGAAACATGATTTAAAGGGGAAATCTATCTCCATGGTTCATGGTTTATTTAAAACAAGCTTTTACGGAACAATGAGAAGTATAGAGAAATCAAAATCGTTATTTAATTTCGCAGTTTATGTTATAAGACATGACATATTTAACATGTTATAAGATTCTATCTTATATCATGTTACTCAGAAACGCAATTAAATTAAATCTGTCTGTTAATTTTAATAATTATTTTTTCGATTTAAATAATAAATAAATGGATATAAAAATATATTTTAGAAAAGAACGATTTGATTTTTCTTATAGCATTTTTGACTGGATAATATCAATTAAGGTCTTCAGGTTTAAGAATTATTATTATTTATATTTTCGGGGATTATTGATTCAAGGATTATTGATATTTTCAAGTTATTATGCAATTATTTCATTATGACAAAAATTGTTTAAACTCATATATTGTATGTTGTACGAATCTTCTACAAATACACGTGTATATCTTTTAATCTACGAGAATATAAGTAGTACAGGTATATTGACATATGTTTTGACATATATTGGAATCAATTACGACCTTCTGGTATAAAGAGTACGGATATTATTGATGTTTTCAATTTATTACGTCATCTCTTTTATTTTGGCAAATATTTTTGAGACGCATATTGTAATACGGGTAATCTTCTACTAACACATTGGCATATTTTCTGATCTGCGACAATATAATTAGTACGGGGTTGCATATATTCATTCAATTCCTATTTTTTCTTCTGTAAATTTGCTTACAAAAGGGGGCAGGATGTTCTATTCTTCAGATCTGATCGTGAAGATAATTTTGCATAGTGAGAACATATATTCTTAAACTTCTCTTTAGGAGCAATAAATTTAATATTTTAACAGAATTTGCACATGATTGCGAACTTTAAGTTTCTTTAAATTATACACTCCGTACGAATAACGGGTGTGCTGTTAGTGGTTAATAAATTTTAACATTTTAGGAGGATATATCATGTTGCTCGGCATCGCAATTAAATTAAATGTGTTTGTTAATGTTTTTATTATTTTTTTTCGATTTAAATAATAAATAAATGGATATAAAAGTATATCTTATGAATGGACGGTTTGATTTTTCTTTTAATTATATTAATTGCTGACTGCGTAAATCAATTTCATTTATTTTGGCAAGGAGTTTTCAAGCTTATATCGTATTTAGCTACTAAACTCATATTGTGTTTAGCCAATAAATTCATATAGCCGATTGTTGAAACAGAAAAAGAGTAGAGCGGGTATATCTTCTAATACAATTGTAGTGTTTTCATTTAGTATATTGAAACGGGATAAGAAAGTTTCATTCAGATCTGCAAATTCAAAGCTACGAATTTGGAGGGATATCGCTAATTTGACAACTTTTCTTAAACTTTGCCAAATTGACGGAAATGTCGCCAAATTGATATAAACGACACACAAACAGCTGCCATAAACCTTCGGGTTGGTCGTGTGGCTTGGGTCTTCTACATATCAATGAAATTTTTTTTGTTTTGTTAGAAGAGAGTACTGAAATGATGTTTGGTTAGCATTTATCTGTCAGACCAACCATCCTACTTAGTAATACATTTAGCGAATTTTTAAAATGTCACCAAAATTGATAAAAATGTTTTCAAATCTATAAAAATATCTTGAAATTGATAAAATTGCGCTACATAAATGATATTAATTGTTTTTTGTTAGGGGATAGTATTGCGATGATATTTCGTCAATTTGTCGCAAAGTGGAACTGTCAGTTCTACAGTCCCACTTGGCGATAAATTTGGCGATTTTTCAAAATGTCGCTAATTTGACGAAACTGTCGCCAAATGTTCCATAGAAATATAACTATTTAGACGATATTTTTCTACCAATTTATTTGAAGCAAATGATATCATGTCGCTTAGCAACGGATTTAAATCCAATGTGTTTATGCGGCAGACGATTTTTATTAAATCCTTTCCGATTTGAATAATGAAGATATGTATATAAAATAAATTTCATTGCCATTTCATTTTGGACTGGATAATATCAATTATACTCTTCAGGTTTAAACATTATTATTATTGATATTTTCCGGAATTATTGATTCAGGGATTATTGATATTTTTAAGCTATTACGCCATTGTTTTATTGCGGCAAAAATTGCTGACACACGCATATTGTACGTTGTACGAGCAATCTTCTAGGAATGCACGGGTATATCTTCTAACCTATAATATAAGTAGTACAGGTATATTGGCATATATTTTGACATATATTGGCATATATATTGGAATCAAGTACAGTCTTCTGGTATGAAGATTAAGGGGATTAATTATATATTCAATTTATTACGTCGTCTGTTGTATTTTACCAAAAAACATTTGAGACTCATATTGCAAAACGGGTAATCTTCTACTAATAATCGGACATTATAAGTAGTACGTGTATATCTTCCCATATAATTTTAGCGCTTTAATTTTGACATATATTGGAATAAATGACTGTCTTCAGATTTAAAGATTACGGGTTTATTGGTATTTTCAATTTATACATGTAATCTACTAATACAGGTTATATTTTCTAATATTCGCGTATATATAATTAGTACGGGTCCCATACAATTTTAACGCTTTTATTTTGCATATATTGATTCAATTCCATATTTTTTTTTATATTTGCTTACATAAGGGGTCCAAGATGTTTTATTCTTCAGATATGTCCATGAAGATAATTTTATATAGCGAGAACAGAGATTCTTAAACTTCTTTTTAGGAGCATTATATTAAATATTTTAACAGAATATTTTGATTAAACATGTCATTTAGTATACTATAAGAATTTGGGCATGATTATGAATTTCAAGTTTCTTTATATTATATACTCCGTACGAAGAACGGGTATGCTGCTAGTTTTATATATATAAACTCATAAAAATGGAATAGTTGATATCTGCAACGACAGCTATGTGCCATAATTTTGTGAACCTCTATGGCAGTTTCCCAATTTTTTGTGGTCATAGCTCTCTTACAGAAGATTCCAAGTATTAGCCTCTTCTCGTCCCTTTTGTATGTGGTGTCAAAAGTATTACATTGACTAAAAAGTTTTATGTTAATTCTTTAAAAAAGTTATGTAAACTATTGTGAAATTCTACAATATTAAAATGCATTCAACCTTTATGTATGCTACATCATGGTTTAAAAACAAATTCTTGGTATAGGTAGTCTTTTATCTTCAATGGAAGTTACAGATCTGGTATTGTATATCAACTATTTCAGAAATCAAAAGATAAATTTTTTTAGAATGAACAGACCCTATTCTCTCTGCTTTCATATGCAGGTGTTCAATCTTGAACAATTTAGAAGAGTCCAATAATTTATTAAAATTGAACTGTGAATTTTTAACTTATCTAAAAAATAGATAATTTAGTAGCTCATAATAAATTTGGCTGGTCATAAGGGCATATTTAATAGTCTTTTCAATGGTATGTGTGCTATCATAACAAAGTTTGGGATTAAAATTATTTTCAGAGGAATGAGATATGCCCATGAAATTGTATGCAAATTTTCAATGAGAGCACAATTTTTCATAAAGGGGTTAAAAATATATATATATTTTTTTTATGGGTGACTTGAAGTGTCAACTGGTGTAAACACAGCATATCAATGTACTTTTTTAGTGGCAGCAGGGCTCACAACAAATTTTTATTATGGTCTTGGGAAAAAAAAGGGACCAAAACAGGACCATTTTCAATTAAAAAAATCTGATGTGGGCAACACGACTTTCCTTATATAATGCAATGAATTTACTACTCTTGCAATAAAAAATAGGTTTTTCTTATAGTAGATATTTATATTCTTTACAAGATATTGAATTTTCGTCAGTCATCATTTTCATTGATTTAGTGTCATTTTTATCCATCTGGCGAGATTTTCGTTAATTTGACATTTAAAAAAGTCGTCAAGTTGGCGACATTCCGCCAAAATCTCGCCAAGCGTTATGGACGGAGAAATAAGTTATTCTTATAGCAGATAACTATTGGCGTTAAAATATAAAAGTATTACTCAAAGTATCTTTTCTCATGAATGGAACGAGCTAGATCCACGAGAATGATATCACCAAATTTATCACATATTACATATGAAAAGTGAACATGTTTCTCAACATTTAATATATATTTTTTTAATTTATGGAATTTTTTGATAAATTTATTTGAAAAATGTGCAATATCACAAGAACGGTTCATGCTAGCGTTCCAAAGTTTATGTCAATCGTTTTCTAAGAAAAAATTACACAAGAAATGTCTATTTGTGTAACTTTATTAAAGGTTTTGATTTTTTCAAAATTTCACTCAAAAATTTAGAGGAGTTCTGAAAGTTCGATTGCATCTAAAAAAATCTGATGTGGGCAACACATGACTTTCCTTATATAATGCAATGAATTTACTACTTTTACAGTTAAAAAAATGTTATCTTATAGTAGATACTTATATTCTTTCCAAGATATTGAATTTTCTTCAATTAGTTGTAATTTTGATTGATTTAGCGTCATTTTTATCCATTTGGCGAGATTTTTAACTTGGCAACAATTAAAAAAGTTGCCAAGTTGGCGACATCTCGCCAAAATCTCGCCAAGCATTATGGACGAAGAAATAAGTTATTCTTACAGCAGATAAATAACTATTGGCGTTCAAATACAAAAGTATTACTCAAAGTATCTTTTTTCATGACTGGAACGAGCTAGATCCATGAGAATGATGTCACCCAATTTATTGCACGGTGTTACACATGAAAAGTAAACATGGTTTTCAATAGGAAATATTTTTTTTATTTTATGACTTTTTGATAATTTTTTTGAAAAATGTGCAATATCTCGAGAACGGTTCATATTAGCGTTCTAAAATTTATGTCAATCGTTTTCTAATGAAAAATTACATAAGAAATGTCTATTTGCGTAACTTTATTAGCGGTTTTGATTTTTTGGCGAATTTTTCAAAATTTCACTCAAAAATTTAGGGGGTTCTGAACATTCGATTGCGTATAAAAACAATAGGCTTCCAGTGTTTACGGATTGTGATTTTTGTACCAAATTTCGTTCGAATCGGCCCATTCGTTCGTCAGTTATCGTCTCCACAGACTCACTGACACACACACACAGACATCACTTCAAAAATGCTTGATTCGTGATCAGGGATGCTTGAAACGTGTTCTCCCATTGAAAACTCGAATTCGAGTTTTCGACTCCGTCACAATACTTTCCTTATACATTATGTATATAAGGAAAGTAAAAAGGACTAAAACGTGACAATTTTCAATTAATAAAGGGATAAAAATGAGACCATCCAAGGAAAAGAATCGATATCTAATAAGGATGATTGCATCCTAAAAGTTTTCAAGAATTAAAAAAGGGCAGGGTACTGCTACCCAAGAGGTACTTAGAATATTAAATTGCTTTTTAATATTTTCTCATTCGTCAATGAGCTCAAAGTGACAAGATGCATTTAAATGTCAATAATATTTTTCAATTGTTTGTTGTCATATTAATTATAAAAATATTTTTCTGAAAACACACACACATATATATAATAAATGTTAGTTTCAATTTCAAAGTGCTGTTTACTTGTCAATAAATAGAAGAGAAAAATAAAAACTTGATTTAAACAAACAAATAAAATTCCAAAAAGCTCTATAAAATCACAATATAATATTTTAAAAAACTGCTACCCGCCAGTGTCCATATTGTTAGGCGTAAGCCTTTGGTTGAGCAGATCCCCTGCTCTTGCAGTCCCGTGCAACGGATTTATGTTAGTCCTGAACCAGCATAGCGGATAAATCGAGAAATGTTCAAAATAAATTACAATTATAACTAAACAAACATAATATGAATAAATATTCTTCATTATTGGACAAAAAAGAAATTTCAAAATCCTTAAGAAAACAGACTATGCTTAGCTTAAGCTAAATTTAGTTTAGTTTTATTTTAGCCTGTTCTAGTTTAGACTTTGCTATTTTCTTCCCAAAATATGAAAAATACAGGACACAACATGGTTTTTATTTTTTGAAGTAATAAAAAAAATTTAATTGTACCAAATTTAACTTCAACTTTTTCAAGCCCCATATTTTCTAATAACAATACAGAATATACATTCTGTCACAGCATTATTATGAGGAATAAGTAATATTGTTTTCATCACCAGATTACATAAAATTTCTCTGGTCAAATTGAATTGCAGAATCACACTATTTATAAAAATATGAAAGATGAGAAATATGTGTTTTCCGTAATATTACAGGTATTTTCCGTAGTCAGTAATTTTGTTCAGGAATTCGTTAATTACGGAAAATCTGTAATGGTTATATCTGTATTAACCGTTAACATTCCATCAATCCGCCCCCCTCAAATGCATCTCAGAAAATGCAGGGGGGATACAATTATTGGGAAATTTTTTGCTAAAAGAAACATGTAGAATTCTGTCGATCCACCCCTTCAAATGTGTTAAAAAAAAAAAAAAAGAGTAAAGGCTTACTAGGCATTTTCAGCTAAAAAGAAGCAATTTGTATTTTCATCAAATTCGATGAATTCTTTTAATTTTTTCCGATATGCTTGGGGTTGTATTTTTCAGAATTTCAAATTGAAGCAAAAAAGGGAAGAAGGTCGCTTTCACGGGAAAAGCGGATGGATGGAATTCTATGATAATTTTGTAAAATATTGATAGAAATATACGCAATCGGAGTAGGGATATTTTGATATTAAATAGTAATATTAGAAAAAAAAAAATTGGTAATATTTTTGGAAAAATAATTAAGACAACTATAAAAATATATACAGAAACATTACATTTAAAACATCCATGGGTAGTACTGGTAGAATATGAAAATTCAGGACAAAAAATATATAACGTTTTTATCCAGTGAATATTACTTTATCAGACCTGCCAACCTCTCAGAGCCAAAAAGCGTAACGACGCACGCGATAATGTACGCGCGGTATATTTCAGCTATGTAAATTCTTGATAATCAGGCTGTAGGGATTTTTTTCCCTACATCAAAATTCTATTGAGAAACCAATTAAATTATTACAATCCACAGCAAACATTTGTATGTTGTTAATTTTTAAGTTAAACATTTAAAATTAAATAAAAATATTAATTCTTTAGTAAAATGCATCAATATAAAAACAATTAGAAAACTATAATGCACATCATGGATTTTTGATTTCTATTAAAAAGAAAGTTAAGGACACAATTTTTGCACATTACAACAGCATTAATAAATCTAACTTTTATTTAAACCAGCATATGTGGCTGACTTTGCCTTTTTTAAAAACCCAGAATATTTTTGCTGGAAACAAGGTCCAGACATACAGGATTTGTTTCCCATGTTTTCCCCAGTAGGGGATTCCATTAATTTTGGCAAAGACAAGAGCTCAGTTTTTGCTCCATTTGATGATTCTTTAAAATACGTTAAAACGATTGGATACAATTGATCATCGCCACAATGACTCCCATCAGTAGACACCGTAAATGGATTTTTAGTAGCTGCAATTATTTGTTTTTGATTTTCACTGGCTAGTTCTTTAATAATAAAAGCTGTTTTTGTTCGCCCACAGGAATAATGCTTTGCCTCTTTCGAATCCGGGAACATCGCTTGAAATAATGGGCGAGCATGGTCTGCAGTAGCTAACGGAAGATTATGTTCTAAAATGAATGAGGTGAACATAACTTCCGCTTTAGTAGTCTGCAATTCTTTATTCACAGTTAAAAATTCATTTATAGACTTCGTAGATTTGGAAGTCTTGAATTTATCCACGTGTTTGGACGTTTTCGAATGTTTAACTATGTCCGCCATGAGAAATGGAGATATCACAGTTACATACAACACAAAAGGCAAGAGATGCACTTATTCTTGATTCTTTGATAAATTCAAACTCTCTGCAATACTTTTCGGAAAACGTTTGAGATCGGGCATTCGTCTTTGTAGACATCACTCAATTGATTAACTATATAATCTAAACTGATCTCAGCAAAACAAGCATCGGGAGAAATCAACAAAACATCACGTGCTCCCTCCGCGCATGGGTCACGTGGTCTCTCCGTGCATGATGCTCCTTCCCGCAGATAACGGCAATAGCTACCAGTATTGCCAGGTCTTCGCCAAAACTCCCGCACTTCCTCCAACTCTTCGCTTCGCCAAAACTAGCTCAATTGAGCGGAAAAATCGCGAAACTGGCAATACTGCAAATACGCGTCTACATTAGGAATCAAAGCCTCTCGAAATTCTCTACTTCGGTCTGAAAAAGAGAAAAGCGAAAAAAAAATAGGGAAAAACGTAATTTTTTTTAAAAATCATACTTTTGGTGACAAAATCGTATTATCGTACTGCTCGTGATTTATCGTACTAAATATGATTAAATCGTAACAGTTGGCAGATCTGTAAACTTTATAATAAAAAACACGTTTGGTAAAACACAAGTTTTCACTAAAGAGCATAAAAAAATATTGATCTCAATTTAACAAAAATATTGTCTTTTTGCTTAAAACATTGCTTTACCATTTTTTGGAAAATATTTCGTCACAGGGTTCATACCCATTAATTAAAATAGAAAGATATTAACAAAATTAACCTTAAAATTTCACCGTAGTCAACCTAATATGCAACATTTAAAACATGGAGATGAATGGGAAAAGATACTAATGTACTACCAGCAATTCATGAGAAACTGAATTGCATTGTTTATGTAAAAATAATTAAGAAATTAACCATAATTTGAAAATATGCTAGTTTAGTTAATCTAATATTATGCAATATTAAGAAGATGAAGATGGATGGAAAAAAATACTAATGTATTCTTGGCAATTCACGAGAAAAACTAAATTGAGGAATCACACCGTTTATATGAAAATAATTAAAAAATTAACCAGAATACAGAGAAATGCTAGTTTAGTTAATCCAATATGCAATACTTAGAAGATTGAGATGGATGGAAAAAGATAAAGTATTTTCAGCAATTCAAGAGAACAAACTGAATCAGTAGTGCTGTTCAAGTGAAATTAATGAAAAAAAAAAGAAAACATTTTAACAATTTATGTTGCATTTGAAGAAGCATATTCATTACTTTCATAAAACACGCGATCACTATCTTAATTTACATTACATGCGGTTGTAAATTCCTGTTAATTACCGTGCATGGGGCAGTAAATTTACATTAGCTTAGCCAGAAGGCAATTTTCCGTAGAAAACTATGCAAATTCCGTAACCAGTAGTATGACATGAGGATGTTTCCCATACAAACTATGGAGAATCCGTAGTAATCGGCATCTCTACTCTTGAGTTTAAAATTTCAGGAATTTCTGTATGGTACATAATAAGGATATTTCAGGACATTTTTTCGGGAATTTTATGACAATTACGACCCCAGAACATCAAATGTTTGTCGGACGGTCTAGGTTTTCAACCCCTGAACATAAACGTGCATCAAAGTCAATTACAAAAGTAAACAACGTACTTCATTCATGTATCTAGAACTTTGTATTAGGAAAAAACGTTTGATAAACAAAAACCCTTGTTGCCTCTGAGCCCATTTTTTGGACGCCGCGTGCTGGGAGTAAAAGAATGAATACAGCTTGTCACATGAGAACGCTGATGTTTTCATGTGACAAGCTCTATTTATTTTATTACCCCCAGCGTACAACATCCAAAGATGGACTGGAGATAATGCTCGTCTGCAATTCTAGAAGTTTGGAAAACATCTGTATCACAGAAAAGTAAACATGTGCACTCCCATGATAGCCATTCATCGAGGCATTATAATGACACCGGAAATTTCAGCTGTTGAAAGGAATATACATATTTTCCCAGCAAAAAAAAAAAAACATTTGCGAGGCCTGGTGGCAGTACAGCCCAGATTGAGAATTAATTTCAGCCCTACTACATATCCAGCTTCAAATTTTTAAACAACTTGGCCATTGCAACCTTGTGTAACCCAAGTTTATAGTAATAAAGACCATGAGGATGCCCCCACAGTTGCAGGAGCCCCCTCCACAGTTGTATTACACCGTTCCCAGCCACTCAACAGCTACTGTAAGCCCTTGGGTCAGTCGAGTGGTCTAGGTTAGACACTTCGATTGCAGATAATAGTATCCATAGTCTGATTTCGCATCTATTATTTCTTATATTATGCAATAGCCAAAGCTGCAATGACAGTAAGAAAACTTGCTATGTGCAACAATTTTCAGAACAGACAAATTTGGTCTCCACATAGCCAGTTTCAATTCCCCCCCCCCCTTCAGACTTGTGCTCAGGCTGCAATGACAAAGTTCATTGTAACAGAACTTGGCATGGAGAGGTAGGGCACATTACCAAAATTAAGATTACAATACCATGCACCAATTTTGGAATAAAAAAAATAATGAAGCCAGCTACATCGTAGGGGTAAATTTGTATGTTATTACATTAATTGTTGTTGTTGAAAACCAGACCGTCCGACCTACCAGAAAGGTGTAAGGTAACTGTTTGGACGGTCGGGAAGTGCCAACCAATTTAGATCGGAACCCAGTGGGGGAGGCATCCACAGGGACCGTACCCTCCTTCCCCTACCACCAACCTCTCGGAAGGACTTTCGGACCCACATGTTTAACGTGATCGTACTCCGCATGAACACGGCGGCATTACATTAATTGTGTAATGTCTAATTATTAAATTAAAAAACTAATAATGAACAAGTTTTCGCCCATGGAGAACAAAGAAAATAATTTAGAATTTGTAATATGTATTAAAATAGTATTTAAATATCCAATTTTGATGTTAATGTCCGAAATTTTTTAAAGATTGTTTTATACTCCAAGATTGACTAGTAGTATATGTTTTATTATATCATACTTTTACATCTGAATATGGAATGAAAATTATGACTCTTCAAGTGGAGCATTACACTATAGATTCTTGCAATGTTCTACTGAATAAAACACACCTATTAGTCAGTTCTAAGTTTTTTATTGTATTTGTTTCTAAGTTTAGGGGTTCAAGCTATTACATTAAACTCTAGTGTTGAGTTTACAAATATTGATGATACTGCCAAAATATGTGGTTTCAGCATATTGTGCATAAACTAAAAAGGTATTTAGTCATCCTCTCCATGCAGAGTTTCTTTGTCGAACATGTATTCACCAAGGCCAGTTCCCACACGCTGCAAGTTAGTAACGAAATCGGAAAGCTCTTTAATGGCTTCAACTTGCTCCTTTAAGTACTCGCCTTCCAGAAAATCACACATCTGAAAAAAAAAAATTTAGAATTTTTAAACAAGATAACAGGTTCATGAAACTTAATTGTTTTACAACACACAGCATTTATACTATAGCAGAAATCCTTATTTTACATTGACAAAATTCAAGAGATCAGTTTCATAAATTGGTACCAAGTTATTCCATATAGAATCAAACAAAATTATTTGTCTAAAAGATGTATGCCTTGCAGTTTTGTTGAGTTCATGGCTATTTTCCCTTAATATATATTGTTGCCAGATTCAGTATTTTGAAGTCATGACCATGTTTAATCCTTTCGGGAGGGTGGCATTCCGAAATTGCCGTGGCCCCAAGGACGGAGCGCTTTGCTTCCGAACTGTTTCCAGCAGGGTTCGAAAAATCTATTGCCCGACATGCCCGGGGCATATAAAAATTCCAACCGGGCATGTATTAATTTTTATTACATGCCCGACCGGGCATGTAATAAAAATTTATTCGACATTAACCTGATTAGGTCAATTGGTAGCCGAAATCAAGTAACCAGCACTCCACTGCAAATATTTTATGTTCAACATTTAAAGCCGTATATGAGAAGAGGATGAAAAAGAAAAGTCTTAATTATTCAGCAATGGACTATGAATGGCTTTCACCGCGCAATAGTTGATAACTGTTGGAAGAAAACAAAGTTTCACGGGTGACAGTGACGTCACTAAAAGAAACAAGCAGAGCCTCTGGCACAGTGCCAAAGCAGCTCCTCGTTCTCGTCTCTCTCTCTTTCTCTCATTCATTTGCTCTTGTTTTCTCGTGTAGCTTTGGTATATTTGTGGACGTGCCGATTACTATGGAATCTCTGTAATTTCTAAGGGAAACATCCTCATACTAATTACAAAATTTGCATAGTTTCTTACAAAAAATTCCCTTCTATCTAGGCCAATGTAAATTTATGGCCACAGGCACGGTAATGCCAATCATGACGATGGGGATTTATGGTCGCATATAATGTATATTAAGATCGCGATCACTTTTTTATAGAAGCAATAAGTATGCTTCTTCAAAAGCTGTCTAGTCTAATTTGGCATACATCGCAAAACGGTTATTTTTAAAAAATTGTTTTAGCATAAATAGTATTCAATTCCCATTTTTGATATATCTACACACCTGCCAACTTTTACGCTTTATGCGTAAAATTTGTGCGTTTTAACTACTCTTTGCGCATATATTGCTATATTTTACGCATTTCCGCATTTATTTGAATTTTTTAACATTACTAAGAAATCAATCTCCGGCTTTTTTTGTTTGAAATTTATCAATTAACCAGACATAGTTGTTGTTGTTGAGACCCAGACCGTCCGACCTACCAGAAAGGTGTAAGGTAACTGTTTGGACGCCCGGGAAGTGCCACCCAATTTTGACCGGAACCCAGTGGGGAAGGCATCCACAGGGACTGTACCCTCCTTCCCCTACCACCAACCTCTCGGAAGGACTTCCGGACCCACATGTTTAGCGTGATCGTACTCCGCGTGAACACGGCGGCAGTACTAGACATAGTATCATTCCTCGGAAACACCGCTTTTTTAGCACTGATATCTATCATTCTGGAATCGTAGCAAATCCATAATAAAATGCAGGGTAATGCCAATCAAATTAACGGAGATTTACGGCCACGTGTAACGTAAATTAAGATCTCGATCGCTTATTTTATGAAAGTAATAAATATACTTCTTCAAAGATTGTCTAATTCAGCATAAATCGCTAAAATGTTATTTTGTTCATTAATTTCGCATAAACACAGCGATTGCGCAATTCAGTTTGTTCTCATGAATCGCCGAGAGTACAATAGTATCTTTTTCCATCTATCTCAATCTTCTAAATATTGCATTTTTGATTGACTAAACTAGCTTATTTTCATATTCTAATTAATTATTACTGTTAATTTCTTAATTATTTTCGCATAAACAGTGTGATTACGCAATTCAGTTACTTCATGTGAATTGCTGAGCGTACGGTAGTATATTTTTCCATCCATCTCCATCATTTAAATGTTGCATATTAGATCGACTAAACTAGCTTATTTTCAAATTCTGAGTAATTATTACGGTTAATTTCTTAATTATTTTCACATAAACAGTGCGATTACGCAATTTATTTACTTCGTGTGAATTGTCGAGAGCACGTTAGCACCTTTTTCCATCCATCTCCATCATTTAAATGTTGCATATTAAATCGACTAAACTAACTTATTTTCATATTATGGCTAATTATTAAGGTTAATTTTTTAATTATATTTGCATAATATAAATTTTTCTATTTAAAAAATGGGTATGAACTCTGAAGGGATATTTCCAAAAAGTGGTATTAAAGCAATGATTTAGGCAAATAAAAGAGAAACTATTTTGGCAGGAATATAATTCAGTGCTATATATATATATATATATATATATATATATATATATTATTAAAGATCAATATTTGTTACTCTCTTTAGTGAAAACCTGTGTTTTGCCAAACATAAATATTTGTCTTCATTATAAAGTAATTCTCACCGGATAAAACCTTTATATATTTTTTGCTTTATAATTTATTGTTCTGAAATTTTATAAAATTGGTGTCCTGAATGTTCATATTTTACCAGTAAGCCTGATATTTAATGCAATATTTTTTTAATGCAGGTACTTGTAATTAGTTAAATTCATTAGAAATGTCGTTTGCGCATGTAGTTAGAAAAAAATCATTATAAATGTCATTCACGCAAAATTTTACACATTCCAATCTTCCCAGGTTGGCAGGTATGCATTTATTTCATTAAAAGTAACTAATTTTCTAATTTTGATATTTAATTATAGGCTACGTATATAATGATATTTAATATATTTATTTTCATGGGCGCCAGAGCTATCAACAATGAAAAATGTCATCAGAAAAATGTTGGGCATGTAAAATTTTATCTTGGGCATCTATTTATTTAGACAACATGCCCGGAGGGCATGTAGAAATTGTTTGATTTTTCTAACCCTGGTTTCCAGAGGACGGCTAATATTTTGCGCTATATATAAGCCTAACTCTCGAAAAAATTCACTAAAAATCACCCGTTCAACACAGAATTCTACCTTTTTCCATAATAAAGGAAATAATTATTTCCCATTTGATGTATATTTTTCATATAAATTTTCTTTTCTCAAAATATTAAAAATTTTAGTGTATTAAAAATGATTAGTTACCTTGATTAAAATAGTTATCAGTTAATCAGAAAAAATATTAAAATGATTGTAATGAAATATTTATATAGCCAATAGAAATTATGTACATATATATACAAGAAAATAGCATAGCTATTTTCATTAATTAATACACCTTTTGCGTATGGTATGTTTCAAAGCAAGAATCCAAGCACAGACCAACATTGCAATCTTTGCATTCATAATAACTGTCTATGCACTTTCTTTTGCCTTTTGTAGTCCAAGTAACCAGACAGTAATGAATACCGTCTGGTTCGTTTACAATACGAGTATATTCTTTCACAGAAAGAAAACGTCTCAGCCCAGCCATTCTTTTATCCGAAATAACCTAAACATTTATTTCACTGCCTCATATTCCTCTAACCCCCCCCACCACAAAAAAAAAAACTCTCATATTCCTATAATTCACCCACAAAATCATTAAGCTAAAATCAAAATAAAACCCGGAACTCAATTATAAAATTATTGATACTGCGAGAAGTGCTCTGTTTATATTACAAAATCATGTTCCACCGCTCCAAATGGAGAAATAATTCATTGGATCCTCCCGGTGCCAAGGTCAAATATCTGCAAAATACATTGGAGATGTTCCCATGGACATTTAATGCCATCTAGTAGACAAATAAAATTCAAATAAAAACGTTCCATTTGAAAATGCGCAGACACGATCCTCGTCCTTTAGGGCAAGTTTTTCCTCGACACCGATACGCGAGTCGTCCTTGAATGCAAGTTCGCAGCTGACGCGCGGGCGCATCAATCATCCCGAAAGGGTTAAAGGCAGCAGTAAATGCAATTTTTATTGTGAATGAACAAGCGCCAGGTCCAATATGTTTACAAGGTTAAACAAAAGTAAATTATAGACGTGAACTAAAATATTGCAAGGAAATAAAAAGTATTTTCCAGACACAGTCCACAGTTTCCTACTTCGACACTAAATTCTAAGTGTTTTGTGAGGGTCAATTCCCTAAATGCCCTCATAATATTATTATAACAAAACATAAGTAATATGAAATATGCCAAAGGGCAAGTGTGGCAAGTTAAATGAAAGTAACAAAGTCATACCTAAAAAAGAGGCAGAGTTGTGTTGCATTTGGCTATTTAATAATTTTGTTTTTAATTCTATTATTTTGCAAAGTTAAATTAAATTTGTATGAATAGGACTCCTTTACTTATATATTTAAAGTTCCAAATCCTGGTAAATTGGTAATTTTTCTGGGTTTTAACCTTTTAGTTGAAATTTTTATTATATTCTAAATTTCCTTTCTGGCTAACTGATGTTCTCTTTATTTTAAATTCTAGTTTGGCAAATAATTGTATAATTTAAACATTAAAAAGCTGTTTTCTTTAACTTTTAGTATTTTAACGTTTTTACTACCACTATACGATCAGCCACTTTATAAATTCAATTTATTTATCTTTAATTTAGTTAATGAGATTTAAATTTTAATGGTTCTGGTGAGTTTAAATTTTAATAAACGTTAGATTTTGAAAACTTAAACCGTCTCTTTTCCTTAATGTGTTCTATATTTTTAGGAAAGTGCCATTTTTATATTTTACAGGTTGGCATATTTTTATGCAATTTAGGGTAACTGGTCCACTTTGGTTTATTTCAGAAAGTTTAGGAACTTTTGGAATATTTATAAAGAATGCCTTTAGAAAGTTTTGGGTATTTAGAATATCTTATGACTTTTTCTACAGAATAGTTGCAATGTACCATGTAAAGATTGCAAGGTAATAAAAGTACATTTTCCAAACAAAAATTGTTTTCAAGTTGGACACTAAATTTCGAAGTGCTGAGTGGCTGTTGTGATATGGAGATTGTGTTGAGTGGCTGTGAGGAATACGGAGCATTATATGTATAAATCAAGCATATTTCTCAACATGCTTAATGTTTGAGCAGAGGGATGCAACATCCAAAATAAGCTAAATCACATTTCTGTCACCTATTGAATAAAAAAATGCTTTCCACATCTCCTTTTTTGAAATTTAAATCTTTAAAAGTGAAAATACATAAAAGCCATCTTTAGGTTGGGAACCAATAATTTAGGTTGAATGAAATAATGCTAATTTCATAGCTGCCAACCTCCAAATATGAAAAACCGGGAGATTTGTGCGAAAATATGAAAAAAACAGATTTTAATAAGCCCAATTTTAGACGATGCAGACAGATTGCAAAAGTGGAAATTATTTTCACAATTAAACAAAATATATGGAGGATCGTGCACAAATGCAGTTTTTCGCGATACTGCTGCAAAA
Source organism: Amaurobius ferox (assembly GCA_951213105.1). Classification (NCBI taxonomy): domain Eukaryota; kingdom Metazoa; phylum Arthropoda; class Arachnida; order Araneae; family Amaurobiidae; genus Amaurobius; species Amaurobius ferox. The sequence continues at coordinate 22,593,252 of OX578137.1, forward strand.
TAACCTTTCATTTCATTAATATTAAGTTTGAACAATAGTTTTTCTGTATAAAATACGAAATAATTATAAAGAAATTTAACGATGCTGACAGAGTGCAAAAGTGAAAAATAGTTTCATAATAAAACAAAATATAAGGAGGATCGCGCACAAACGTCGTTTTTAGTGCTACTGCTGCAAAAATTCTTTCATTTCATTAATAATACGTTTGAATAATAGTTTCGTATATAAAGTTTTGTATATAAAACAAAATAATTTAATAAAATTTTAGTCGATGCAAATGCTTTTTTCCCACATTAATTAGATAATCGCTTTAGGAATAATCGCTGATTACGCGATAGCTGGGAAATGCATTTTTAGACGAAAGAACGCGAAAACTTAGATTTCAAAATTTGTGACTTTGTTTCTCATTTCGTAATATTTTCAGAAAATTCATGATCTATTTCCGATTTTTTTACTTTTGTAACCTGTAGATACAAATACAAAAATACAAATGTCAATCGCGATCCATTCCTACACTGTGGTAGAAGAAAACTGCACAGCGGAAAATAATTGAAAGTCACAATTAGCATTCGCATGATTTCTGCCTAAAAAGGGGGAAAATAAGGGCATCTGAGTGAAAACCGGGAGATTGAGCGACTAACGCGGGAGATATAGTGAATAACCGGGAGAGTTGGCAGCTATGCAATTTTGTCTGAATATCTCAATGAAAGATTGTTTAGGAATCGAAGATCTAGATATAAAGTTCTGAGATCTTCTAAGGAATTGTAGCAGCAAGGAATTCATTTGACAATAATGAGCATTACTAGTACTCCAGTCAACTAACTACTCATAGGGCTGCCAGATCAAAATTTCTGATAAAAAGCTAAACAGAAAATTTTTCAAATCAGTTAAAATCTATTTTTCTTAAACACATCGCAAGAAAATGTATCGAAACAATAAAATGATAACTTGGTTTTGTTAATTTTATGAAAAAATAAAATTGCAAATTATTGCACAACATTTATTTGCAACTAGTAAGCTAGATTAACGCAAAAATACTTTTCATTTTTTTTTTTTACTAAAGTAATTAATATACACAATAAGCAAATACTCTTGTAATATTTCACTTAAAAATACAAGTTAGTTATTTACGAACTCTACTGTTTTGGCATCTATTTTGTAATTTTTTATCACCTGTCGAATCTAATGCATCAGACAATTAGGGCGAGACCGTTTAATATTTCAAGTATTCCTCCAAATAGGTTTGGAATTGCAGGTGGCTCTGGAAATATTTTTATCTAAAAAAATCCCCAGATCTCCAGATAATATCTTGGAAAATTCCCAAATATGTATCACTATTTACTTTTACTGTATATCAGTTTAACAAGTGTAAAAATATAAATAGTTAAATATCATTTATTGCAATAAAATTATGCACAAACAGAAACAGCATTTCTTTAATCTGCTTTTCTTGTCATGAAATATCTTAACTTTCAGAACAATTAAGATGAGAGAAAAGAGATCAAAGAGAAACGCTGAAATTTTAAAACTCTTTATTAACCTCCCATCACATGAAACACAAATAAGGAATTCTATACGTGTGTATTGTCACGAGTCTGAAGAAAGTCGTTACTGAAAAAAAAAAAAAAAAAAAAAAAATCCAATTTCTCAAGATTCTTTTTTTAGGAATTCCACTATATTTTTAGAATATTGATATTCTCCGATTTCTAGGTTCTGTAGGTAACCCTGCACTAGTCTAGATATTTAAAGTTCCATTTTATTAGTGTATTCAAGCAGCCTTGGTCTATTGGATAATACAAAATGCTGGGTGGATGGTTTACTCTATGCTTAATTTTTTATGACAAAATGAACAAAATCTATTACTCATGGATAAATCTGACAATTGAGTTATTGGAATTTTGAATAGCATAGGAGCCATTAACAAGATAAATTAAATATATACAGTAATTTAAAGAGATTTCTGCAATGATTATTAATTATTTCATAGGATGAATTAACAGGTTTTTCTTTTTTAATTTTGTGAATTTAAGATTTTTTTACTTATTGCCAAATTTCTTGGTTGACAAAGTGGAATTAGATTTTTCATGAATTTAGGAGGGGGGGGGGGGGGGGGTGTCAGAAAATTTGCAAATTTCAAATATATTAAGTACTTGTAGACAATTGTTTACTTTTCTGTTCATATAAAGAGAGTCTAAAAGAATAACGTGTCAATAAATGTTTGATAGATTTCTGGTTACAAAAACATCAGTTTTCCTAGCTACATAATTATAAAGTCATCCGTTTTCTGTCAATGCTGAATGATGCTTTTTAAATTTAAAAACTTGTTGCCGGATAACAGAGCCTGCATTAAAGAAAATCCAGAAATTCAATATAATGCACCAAATCACATAAATATTGATCTCATCTAACAGCACTGCATGGGCAATTAACATTGCTAGAATTCTAGCAATTCAAATTGCCAGAATTTGAACAGTTTATAAATGTCTGAATAAGTTTAATTTTTATTTGCATAGTAGCTACTAGTACAACTGCTTTATAATTGATAAACAGTTTTAGAAATGTTAGTGTAAATCATTGGCTATGAAAGGTTGGAGAATTTCCAAGATTTACGCAGCAAAATTTGCCTTCACGATTAAAAAATTACTGCCCTGGTCACGATCAAAGGAAGCAAAACAGGAACAAAGAGCAATATATTTTTCAAGTTATCAATTCTTACTGGAAACGAAACAAATAAGGACTTAAGATCCTATAAAAATGAAAATTAAGGGCTTTCTGGGTCCAGCACTGCATAAAACTATTTTCTGAAAAATTCACTAGAAGATTCAAATTTTAGGACATTTCATATACAAAATATTATATGGTCAATTTTAAAAACAACATTGAGGGATTTGATATGCAATAAAAAATGTTTAGCATACAGAGTCAAATTTTACATTAATATCAATAAGTTTATAAGTTAACTACCTGGGCATCATTACGATGTGTAGCCACAGCATGCAGGTCCAGCAAACTTTGGTTGACTGTTTTCTCCAATTCCAGAGCAGCTTGCATAGCATGAAGTCCACTTACCCAATCTTCTACAGCAGGTTTCTGAGCATAAAATAATCTTGTTTTAACATTTAAAAATATTTGATAGTAAGTATAGTCAGTTTCTTATCAAATATAATCTATTGATTAAGGATTAACAGAACAAAACTTAATTTGCAAGTTATGGCAAAATGGATAAAAAAATTAAAATGCAGAGTTTTTTTTTTTTGAGTTATGCAATATCAGAGCTTGCATTTACTCATATCTGCTGTGTCAATCAGTACTAAACTGACCTGGTATTTAACAACCGCAAATCAAATGACAAAATCCACTTCCGTTATTTTTCTTTTCTTTCAAACAAGTTTTTGATGTCTGGTTATTTTATGTTTAAAAGTGCAATAAGTTAAAATAGTTCATTCAAAAATTTAAATTTATAGAATTGTTTTCAGTTTAATTATTTTCACTAGCAAATTAAGTAAATAATATGACAATATGCACACGACACTGTGCCAATGTGAACTGCTGGAAAGTGAATTATGATTAAGTATGAATAAGGTGATTGAGCCCTGCAATGAATGGTTATCAACCATGGACAGGCATCTTGTAAGCTTGCCAAACCCCAGATTTTCTGTCAGTCATGGCAGTGGCACTATCTGTTTCAAGTATAATTTTTTTCCACCCACTGTAAAATTTTTAAATTGCAGGTGAATTCTGCATCATTGTATTTAGGATGAGGTTGTTCCCAAGTTAGAAATTTTATAAAATGGATTGAAGCTTCTTTGGAGGCAAATGAGCCAGGAAAGGTTACTAGCAATCTGTGGTAGAGTTTTGCTTTTGCTATTCATGAAATCACACCAAGAAGATTTGTCATTTTAAAATTAAAATTTCAAATGCAATGTTAAAAGTAGCAAAAATTGACTTGCAAATTTACCTCATACTTTGAGTTTAAGAATTAACATGACCTACAACTCAAGATCTGAATATACATATTGTACATAACAATTTGGAAAGGTACAGCGAGGGCTATTTTTTGCATATAATTTTTTTTAAAAATTACAAGACATACAACTCAAAAATGATGCAGCAGCAATGTACAATTATATATCGCGTATCTCCGATGAAACACCCTCTTGTATCAAGTAAAAATGTAGAGAGAGAGAGAGGAAGGTTATACTAGATTTTTTAAAGTAAACCAATTTTTTCAAAAGAAGTTTTATTTTGGTAAACAAAATAAAAATAATATAGTGTAATATAAAATATACCTGCAGATACAGCATTAGCTTATTTTTTTTAAAGGAAAAGAAGGGTAATCTGCCATATGTGAAAATATTTCCATTAAAATGAAATTCAACATACACTAAAAAAATTGAAAAATATTAGATGGTCAACCTCATATCCCAGGGCAAGAGTAATCAAATACTTTGTTTTCTATTTTTCTCATAAATTATTTCTTCGAAATTCAAGGGGTTTGATTGTTTCTGGTGGAGGGGGTTATGACCCCCAAATCTTCTCTTTAGGAACACCATTGCCACATCATATAAGAACAGTATCAAATACAAAATATTATTAAACATAAATGCATTGAAAATTGGAATCCTTGGATGAAAGTGAAATTGATGAATAACTATAGTTAACGTTAATGGAGAAGCATCTTTAATTGTAAATGTCTTAATAATTACTTCAATGGGTTTTAGAACAATTCTCCCTCCTCTCATGTTTTGATATTTCATCAGTTTCTCAGCATGCTCACGTTCTTCATCACTACTCTTTTTGAAGAATTTGCGGAATCCAGGCAAAGCCACATCATCCCTATCAAAGTAGTAAGTCTAAAAACGAATAACACAAACATTAAATTGAATAGGATAGGATAAATTATATTGTTGCTTGATACCAATATAATGACATGCAAAACATTAAATCGAATATGACAATAAGGTTAATTTCAATTAAAACTTTCATTTTATTCAAATCTGTATGTACAGCATGTACTAACAAACATGTAAGGGGTCAACCTGAGTCGAGGGCAAAAAATAGCATCCTTTCTACAAAACAAGCAAGAAGCACAACTTAATTAAAACTTGCCAAACTTGCTTGAATAAGAGAGGTTACTCTTCTTGCTTGTTTTGATGAACGTAGTTTTTGCCTTTGAAAAGTAAATACAAATTGAACACTGGATGAGATGGGGGCTTTTCTACAGATCAACTGAACTTATATATTCAATAATATTTAGGTCTGCAAATACACCACAGTTAGAAATAAAACTAATATTATTATACTGTGGTGTATTTACAAACCATACATACAACCAATATATAACCAAGCGTGACTGGATGTTGCAGGGGTTCAAGATTTAAGAAGTATAACACTCATTGGTTTCAACTTGCATGCAGAAGTTTATTTAGAGTTCTTGAAAACTCCATTTAATGGTTGGCACTCTTTTCTAAACTATGACTTGTTCATCAGTTTTGAAATCTCTATGCAAAATAATGGTGAAACTACAAAATTTAAAATTTCTGGGAAGGAGAATTAAAATACATCAAGATTGAGAAGAAAATACTAAGTTTTGCTTTTACTAAGGAAGGTAATCTAAAAACCTATTTTAGTTGTGGAAATGCAATTAAAAAAAAAAAGGAAGACACCTGGAACAATTCAGATCTATTAGCTCAGAGTAAATACAGGATAATCATGCATGTTTCCATCGGATTAGAAAAATATGGTGGGTAAGTGTATATTGTACTAGAAGTTTTTTCTAGTCGGGTGGAGGCACAGATTTTATGACAAAAAAAAAAGCTACTACTGTGTAAAACATCCTAGGTAATGAAAAACCCAATTCCTTTTAGATTTTTTGTGGGAGAGGGCAGTTTTGGAGAGATTTAGATAAATTCTCAAATTTCGTTCCCCGTCTGCACCCTCGTGTGTAGGGGAGAATATTTAAGTGGAGTATCAATAAAGGTCTAAATGAGATTCTGATTAAGAAAACTACCAAATGTCTTAATTTGATGCGACTATAAGAGTGAAGTTTTCGTTCTTAGTTTCTAAAAGTAATGCATGGCAAATTATGGAATGCTAAATGAAGACATTTCTAGAAGGACCAATGAAAAAAGGCAGTTATAAGTTAAGTGCTTTATATACAGAATTCTCTATGAATAGCAAAATTTGCATGCTTATTTAATTATTTCTACCAATGTTTCTTGTAAAATTGTATATCGATTACTTTTCATACATGTAAAAAGCATATTAAGTCATTTTTACAAGATGTTCTTTCAAACTTCTGAATTATGAAGTTTTAAATTAAACATGGGCTGTTTTGAAGACATTCATAAATGTATAGCTAGAGACGGTGGGGGGGGGGGGGGGGGGTCGACCCATGTTTTTACATTTTAAGATATTTTCTTTGTCTTGTGCGAAAAATTGATTTACCCAAGAACATTTAATTACTACATATTCTAATGATATTATCCGCCAATAAGTTCATAAACCTGTTCACATATTAACTTCGCTTGTTAAGCATAGCAAATTCAGTTAAATTGAAAATTCTTATTTGGGCAAAGTGCAAAGCCAAACCACAAGCATATCTGAGGCCATTACACGATTCGGCGCAATCCACTGCGTAGTTGCGCAAACCAATCATGAAAGATAGAGCGCCATACAGAACGCCGACAGTCTATAATACAACATTAGTAATTGTGCAAAGACAAAATATTGGTAAAAGTTGACAAATTAAGAAAGGGAGACAGTTAATAGAATACACTTAACTTCCATATTCGCAAAAAATGGTATAGAAATTTACAATTTCTAATCGAAGCACAAAATCGATAGCTTATGGTAAAACAAGTTTTTTGAAACGAATATAAGATTGATATAAATAACACCACATTATTAATATGGCATTTTAAATTATAAATTGATATATTACCATGGAGAGATAGACGTAGCTCGCATAGAGTTCCATATTAATTTGCTTGTTGATACCAGCTTCACATTCTTCGTGGAAATTTTGTCTAACTTGACTGACTGCCATTGTAATTTACTGTATTTTATCAAAATGAGATACTAGAATTATTAAATAAAAGTGTAGTTTTTTAAGTGAGATGCCCGTTCAAACACTGTTGAAGCAAAGCACCATAAAATTATGACGTAAATTGCACGATCACGGTATTTATAGCAATTCTAGGCTGTTCATTTTCTTCTCCATACCCCCTAAATTATAATAATATTTTTTAATAACATTCTTTAATATAAAAGAATTACAGTTTCATGAATAATTTTATTTGACAAAATTTTTAAATGATTTTAATTAATTATTGATTAGTTTATTCTGTCATATTAAAATTCCATCTATATTATTTCAACTAATATAGAAGTTAAAAAACTTTAAAAAATGCTTAATGTGATAATAAATGTCACATAAACATTTTAATATGTACTTATGAAAAATAAAAGTAAATTATAGGATATTTTTACTTTGTTGGCCGCATCATCACCTGTTGTTGTTTTGTTTTATGCATTCGCTGTGTGCTTTGACGGCTGAGAAATATAATATATGGTTATATCACGAAAAATAAAGTCTTATTGACAAAAAAACAAGGCTTCTACTTTCGTTATACAATGCCTCTCATTTTTAGTCGATGGATTATGAGCTTGTTAATTTTATTTCACGAGTGTAGGGCTTCAACTCATTGGATAGTTACCGAAGATGGTCGAATTCAAGCTCAGGTATTTAAATTGTAGGGAAAATATCACAATAAATAGGTTATTTATACAATTATATAAAATCCAGTTAATACTTTTTATTAAACAACTAACAAGCACTTTAAAATTTATTTTTGAAATTGTTTATTCAAGCTTGACATGAATCATATTGAATTTTATCATGTAAATTTAGTAATTTTATTCTCTGGTACTAATAGATTATTTAAAATAAGTTTTATATATGTCTTTCTGTAAATTGTATATTTGCTAAAGAAAAGAAAAAATAAAGTAAATCAGTTATATTCTGGAGTCTGTTAAAATTTCTATTAATCCAGGAATTTATTAGTGACATCCTATCTTTTTAAATACATTTCATAAAGATAATACAACAGTCCATTTTACTGAATGGTTCTGTTTAAATAAAAATAGTGGCTAATGAAAATTATTTAATATACATATTTTTAAATTATAGCAGTCATTTGAATTAAATCGTTCAAACTGCTGCCCAAAATAATTGAAGTAAAAATTTAGTAAATAATGCAGCATATTATAAAGTAGTACTCGTAGCAACTGGTTTTGCAGTCAAAAAGTAGTCTTCAAGACAATTAGACAGAAATCATACCAGCAAAAATAAGAAAGTGTCTGACTGTTAGAAATTGTTTTTTGTTTTAACTGGTGTAGTAGCTTTTCTTTTTATCTTGAAGAAGGATGCTGTTTTCACAATAAGTTGATATGATTGTTAATTTGTTATATACAATGTTATTAATGAAGATTTTATTACTGTTAGAGGGTCTCATAATCATAATGAGTGCAAGATTAGAAAATTTTGGAAGTTTTCCTAAGCTTTTGTTTGTTGCAACTTATACACTATAATCAAGCAATTTCTACTCAATATCAAAGTATTACATGCAAATACAAATAATAAGATAGGAAGGATAACCCCAGAGCTATAGAATGTTGATCTACATGTGTATGCCATTCACAGATATTTTTTAAATTATAGTTAATTTAGCAGATACTTTTAAAAAATTAGAAATTTTCTACCTCTTTTACTGCTTATACAACAACATGATTTGGTATTGTTATTTGGTGATGTTTATAACATGCGCTGTCCATGAACTTTAACAGGGCCTTAGGCACTGACTTAAAAAGTTATTGGGGGTTCCGAAATTTTTAAATTGGATGACCCAGGCATTTTTCAAAGGATTTAAGTTTAATTTAAATTTCATCAGATTTTCTGGCACAATAAGATGCCTGAAATGCTAAAATAAAACAACTTATAGTTAAGTACAGAAAAATATATTTTTTCTCTAGATAATTATTTATTTTATTTATTTTGCCTTTGTGGGCATAACATTATTATAGCACAATATATAGATAGTTAAGTTTCAACTCATTTATCTTTAACAAAAAATATTAAATTTAAATTTAGGTATTTTTACCACTGTTAAAAATGTCAACAAATTTCTCTTTAAATCATTTCTGAGTTAAGATTTTGTATTCAGAATGCAATAAACAGTCTAAGGGGAGAATTTCTATACATAGTAAACTTTATAGTAAACAGGGAATGAATAATGAAAAACTTGAAGAATTAATGACAAAAAACAAATTGTATGTATGTAACCATGCATTTTCTACACTAAATATGCACTAAAACATTAGGGGTTTGAGGAATCCACAGCAAAATTACTGGGGGATTCAAAAAGTGCTTTAAACCCACAAAGTTGGTGCCTCTGAATGGGAGAATCCGTGTTTGTATTTAAGAACATGAAATCGATCTTAAGACACACAGTAATACCTTACTATTAGTATATCACAATTTTTGGTTTTGACATCACCAGAATTTTAAATGACCAACATTTTTGTCAAATCTTTTATTTAATTGCTAAATTGAATTTTCTTTCACAAAATGTGACAATGGCAATTGGTAACACGAGGCTCCAATTGACTTCTAATACATCCCTATTCCATAGATTGTTTAGATCCAATTAAGTTATATATCATAATCAGTATCAGTACAACAGGCTTTTTATGAGCTTTTATAAGTTATATTTTCTTAAAGAGGCTGTGTGTAGGTGTTTTATTACTAGGGGCTCCAATTCCTGTTCACTATGCTCACCCATTACCTCCTACTCACTGAGCTTGCTTTGCAAACATTTTCATGCTGCCTGCTACAGAGCTGTAATACACTCATTGGGGGACCATTTGTTGTCAACTAACGCTCACCAATCCCTAGAGCTTGCTTCATGAGCTCTTTTAACCTGACCTGTGATGTGTCCAATGCTTGTATATGCTCGCCAAACTCTGAGACTCTGCCCCCTGTTTGCCGCAACTCATTAAGTGCTGGAGCTTGTTGAAAGCGCAATATACCTGTTGGAGCTTCATCCCCTTATCAGCTAATGCTCATTAATTTCATACTTTTCTTCTCATGCTAACTTGTTCAATCCCCTGCTCGCTATGCTTACCAACCGTAACTTACTTTGTGAGCCAGAAGGCTTCATTACCAACTCGATGATGTTCGCAGAGCCTGCATTGAGAACTCTTTCATGCCGCTTTCTGTTGCAAACGATTGCTTACTATATTAGCAAAATTTCATAACTGTACGTTTTAACATTTTTCATAATACAGCGGCAAAATATCATGTTATGATTTTAATAGAGAGATATACAACAATAAGACCTTTAATTGTTGTGCAATTAACAGTTTAATCATAATATTTATGACAACAATAGTTGACAAATACTCTGTAAAAATAAATGATAAGGCATATTATTGTTCATATTCCACATTGTTGCAAGTGCACTAACTAACATTGTAGTCATGTTTGGAATTAAATGTCTATACTTTTAATGATTTTAGTGTTTCCATAATTCAATCCTTGGCCATCTGTCAGTAATCAATCACAGAGTCTGTCCAGGATATGAATTTGCAGCTCAAATACTTTTCTTTTGACTTTGACATTAAATATTTCCTAAACTAAATTATAAATCAAAAAACGGTTTATTTCACTGTGTTTCTCCAATATTTCTCTACAAATGAGCCAAATTTCATATTTTTGCATACTATAGTTTTCGCGGTACGTGACAGAGAAACTTAACAGACATGAAGTTTGTCAAACAGTGGCTATAGCATGAGCTACATTTTTTATTATGGAGAGAGATTTATGGAGTAGTTCAACCTATCCTTTTTCCCATAAACCATTAGCACCATTGTTCAGGGAATTATATTTCTGAATAGAAATAGAGCTTTAAAGAATTAAAATTAAAATTCTAATAAAACAAATTAATAAAAATTTCATATCTGTCTACTAGCAGGGGCGGCAAATAGGGGGCGCGAGGGGGTGCGGTCGCGCCCCCAAATTTTTTCTTATTCTGAACCAAAACTGAAAAGGCGTAAAAAAATTCAAGCGAATTCGGTGAAAAAAATCCCCAAATTGAAAAAAAATCCTGATAATGATGTTAAATCATATCACAGAATCAATATTCAATATGATATTATAGATTCAGTATATCTAATGAAACTGAGACAAGATTTAATGAGAACAATATATCCGTTTTGTTTGCCTGTAGTTCAGTATTATCCGGATCAGATGTCGGAAAAGAAAAAGTTTCAACCTTATACGAAGAATATAACTTCCAGAAAGAGGAATTACTATATGAATTGCGACTGTTTTATTCAATGGTGAAAAGGTAAATATAGGCCATCCCAATTCTAAAAGTCGTCTGGATTATTTTAAAGAGCGGAATTTAAAAAATGCGTTTACTGTCATAACATTATTAGTTAAATTGTTTTTGACTGTGCCAATCAGCTCAGCCAGTTGTGAAAGGTCTTTTTCGCGTCTCAGGAGGTTGAAAAATTATTTTCGCAGTACAATGGTACAAGAAAGACTTTCATCTTTAGCTATTATTAGCTGTAGAACAAGATATACCACTGGATTATGATGATATTGTAACAAAATTTTCTCTTCATCTAGACTCTAAGAACCGGCGTTTAAAATTCAATAGAAGGTAAATAAATATAGATATTTGTATTTAGAAAAATTATGTTAACAACAATTATGTTAACACAATTATGTACAAAAATTATGTTAACAACAATTATTTTTCTCAACATCAATTCAATTTTATGATCCCTCTCCCCTCTCCCCCCTCCCCCCTCTGTTAACAAACATTTTATTTATTTCATATTGTGGATTTTCATGCAAATCTCGCACCCCCAAATGAAATGCGGAAATGCCGCCCCTGTCTACTAGTTATGCATTTATTCTTGAATTACCATGTTCACACTTTATAAACATTCAAACACAGATAGACATTTTCCCCAAATGTGTTCAAAATATGTTCAGGGGGTCTTGAAATGTGAATTTTCACCAAAGTATTAAATTAATAAATTTTTGAGAATAGAATATTTTCTCAAAATATAAGAAAAATACAATAATATAAGAAAATAAAAATTATAATATAAATTTTTGTAAATTTGTATTTTTCTTTCAAAAATTTATTATTTTACTGTATTTAAATTATAGATGGATTCTATTTTTTCAATGAAAAGGCCATATGACCTTGTTGCATTAATGCAACAAGAAAAGCGTGCTGTTCTTATAGAAGAACTAAAGCAACAACTTATGACCCAGAAAGAAGAAATCGATAGAAGAGAAGATAAGGAAACTAATTTAGAAGGCAAAATTTATAATACAGATGAAGATTGTACTGCAGCAGAAAAACCCTTGACTGATTTTGACTTATATGCAAGTACTGTCGTTCCATTTGCATTTCAAGATTTTGAGTAAGTATATATTTTATTGTTCTAATTGCTATTAATTTCTTTCATTAAATTTATTAAATTGAATAGCAATTCAAAAACAAAAAAGCTTTCATCAGGCTATAATGTTTGTGTAAAAATATAATTTATCTTACATAATAAAGGAAAATGTTTTTGTATGTGTTCGTCTCTGTGTGTTGTCTACAGCAGAAATCTAAGCATTGTATGGCTATGATATTGGTACACAGGTACTTCTAGGTGTTCACAGGTGGGTCATTTTCAGAATATGCACAATTTTAGCATTTTTTTCCCCCAAATTTAAATTCTAAATTTTCATGCAATTATTTATTTCTAAAATTAGTAAAAAATATGCGTAACTCAAAAAACCTAGTGGCTGAGCTTAATTGGTTCATTAATATTTAAAAATAAATATTTGAAAAATAATTATTTGTTAGACCAGTGATACGTTTTGTTAGACCAGTGACACTTTGTGTTAGACTAGTGGCATTGTGTTAGGCCAGTTGTTCTCAATCTTTTTGAAGTCAGGAAACACTAAACTCTGACATTTTATTGCACGGAACACTTACAATACAAAATAAGTTTCTAAACAGAGCTTCTAAGCAAATTATTTTACATTGTATTGATTTTTCTTTTGCAACAATTTTTAATTGTGTATTTGATTTATTTGCGAAACACTTGAAGTGGCTTCACGGAGCACCAGTGTTCCGTGGACCATGGCTCTAGACCATTAATAAACATAGTATTTGTAGCCGATTTACCTTTTTAACATAAGAATTTAATGTAAAGATATATATTCCATTCATTCACAAACTAATGTATATATATATATATATATATAAACTGCGATTACTCCACAGGACTATTACGTCATGTTTCCAACAAGCTCAGGACTATGGGGACATGTTTTGCCCTTAACTACGATTACTCCACAGGACTATTACGTCATGTTTCCCTTAAGCTTAGGACATGTTTTGCCCTAAACTGTGATTACTCCACAGGACTATTACGTCATGTTTCCAACAAGCTCAGGACTATGGGGACATGTTTTGTCCTAAACTGCGATTACTCCACAGGACTATTACGTTATGTTTCCCCTAAGCTCAGGACATGTTTTGCCCTAAACTGCGATTACTCCACAGGACTATTACGTCATGTTTCTAACAAGCTCAGGACTATGGGGACATGTTTTGTCCTAAACTGCGATTACTCCACAGGACTATTACGTCAATATATCATTTTCATATAATAATAATTATATCATTTTCATAATAATAACTCAACTGTTCTAATTCTTATTGTGTAATATCTTTTAAGCATCCTATTTATAATTCATCCTATTTAAGAATTTATTTAATCATTTTTATCATTTATTGCCTGTAAAGGATTTGAATCTTACTAAAACTTTTAAATACAACAAGCCAATTGGAAGAACCATTTTTAATTACAATGCAATTTCAAAATCTCTATCAGTCGACAAAGATTCCTCAACAAATGTAGATGGTGAATGTAGTTGTAGTGTTGAAAATTATGCTAATTTTATAAATCCACACTTGGGGCATATAGTTACTGGAGACTTAGCCATTGTTAAAGATAAATCTTTAAGAACTTTAATGTCATTTGGTACTAAATTCAGGTTACCTTCATGTAATAATTCTAAACAAGTGTTAAAGTCAATCAATTTTGACCTTGATAAATATATTTATGGATTAGCTTCTAAATATGCTCAGCCTTTAGAGGCATTTAATATGTGGAAATTTACTATTTTAAGATCTATTAAAAATGCCATTTGTAGTATCAATTTATCTAGATCTATATGTAATATGGATAATATAAAACACTCTGTTAATGATTTACATAGATCTTTTGTTGTTATGTTGATAAAGCCTCTAATCATTATGCTATTATCTGTAAAAAATTCTATATACAATATCTGTTAGATTATTTAAAAAATAATAGTCTATTTAAACTCGATTCACACTCTGTTAATAGTATCAAATTGAAAATTATCAAAATGTATAGTGATTTAGATATTAATAATAAATTTTTGAAATTTCCATATATTGTGCTTATTCCTAAATTTCATAAAAATCCTATTAAATTTAGAACTGTAACTAGTGGTCATAATTCATACTCTACTACTGCTAGTAAATTATTATTAAATTATTTAAATATACTAAATAGTAATATACGAGATTCTAGTGATAACTACATTATTCTAAATAATAGTAAAGAATTAAAAAATAAATTAAAAACACTTGGTAAAATAATAGGATTTCAAACTTTTGATTTTAAAGATCTATTTAATAATGTAACTATTTTATATAAAATCTATAATAAATATAAATTATAAAATTTTATATAAAAACTATTTTATATAAAATCTATTTAATAATGTATTTAAAAAATGTAACAGTCGATGTACATAATGACATCATAAGATCACTGATCTATATGATGTCATTTTAGCTTTATATAATGCTTATATTACTTCTCATTCTCATCTTACTAAATTTACCAATTTTCCTAAGCTTCTTCATTTTGTTCTTTTCAATAATTATATTTTTCAAGGTAATAAATTATACTTACAAGTCTCAGGGGTTCCCCAAGGTGGCTGCAGTAGCAGTATGTTAGCTAAATTATACCTATTTCAATATGAAAAATTCTTTTCTTCAACAGATTATAAAATTTACAGATATGTAGATGATCTGATTTGTCTTGTATTTACTGATAACTATGTCATAGATATAGATTTCTATCTGGATAATTTGGAATTAATACCTAATGAAACTTCTATTAGTAAAAATATTAATTATTTGGATTTAAATCTCATTATAGAACCTACTAATGGGATAGTTACTAATTTATATGACAAAAAATATTTTTTAAAATTTAATATTAATAAATTATTACCATTTAATTCCTGCAACTTGATTTAATTGTTTAGAAATATTATACTTAATCAACTTTTTAGAATTTATAGATTATCAGATAAAAAATTTCATGCTTTGCACATTAATAACCTCAAAATTACCAGTAAATTTTATGAATATCCAGCATATTTAGTAAATGGAATAGTTAATAAGTTTCGATTAACCTATAATTCTCATAATCTCTCCTTAATATCTTATTTTAGCCATACTTCTACATTCTCTTGAATTTACATTATAATATATTTTCATCTTTTACTTTTGTAGCTTTAACTGTAGAATACCTCTTTTTATTGCCTTTACGCAGTACGGTTTTTATTACTCTCTTTGGCAGCAGCAGATAACTTCTTTTCATTTCTGCGTATGGCAACATTGGTCTAGTCATATATTGCTCGTCATGGTTGAACTTTAAGAGGTGTATTTTAAGGTATTTATATTTCCTATATTTTTTTCCAATCTTTATGCTTGTTGTCCATATAACACAAGTTTATAGATAAAATCTATTTTGTGTTTCAGAAACAAGCATTTTTGTGTTCATTTCGAAGGGATATATGGGCTTGAAAAAGAATTTTTTCGAAATGAACTATTATTAAGCCTATAGCTCTTCCACGTGCAAGCTTTTTTGCTTGATTTTTTTGTTTTCCTATTTTCATTCCTCACCTTTGAAATTTGTTGATTATCTTTGTCTTTATGACCTGCATTACATTTTATAATTTCCTCTTTATGGTTGAATTTCCTTTATTTCATTGTATTTTGTAAGCAAATTTTAAGATAGTGTATTATGTGTTACTTACATTCTACCATTGGATTTACAATTTTATATATATATATATATATATAAATAAAAATTTAAAGATTTTAATCGAAAATTATGCATAAACTACTGTATGTACATATATATATATAGTAATCCTATAATGTGTGTGTATGTACAGATATTAAGGAAGTGGTCTACAGTAAATAACTATTTTATTGTGATCCAAATTTTTTTTTTTTCTGTCAATGCAAATGAAATGAAAACCAAATTTTTGTAATATAATATAATATAGTAAAAATAGTAGTAGTAGTAATAGGGATTGCTAAAAAGAAACTTTTCCCTTGCTGCTACAAAAAAAAAAAAAAAAAAAAAAATCCTTTTTCTAATTATTGTATAGATAACAGTATCAAAAAGAGTTAAAAATCCCTTACAACTTAAACATTTGACGTAATTCATTCCAATAAATAGCAGGTATTTCTAGATGTCCGCTTTCTAGCATATTAGGAATTGATATGACAGAGTTAAAATTTCATTTAAAGCATAATGCAATAAGTCCTCTTTTTTTGGCCAAAAAATATTTGTTTGCAGCACAGCTTGTTTGGCTTAAATAAGATATTGTTGGGTTATACTTTTGGATATTTAACAATTTTAGTTTTGCTTTTTGTCTAAACGTGTTCAGGGGTCTTATTTACATAGTCTTTCTCTTCTGTTTATTGATTAGAACCCAAGATGTGATCTGTTAAAGTTGTTGTTTTCAGCGCTTCGGCACAAGCCGTAGTTCGAATCCGGCGAGCGTTCTGAGGAACGAAAGTTCTTTTTTTTATTCCCGACCCATTAATTGTGCTCTGTTTATTTGTTATTCGAGTTTTAATCTAAACATTCAAGAGCTGCGGAAAATTTTACGTCTGATGGCAGAGAATTGTTATGTCTATAAAGACAGGATGTTTTGGTTTCTTGTCTCTTCAGTCATTTAATTAGTAATCCACCGTGTTCCCAGCTGTTTACGATGTCGGCGGAGGAATCCTTACCCGCCAATTAAGAGTTTATTTATCTTGTCAAGCAGTGTAGCTCTGCTTATGATGGATGGAATGCACATTTCCGAAAAATAAGACGGACATATGGTCTATATTCTGTTCTGATGCCAAAAGTCAGCTACCACTGTTTGGAAGAAATCGCTTAATTCCATCGTTACTAAACATCCTGTTTGGGAATATCCCCTTGGAAAAAGGATCCGGTTAAGGATTTTCCTCTCTAGAGATGGACATAATTCTCCTTTGCTGTGTTCTGCGTTTCAAGAGGTGTTCCTTGGGATCTTTGGTGACTTTTTCCCTGTTGTTGAAACCCAGACCGTCCGACCTACCAGAAAGGTGTAAGGTAACCGTTTGGACGGTCGGGAAGTGCCACCCAATTTAGACCGGAACCCAGTGGGGGAGGCATCCACAGGGACCGTACCCTCCTTCCCCTACCACCAACCTCTCGGAAGGACTTTCGGACCCACATGTTTAACGTGATCGTACTCCACATGAGCACGGCGGCAGTTTTGGCAGTGGCTGGAATCGAACTCGGGCCTACCGAGTGCAACTCCAGCGCGCTAACCAATGGGCTACCGCGCCCCGACTTTTTCCCTGTGAAGTTCCTTGGAGCATTTGGTGACACCTTTGCTAATTATATCTCTCAATAGTTAAAATATGTTTATATTCCAATTGTTTTCAGTTTAATTGTGTTAGTAGAATAAGACCCCTTTAGACTTATATACTTTAGGTCATCTGAACCTGTGGTTATCTTTTAAATTTTGTTCTAAATTCCCTTTTGGCTAACTTATGTTTTTTTTATCTAAAATTCTAGTTTCGACAAATAATTGAATAAGTTTAATATTGTTAACTTTAAAATTTAATATTCTAACGTTTTTCTACCACTATACGACCGGCCATTCCTTTTATTTATTTATTTAAGTTGTTTATTTGATTTGTTTAGTTAATGAGATGTAAAATATTTTAAAAATTATTTTAAAAGTGAAGTTTAAAATTTTAATAAACGTTAGATTTTGAAAACCTAAAATCTGTGTTCTCTCTCTCTTTTACTTTAATGCATGTTTTATATTTTTAGGAAAGTGCCATTTTTTAATATTTTACAAGAGTACATATTTGTACACGTAGGGTAACTGGTCAATAGGTCCACTTTCTGTTTATTTAAGACTTTCAGTTTATTGCTAAAATGTTTTTAGGTTTGAGGAACTTTAGAACTTTTTCAGAGTGTATTTCAGTGTTTTCAGATTTATGTTAGATGAACTTTACAAATTTCAGATATTTTCAGATAAATTTCGGATGACATTTTGGTTTTAAGAACTTTCAGTAAGAACTTGAAGAACTTGAATGCTTTTGAATGATAGAATGTGTTTTAGTATATCACAAATGCACAAAAACTACCGAACAATATCAACACCTTTTTGTCATCACAAATTGACTTTACTACTCCAGAGTAAAAGTGAGTTTGAAATTAAACTACCACCCACTGTCCTAAAAGCTGTTCTATGTTATCTTCGTGGGGTTTCATAAACACTGTATTTGTAGAAGTCACACTGCTTGTGGGATTATCTATATTTTCCACTTGCTGGTAATCAGTAGTGCAATCAGTCAAAGAATCTTCTAGTTCATTTTTCAATTTTGGCAAAGGAAACATGAACTCCTTTATATTGTAACAGTTACAATATGTACCAGCCCCAGAACAAAAACAGGAAACATCACGATATTGTACTGTACCTCGCACAGTTGTAATTACTTGATGTATCCTGTTTGCTTTTGGGATTGTCTTTAATTCTAGTTGGTGTTTATATGCTTTGGTAATTTCTTCTGCAGGAATAAAAAATGTCACTTTTGAATCTGTAGTGGATTTACTGAGCATTTCAAACATGACTTCTGCAGTAGGTAAATCTGTACCATGTTTAAGTAGCTCATCTGCTCTCCTTTTCACAGCTTCCCCAACCCCATCAGGAGCAGCCCTTCCATGTCCAGCTTCCCAGAAGTTCCATGTGCCACTTAAAAATCCTTTGTCAAAAAGAATGGTGGACAGCAAATGAAAGTTTCCCATCTGTCGATATTATGAATTAAAATTATTAGCCATTTATTATGTATTTAAAATTACTAGCCATGGCTATTATTTAAAGCTACAGCAAATATAATTATAACTTACAGTATTATAAAAGTAAGTCTTGTTACTGGCCTAATACATAATGTCACTGGTCTAATAAGGTTATTGTTATGCCAGTGACTGTTAGACTGGTGACATTTCTCAAATTTCAAAGTTTTATTCCTTATTTTAAAAAGTTAGGTTATGATTCATGATGTTGGATTCTATATATTTACTATTATATTACAAATTATCTAACTGAAATGAAATTATTAGTATTTGTTGAATAAAATATCTGTTAGACCAGTGACACATAATAAGAGAACTCACCTGAAAACAACTTTTTCCTTTTTCACAGAATGGACCATATGTTACCACTTATTGCACTGACAAAATTTTTTACAAACAGTGCTGCCAACCTAAAATGGGCAATTTTCCATAATCTGTTTATTATTGCAAAACTGAAAGCTAAAAATGGCAGTTGTTAGACCGGTGACCCAAAACATATAGGATAATTTTATTTCTTAAATTTTTGTATTTAAAATTTATTTTAGAAGGATACTAATAAAAAATACTGAAAATTTGAATTTGAAAAAGCTATGAAATTGCTTACAGCCAATGGTGACTGTACAGCTAAAATATAACATGCTGAAAATCAAATTCTAGATGTAGGATAAATATGGCTTCTATTGAAATAGTCAATAATTTATTTTTATTATTTATTGCATATAATTTGCTTTAAGCATTAACTATTCATTTAATATGTGCCTTATAAGAAAAAAACAATGAAGAAAATTTATGTTTCTCAGAAATTAGATATCTTGAACGGTATTAATTTTAGCAGCACAGGACGTCAAATCATACTTTTTCTGAAAATGACCCAGGTGCACCTTGGTAATATTTTTTTAAAATTCCAATTACTTTTTCAGTTATGATTTAGTTTGATTTTGAGCAATTTTCACACAAATTGGTTCTTTGGTGACCAAAAATATCAGCACAGAGATCCTATCTTGACACCATTGGTAAGAAAGAAGTATCTTCTTTCTAACAATGTTTGAACTGCATCCTTAGGATAATTCCATCATATTTATTTATTTTTTAAATGTATCAACATTTGCATTTTTTAATTAATCTGATTCTTAATTCACTGCATCCAAAAAGTAAGATTAGTACAATTCTATAGTTTAGCTAAAAGTTTTGTATATATCTTCTATTTCTAACAATTTTTTTTTTTTTCATTTCATTTGTAATTTCAATTTTCTGCAATTTTTTAAGCAAGCAAACCTCTTAAAAATTTTGATGCTATGCATATCTTTTTCTCTCTTACAGTCGGTAATAAGTGATTTAGAGAAAGAATTTTGCAGAACCATTTTAAGCTATGCCTTCTCTCCAGTACATTTATTTTATTTATTTATTTTTTTTGCTCTTATATTTGTGGAGAGCATGCATGGAATGCTTTTAAACTGATTTCATATTTTGTGAGGATTTAGATTGAAACTGAGGGAGGAGATTGTGAAACTGAGTGAATGTTCTTTCAGTTTCTTGCTTTAAATTATTAAATTAATCTTTGCTTTAACTCCCGGGCAAAGCTGGGTACATTGTCTAGTTGTAAGTATTTTTGTCAGCATTCAGATACGAGCTGGAGCAAGTATGCAGTAGTACTTGCATATCAGTAGTTAAAATTTTGTTAAGGTCTATGTAATTGTTACCAATTACTAATCAATTATTAATTAAAAAGTCTGATGTGGGTTGCACATAACCTTTCGACTACAGACTTAAATTCATTTTCTCTTTCATAATTCATTAAATTGAGTTTAATTGCACAAACAGACATGGATATTTATTTGAAATTATATCCATTCTGCAGTTTTAATATAAGGGCAGCTTCTCAAAATTTCATAAAACTGTAAAACAGTAGAAACATGATATAACGACCCTCCCATGGGATGGCAAGAATAGGTTGCAGTATTGATTATAGAATGAGCATTATAACTAATGTAGATTTTATGAGGAAAATTTATATTTTAATTTAGGAAAATTTATATTTTAAGATTATAAAACCATACTTAAAAACATATTCATGGGATATTGAAAAGTGGAAATTGCAGTAAATAAAGCAAACAACAACAACAAAAAAAGTATTATTAATTCATTTATTGCTGCTATTAAGGAATTCTGTGATATTAATATGTTTTGATTGAAATATGATTATTTTCCATATCCGTGATGTTGACCAGCAAAAAGTGCCTATAGTATTGCAACAGTATTAGATGCTTCTATTTTTGTAGACATAGGACTTGTGCATTTAACAAAATGATCTCTTATTTGATTCAAGGTTAACACTATTATTTTCTCTTTTAACAATGCTTGTGATGTGTTTTCTTCATTGTAGAAATCTTCGCAGCATTGAAGATCATTATCAATCATCACCAAATCTGCAAAAGAAATATTTTCATGAAGATTCATTTCCTAATAAATTACTCTTATCATTTTTTCTGCACCAGCTTCTTCCATTTCTTCTTTACTTGAGATTGTAAACGTGGCAGTGTCTAATTTGTGAGAAGCCTCACTAATTTTGAAACCTGCATGACAAAAGCAGTTTTCAATAGCCTTATTTTATTAGCCTGCACAGCAAACCGTATTTTCTACTTTTCTTACTGAAAATGATTTCCCTGAAATTTCCCAATTTGAAGTTGTTGTTGAAACCCAGACCATCCGACCTACCAGAAAGGTTTAAGGTAGCTGTTTGGATGGCCGGGAAGTGCCACCCTATTTAGACCGGAACCCAGTGGGGGAGGCATCCACAGGGACCATACCCTCCTTCCCCTACCACCAACCTCTCGGAAGGACTTACGGACCCACATGCTTAATGTGATCGTACTCCGTGTGAACACAGCGGCAGTTTTGGCAGTAGCGGGAATCGAACCTGGGCCTACTGAGTGCAATTCCCGCACGCTAACTACTGGGCTACTGCACCCTGCCCAATTTGAAGTTGTTAAAGCTTATTTTGTAGTTATAAGGCAAAGGTATTGATCAATTTTCAGCAGTTCCGAAGCAAAATGGTGAGTCATTATAATTAAAAAATAGCACTGTAGTGATCTTTATAAATGATTAAATAACATTGTTCGTATGGAAAACTATTCCAGTCTTTTACTACAGGTCATTATATCAAAAGGGTTGCTATATCATCAGGTCATAATATAGCGAGTCTACTGTATTGTACCATTTGAGATTTTGACAATTTTTGTGGGTCATTTCACAAAAAAAGGCCAGTTCTTTTTCCAAATCATACCAAAATTTAATCAGCGCCAGGATAACAGATTTAAGTGACATACCTACCGAATTTTGTGAAATTTCATCAAACAATTTTTGAGTTAAAGTAGGTACATGCATTGCACAGACAGACTGGCAGACACACACATAAATGCCATACTAAAAATAGTATGTTATGTTTTAGGAGGCTCAAAATGTGCAGATTTATCAAAAATTTGAGTTTCCAATGGTGAGCTGGTGAGCTGGATTCAATTGGTACTGCAAGATTTGAAGGAGTGCTTAAAATCTATTGTGTGAGAAAAAAGTTCAGAAACAATAAAGAATATCATACATAATAAAGGCAAATGTCTGAGTTTATGTGTGAAGTTTTTCTGTGTGAAGTCTTATTTTGTTATTTTATGTAACTACCCTGATTTAGCTTCCGGACACTGCTGGGTTACATTTTCTAGTCAATATAAATTCTCCCTAGATACAGAATAAAAGTTTACATGCCCAGGGCCAATTTGGATAAATTTTGGACCTGTTTTTCGAGCACTTAACAAAATTTCTCTTTCTGAAAAAGGGCTCTTCATAAAATTATTAATCAATGCATGAAATGGACACTACATAATTAATTTCCAAATGTGAAAACATGAATAAATTCATTAACAAATAGTTCATTTAATTTGAGGAATTTTTTTTTTAGTTATGATTTTGTATATAGTATTTACTATTGAGTTAAACATTTATTTGTTTCAATGCATAATTTTTCTTGTAACTTAATATTTATTTAGTGATGAAGACATTGAAAGAGCTTTGAAAATAAGCCCTGATACTGACCTCTTGAAGCCAAACTGCACTGAAGTTGTGAATTTGGATTTTAGTATGCATGCATTTGAGCACCTTGTCGTATGTAAATTTCAAATTGTTTATTTTAAGTAAAAATAATTTTGATATTTGAATGATTTAAAATATATTTATGCATAAAAGACAGTTTGAAAAATATACTGTATGTTTTGCATTAATCATATTTGCAGATACATAAACTTTTATTCTTTAAATGGAAATATATCTTGAAAAATAGAATTCTTCAAAGCTTGTTTGTAAATTCCTACTTTACAAATAATAACCAAAAAACTCAAATTTCATTCAGAGTATTTGATTTAATTTTGATTCGTATGACTTGTCAGTGAAAAAAGCGTCATAATTGGTTATGTTAAAAAATGCTATCAAGCGAAGGAAACAATTATTCAGTATTAAAATGTGTGTCTTTTGTGTGTTGAAGACCCAGATACACGACTGACCCATGTGTCTTTTGTGTGTGTCACATTTTTTAGCAGTCTAAGGGATCAAAGGAAAAAAACTGTCATGGGAAAATGGTACATGTGATTATTTTTTGGATTTATTTATTAAAGTAAATAAAGAATACTACAGTTTTTAGTTATCATATGTAACATTTTATAAATGCAGTTTTATTAATATTATATACTATTCTGCACATTAAAGCAACAGTTAAACCATTATAGGGGTTTTCAAGAGACTTGAATACAAGGAAGATAGATAAATCAAGAAAAATGTGAGAAATAAGAGACTAATAACTTTGAGATTCATAATTTTATATTTTATTTTATTTTATTTTATTCAATTTACGTGGCAACTACAGCTGAAATCCAGTTACGGTAGCCACACAAAAATAAAAAGAACAGAATATAAGATACAAGAATACTAAGTCATATACATGTCAAGCGCATTCACATTCAAACAGGCTTTTTTAAAACAGACAGGAGTCAAATTAAATATATCAATATCAGTACAATAGGTATTATATAGATCAACAAATTTATAGATAGAATAGCATTTAAGGTAGTTGTGTTTAATAGTAGTATTGTGAAAGTTTTTTTCCTTGTATTATTAACAGGTATATGAAATTCCAGACAAAAAAGTAAGATGGGGCAATCAATAGTGTTATTTAAAACTTTATAATAAAACAAAAGGCAGGACCATTTTTTTCTTTTTTAAGGGACATTAAACTATATTTCCGTCTGAGCTCACTCATACGCATATCATAAGGACAATAGTCAAACAATCTGTAATCCATAGGACGTAATTGTTTATTTTGCACAATTTCTATTCGTTGAGAATGCAGACTGTAAGCAGGGTCCCAGATCATTGCACAATATTCCAATATTGGCCTAACAAGGTTATTAAAGATACAAATAATAGTATCAGACCTGGCAAAAACACGAGATCGTCTTAGGGTGAAACAAAGTCTTTCGTATGCTCTTTAAATAGTATTGCCGATATGACTCTGAAAGTTAAAAGTATCATTGAAAGTGACACCCAAATCAATAATATGAGTACAATGCGATAAAGGTACATTATTTAAAATGTAGTTGTAATTGAGAATATTATGGATCTTAGCAATGCTCATAATATAGCATTTAGAGACGTTTAAATGGAGTTTATTTAAAACAGTTCAATTATATAGTTCATCAAGATCTCTCTGCAATTCACAATCGGTCAAAGAGTTGATTTTCATATAAAGTTTCAAATCGTCTGCAAACATGAGACATTTTGCAGTTTTAAAAATCCTGGGAATTTCATTGATAAAAATTAAAAAAAGGAGTGAGCCCAGATTAGAACCTTGAGGAACACCAGAGGAATTACTGTATAGTCTAGAGTTTACACCAAAGTACTTTACAGAATACAGTCTGTCTGTAATATAAGAGTACAACCACATCGCCAAATCAACACTAAATCCGGCAGCAATTAGTCTACAGGCTAATAACCCCAGATCGATGTGATCAAAAGCTTTACTAAAGTCAGTATAAATAACATCCAGCTGACTTTTGATTTTAATAGCATCAACAATATCACTGGTAAAACAAGCTAAATTAGTTAAAGTTGATCGCATTGGCATAAACCCATGCTGGTACGGAGAAATCTATTGCTTAATTTGGGAAAAGGTCCTTTCATGCATAACACATTCAAAAACAACCCTTACTCTGCTCAACCCTTGCTCAACTTGCAACCTTACTGTAACTTGGTATCAACATTTGTTATATGCGATTATAGAACTAGTAATAGTTTATAGTAAGTGCATTGTGATCATTTTTTATCTTAATATCTCATTTGTATTGTAATTTTTAAACCTTGATTAAAGTAAATATGATTGCAATCAACTTAAAATTGGTTTTAAAGTATTCACACTTATCAAAGCATGTAGTGGCATGGAAAGTCATCTGTAACCTATATTTTGTTAGTTATCTTATTTTTATCTTTCGTATTTCATAATGCTTTCTAGATTTTATTATGCTATCCGGTTATAAATTTCCATACTTATAAATCTTTCTTGGAGACAGACATCGCAGAATTGGTGATGCTATAGTTGGTTTCAGACAAAAGGTGTGATAGTTTAATGTTTGTTCTATAGCTCCATCAGAAGATTGAATCCGAAGATTGAATAGCAGTTAAAAGCATTTATTGTTATAGAAGCAGTTTGATATTTTTCTTTAATGGGCAGATGAAATTTTGTCTGAAGAGGGTAAAAATCAATCTGTGATATACATCACCCTTCATTCTACATTCTGTCTTGGGGACATGTTAGTAATTTTAAATTAGGCTAGTAAATCTTGTCCTTTTATAGCCACTGTGATTGATGCTTTATATACACTGGTGAAACCTGCGGGCATTCTGCCTTATAAGTAATTTAAAAAAAAAGTTTATTCATGGGATATATCTGTATGATCTTTACAATAGAATCAAGGTTTTGTTTTCAGAAACAGTGAACTGGTGATCACTCAATTTTGATCTGATGTTCAGTTAGTAATGAACTACCTTTGTGCTCTTTGTTTGTATTATAAAAAGAATACTAGCCAATGTCTTGTAATAATAAGTTAAATAAAATTGTCTTAACCCATACAACAAATATGTTACATTAAGTAATCAATCGATAATAATCATTTGTGCTAACTTTTGTTTATTAAAAATAAAAATGTAAATGTTAAAATCTGTAATGATGTATTTTATAGTGAGATTAATTG
This sequence comes from Amaurobius ferox, assembly GCA_951213105.1. Taxonomy (NCBI): domain Eukaryota; kingdom Metazoa; phylum Arthropoda; class Arachnida; order Araneae; family Amaurobiidae; genus Amaurobius; species Amaurobius ferox. The sequence continues at coordinate 22,619,858 of OX578137.1, forward strand.
GCACGCATACCATTATATATATGCTTTACCCTTCACTACTTGCTCATTGATGTCATATGTAAGTGAGCACTATCTTTTGAAGGTTGTTTCAAAAAAGTATTTTTAGTTTTGCAAAATTGAATTTTCCCAGCATTGTGACTTATATTTTTGGAAATAGGAGTTCAAAATTTATAAAAGGTCTTCAACCACAAAGTTGGTTTTTTACGTGAATTATAAGATGCCGAAAAATAATTTTTCATTAGTGTCAATGGGAGATAAAATGTCACAGTGACCTCAAAATGGCCTTAATCGATTTTTTTTAAAGAATTAGATGTTATTTGCCCATACAGTTTTTGATTCTGTTTATGGGGATATGCTTGAATTTGAGTTGTGACTTGTGGTTTGGCAGATTTTATTGTAGATGCTTTAGTCTTTATATGTAGATTATATTACTATGACATTGATTGCAAGCAGTTTAGATTATTTTCAGATCAGTTAGCTGGTAGGATATTGAATGTTGATTTGCTGGTCCTAGATATTGTCAATGAAGTTTTATAAATTTATTTTTATAGAATGTATGCCTCTATGTGTAGTGAGATATTTGAAAATGATACTTTCTCTACCACTTTTTAATGCAATTGATTTTGAGCTTTAATGTTTTGATACACTTATTATAAAATGCCAAAAAATAATTTTTCATTAGCATCAATAGGATGCAAAATGACAGAGTGGCCTATAAATGGCCTTCTTCGATTTTTTTTAGAATTAGATGTTACTCACCTTTCCTATACAGTTTTTGATTATGTTTAAGGGGATATGCTGAAATTTTAGTTGTGACTTGTGATTGGGCAGTTTTTATTGTGGATGTTTTAGTCTTCATATATAGATTATATTGCTATGAGATTAATATGAGATTGCTATGAGATTGATTGCAAGCAGCCAGCTTAGATTGCTTTTAGAAGGCTTAGTTGGTTGGATATTAAATGTTGATTTGTTGGACCTAGATATTATCAATGATTTTATAAATACATTTTTATAGAATGTATGCTGCTATATGTAGTGAGAAGTTTGAAAATGATAGTGTCCCCATCACTTTTTAATGTAATTTTACCTTTTTAATGTTATTTTTTTATGATTTTGAGCTCAAATATTTTAATGCACTTGGGATGACTTTAATCTATGCCTGATGACTCAATTCATCAGGCTTGACTACATAATAGTGAAAATTCAGCTTTTATAGATCTAGTTTGACTTTGCTGTAAGAATTGGCATAATTCGTATTTTTAGAAAATTTAGTTGAGACTCATGTTCAATTATTTTAGTAACATGCTTTGAATTATTTGGATTTTAAACAAATACATTGACATGTCTAGTCAACAGTTCTAAAATCAGTATTAATTTCTTGCTTGGCATTGTCATTTGAAGTTATGCTCTGTACTAAAATATTAAGCAGGACATAATAAATATTTTATTCATTGTATAACTATGTTTTGCCATCGAATATTGTTTATTGTTTATCACTTTATTAGAATTATCAATACATAAAAACTGAAGTATGCACACTAAATTCTGTTAAACTGTCATCTGTTACTTCTTAACTTAACTTCTGTTAACTGTTGAAACTCAAATTTGAGCACATCTCATAAAAAGGATCAAAAACTGTATGAACAAGAAAATTCAGAAGAATTGAGGCCATTTTAAGTCCATTTTGAAATTTTTTATCGCATTGATGCTAATAAAACATAATTTTTCTGGGCCTTAAACTTAGAAAAACTGACTTTGATATTTGATTTAATATTTTTTGTAGTTTTGAGCTCCTCTTTCCAAAAGTTTAGGTTGCCATGATGGGAAAATTCAATTTTATAAAATAATGGCAACAGTACTTTCTCTCAACTGCATTTGCCAGATAGTGATTGATCACATGTGATGTCAGTGAGCGAGTCGTGAAATGTAGAATATATAATGGTGCATGCACCAATCAGTATATTGCTATAAAATACATTGTCATGGATTACATGTAGATTAAAAAATAAAAGTCAGCATGATTTAAGATTTAAAATCGGTTCTCTTATTTCACATATTTATTCCATTGGTTAAGCTGTAATTTAATTTAACTTAATAATAAAATATGTTGTCAATGATTTCAACATTTACATTTTTTATTTTACCTATTATTGTTTAAAAAATTATAAGGCTGCCCACAGGGTTTCATAAATAGATCATTTGAGTTTTACAATCTAAGTTACTTACATCTTTAGTCTTTTACTATTATTCATTTTAATATACTTCTTCACTTTCTGTTTGACTTTTTTTTATTTTAAATGAGCGTTAAATTTTGTAGTATTTCTGTTTCACCAAAAATTAGCTAGAAGTTCACAGTGCTTGAATAATAAAAAATAAGATGTGTAGTAAATAGTTATTACCTTGGTAAAGAATCATTTTAAGTTAGAACAGGGTCTTTTAATATTGCATAGTTTTATTATTCAAATTATATTTTTTCTTCTGAAAAATATGATTGGTTAAAGTATGTTTTCAAATGTCATTTCAAAAATTAAATTTAGTAGAGTTGTACATTTTGTGAATAAAACCGGCATGCAGTTTATTTTATCAACTCATTTCTGCATCTAAAAAAAATGGTAATCCTTGTGAGGACAGATCTACCTTTAAGAGAATATTTTTTCTTTAGCCGTTTGTTTTGTTTTCCCCATGGTAACCTATGGAAAATAGTTCCTAACCTTTAGTTTGTTTAGTTTTTTTGAAAATTTTTCTGATGTTTTTTTCTGAGCATAGATGTTGAGAATAGGAATGTTTGTGCTTATGTGAAACATCATTAAATAATTAGAAATATTTCTAAAATTTTTGTAAAATGAATGCATTACTTTTTGATACATATTAAAAATTCTTCTATTTGAACAGTTTAAAAATAAAAAATATATAAACCTTCTTTTTTTTTTGATTCTATGCTTTGCAAAACAGAGTGGGTCCCCTAAAAGTAAGCTACAAGCAAGTTAGAGGTTAAGAGCTATTTTCCATAGGTTGACTTGGGACAAATGAAACAAGTGTTTGTAGGGAAAGTGTTTATCCTATTAAGTAGATGAAGTTGCTGATTTAGGTCCCAAAGAACCTGAATTTGCAGCTGCTTTCCAAATCGTATGCTTATCTATACTGTAAATATTATTATACATTTATGCTTGTATGAGCTTGCATTTATATATATACTTGCAATTGCCATGTCAATCAGAACTTTTAAAACTAAATTGACTCGCTATTTAAAAACTATGAGTCACATATGACTCATAAAATTCATCCCTGTTATATTTTTCTTTTCTTTCTTGCAAGTTTTCAATGTCTATTTTATATATATGTTGAAAAAGTGCAATAATAAGTACAATAACTTCAACAAAAGTTATAATTGTTTATCATTTAAAAAATTTAAATTCATTGCACTGTTGTTTACAATATATTATCGAGACATCAGTATTGAACATCATTTTAAAATTAAAATTACAAATGTCAAAAAGTAGCAAAACATGACTCTCAAATTTGAAGGTTTGACTTATACTTTTGAGTTGTAAGAGTTAATTTGACTCATAATATTATAAGCCAGGAGCAAACTGTTTATGTATGAACAATCAATTTAAAAGTATGAACGCTGCTCATTATTTATGTGCATTGGATTACTGCTTTATAATGTTGAAATGGAATAACTAATCACTTAACTAGTTTTATAAAGCTCAATGGTTATTGGTTGCTATAGATTTTATGTATTATATAATATTTTATTCTTTCTTATATGTGAAATAAGAAAACAGTGTTGCAAAGATAAGGTATTTGGAAAATGTTCTGGAAATTCAGCATGCAGGATATTTTTTAAATTTAATTTCATAAAAATTATGTTTTAGGTATATTTTTTATATTTCTGACTTATAATTATTTCAAATAAATCTTTTCTAGGGTGTTAGGGATCGCTATAATTTATCCATGTTACCAGAAGAAGGCCTTCATAATGCAGTTACCATGATTGAAAATGTTGATGTATATGGCCATCTGGTTTATGAAGCACTACAAAAGGTTGCTATTAATTTGTTTTTATTGTATATTTTGTAATTAAAAATATTTATTTTTCTGTATTAATATCAAATTGCTGAATTTTGGTCTGTATCAGTTGTTATAAATCAGAGGTTCTTATATTTTATAATTAGAACTTACTTTTTCTTATATGTTTTGATTGGTACTTGCTTTGGTACAGCATTTCTCTTGAGAAATTACTTTTTATTTAAAAGTATTGTTTTTATTTTGACAACAATTCTAGCAGAGTACAAAATCTAGATATTTTAAGGTGTGATGATTACAAAGAAGCAGCTTTTAGCATTCCATTTGTGTTTTGATTAGTGTGAATTTGTATATCTTGTTTTCCACCAAAACTATACAAACCAATAAAAAGTACTAAGTTACATTGCTACATGAATGTGAAAATGTTATAATTTTTTTTTTAAACGTGTAGCCACAATATGCGTATGCACATTTTGAAAAAAAGAAAAAAAACCTTATTTTAACTGTTTTGTACAAAATTTTGGATTGTTAGATAATGTGCTGTAATGAATTGAAACATAAAGTCATATTGTGTCTGCAGAATGTTACTTGCATATTAAACTGACAGGGCATTTTCCAAAATTCTTAATGTTAGATGAACATTAACTTTAGAACTTAGACATTTTGCATGTGTGCTTGGGGAAATATAAAGGTTGATTTTGTTGCAGATGATTGTTTTGTGTGAACTCTATGATCACAATATGTAAATTTCACATTTTTATTCAGTTTGGATCAAAATTGGGTCAATTGTATTCGGTTATGGTTCATTTCAATATGATGCAATTAAAATAGCGAAGCATTCTATATGCTTTAGTGTTTTTAGGTGTATGTACAATATGTTCTTTTTTTCCTACTCCTGAAGGTGAGTTTGGTATTAAAATAGACTTGTACATTTTAATAAAATTACAAATCAGTAAGGATTTTATTTCTATATTGTATCAGTTTCAGCCTAGCAGGAATTCTTTGTCTTTTTAATTCAATGTCTTAATTTGAATGCTATTCAATTTCTTACATATAATTTAGCATCTTATTCTGTATTTCAATCAGGATCTATCAAGATGTTAAATCAATGAAAGACTGCTATCAGGGTTTCTGATAATGACTAAGGGGATTTATTACTGCTGGATACTGGGCCACAGGATTCCAGACATATTGTATAAGATAAAAGAATGTCATTGTATTTTTGACTAAGATGTAATGTAGTTTATACGAATATTGGTTGAGGTCAAAAAGTATGGCTATGTATGTTTTGTTTATAGAATTTTTGTAAATGATAGAGTATAACTTGTACTGTAAAAATTATACTATATGCTGGAAAAAATTGAAAAGATTTTCAATTTGTGTGAAAAATTAGTTTTTAAAAGCAATCTTTACTAAGAGCATACTGATAAAACAATTGAAATTATTCGTGCAACTGACTTGTGAGCTAGCACCTTATAAGCGCTATTTTATAGATGAAGCTTATCACATATGGCTGTATAATGTGATTTTTTATGCATTCTAAGTGAGTGTTTTCATATTCTAGAATAAAACATCATGGGTGTTTTTCAACATGGCTGGATACTTTTGGAGAATGCAAGGAAATGCTACAAATGCTATTGAATGTGTTAGAAGAGCTCTACATTTTTCACCCAGGTTTATAATTTTATGTTTTATTAATCATTTCTGTTTTTTATTTAATTTAAAATGGACATTTCTTAATATTTGGTGTCTATAATTAAATAAATGGTTTTATTTTTGCAAGAAAACATTTTTTGAGTTAATTTTTTTAAAAATATTCTGAAATGCAATATATTGGTATTATATAATTCCATTTCAAAATATCTGCAGTGAAATGCTCCACTGTTTTTTCTCATAGATGTATATTCCACTTTGTTGAGCTCCACTTTACTTTGTTCTGATTACAATTTTATTTACTAATAGAAGTTGTCATGATTGGAAAGTGTTCATATAATTTTATTCTAACTGCTATCAAAGACTGCTATAAAGGTTTCTGATAATGACTAAGGTGATTTATTACTGCTGGACACTTGGCCATAGGATTCTGTAACTCAAAATAACTGTTGACAAAATAACTTTTTATCCCAGCTTTCGTTTGTTTGTAATTTATTTCTGTAGTCCCTTAAAAGTTATGTTTTCCAAAGGGACAACTATTAAATATGAAAAGGTAAAACACAGGAAAGATAAAGAAATCTTATTTAAGCATAAATAAAAAAGTAATGTAGCATAAAGCAGCTTCAAGGATATGCTGTTTTCCCCATCATCAGTGCTAGAGAACCAACAAATCCAGAAATCAAGAATATAATAAAATGGGCACAAATAGGAGAAACAGAGGGATGTATATACACTCAAGTCATAGATTAAGAGTCCATCTGAGGAAGTTAATCGGAAAACAAAATGAAGAAGACTCCAGACTAACACACGCCTTTGGGTCTTTTTGACTTCAGGCTCATATTATGGTATGACCATGCGGGGCTTTTACCCAGTGCTCCACAATTTTAGGTGTCCCAAACAGGCACAAGATTATATTATTCTCATTTTTATCAATGTTATTAATTGAAACAAAATCATTGAGATTTTAATAGTTAATTTTTACAGTGATATCACATACTAAGCAGTACTTTCAAGTGTAACATATTGCATTTTATGATTGCAGCCAGTCATAGCAGCGAAGCAAAAGCCGGCAACCAATGGTTATTTTAGCATCATGCTTCATTGTGCTGTGAATCTACTGGGCGTTGCATGTAAATATGCCCTTAAATTGGTAGTCACAGAATATTTTATTTGTCTACTACTTCACAAAGTATTAAAGATATAGATTTTATAAAACAGTAAAAATGTGAAAATAATTGATTTTATGAGTTTGTTAAAATGTCACTATTTTAGGTGTTTGTAGAGTAACAGGTAAACAGTATGCAGGTTTGATGTATTTTGCTACTACATGAAACACGTTATTACTATTTTTATATTTAAATGTATGCTACAGAATTCAAATTCATTTTTTCACTTCCAATATGGGCTGTAATTTTTAATAAAATCTTTTCACTAAATGAATCTATTCACTGGCCAGGTTTGTTGGTTTTCTAGTACTGATCAAATGGATCCAGCATATCCTCGAAACAGCTGTTTGCTGCATTATTCATCTATTTGCGTATAATTATGTTGCTCAAGCTTTCCTTAACAGATAAATATATTTGAATTGATTAGTAGAAAAATATACTATCTCAATATTATGTTTAGGTATAATGAAATCCAAACTATGATCTACCCAAAATTGTGATTTATTACATACAATTTTTATACTTTTACCAATAATTATTCCATAGAGATTAAATATATAATCTTTAAATATTCATTTTGATTATGCAAATTATAAAAAAATATATCTAGTTCTAGGTTCTCACATAATATGATTCTGGATTTAAAATTTATTTAATATGTGCTTTTTTTTAAACAATCATGTCCACACCACAACAGATTCCTCCCCCCCCACACATAGATGAACATAGATCCAAAAGTGTTTGAATCATGTTAAGGAGTCTTAAGTCCTATCTTAATTTTTATGTCATAAATTGATTGATTCTTTAGATGATTCTTTGACTGTTGTTGTTGTTGAAACTCAGACCGTCCGACCTACCAGAAAGGTGTAAGGTAACTGTTTGGACGGTCGAGAAGTGCCACCTAATTTAGACCGGAACCCAGTGGGGGAGGCATCCACAGGGACCGTACCCTCCTTCCCCTACTACCAACCTCTTGGAAGGACTTTCGGACCCACATGTTTAACGTGATCGTACTCCGCATGAACACGGCGGCAGTTTTGGCAGTGGCTGGAATCGAACTCGGGCCTACCGAGTGCAACTCCAGCGCGCTAACCAATGGGCTACCGCGCTCGATTCTTTTACTGAGTCATATTTAAGGTATACGTCAATTTTGCTACAAAACAAAACTTAACAATCCAGGGAGAACATAGGGATAGTAAAATAAAATGTTTAATGAATCTTTTTTATATAATACCAACTGCTCTACCAGTAGCTGGTATTATATTAAAAAGCATATAGCATTAAGCTTTATCTCTACTTATGTAGATATAATCTACTTGATTATTAAACGTACAGGAAGCTAAGTTATAGCATGTAACAAATACAAATGCTTGGATTTTGCAGATTTTTACTTTTCCTACATACATCAAGGTATAATGTATAGAGAAAGCATTGTGACCAGTTGTGTTCAAGTTTTCAGTGAAATAGCATCCTTTAAGCATCACTGAACTCAAATAGAACTTTTATGAGGTAACATCTGTGTGTATGAGACTGAGGATGTGATATCTCATGAACAAATAAGGTATTTTAAACTTAATATAGTATAATAATTAAACTCTGTAAATACTAGAACCCCATAGATTTTAAAAGCGATCAAAAGACCCTTCTAATATTCGAATATGTAATTGTATGTGAAATGTTTCATTAGAAAATGAATGACATAAACTCTAGAATGCTAGCATGAACCGTTCTCGAAATATTACCCATTTTTCAAATAAATGTATAAAAAAATTAAATAAAATTAAAAAAGTAACCTATTGTAAATTATATTTTCTTTCCATATGCAGTATTATGCATCAAATTTGTTAATATCATTCCCAGGGAACTAGTTCATTTCATTTAAGAGAGAAGATGCATTTTGTAATAGTTTTGCATTTTGATCCAAAGAATTTGCTAGTAGTCATTTATTTAGTAAGGTATTAGTTAAATGTAAATTGCATTTTGATAAGGGTTTTGCATGTGAGTATGAATTAATCATTCTTTTTGGACTAATACATTGCTAAAATTTCCCAATGTCAATTTACATGGTGTAATTTAATATCAATGTACACCATTATTTCACTGTGAAAGAAGTAAAGTCATTGCATTATGTAAGGAAAGTCATGTGCTACCCACATCAGATTTTTTTACATGGAATTATATTATGTTAGTGCTGTATTTCAGGATTAAAGAAAATGCCGTACAATGTACTCTTTTCAAATCTTGGTGATATGAATAACCATTGTTGTAAGGTAGTTAAAAAGTAGTCCAATATTCTCCTTTGCTTCTCTTTTTCACTCCATATATATATATATATATATATATATATATATATATACACACACAAGGTGTCCATTGCTATCTGTGCCCAATGCGTATTTCCTCAACCGTTAGTCATAGAGATATACTTCCAATTGCAAAAATGTTTTAAATTTTAAAATCTATTATCTTAGAAACAGTTTAAATCAATAAATACATTTTTGAAAGAAATATGAAATATAAATTTTTATACGGTCCCCCGGTTCTACCAATTATATTTAGGAAAATCATCCTCATACAGTTTCATGCAAAATAAAAAAAGATCTTCCTTTTATGACCAAAATTCACCGAGTTATGAAGCATTAAACTTTGTGACTTATGTCGCTTTTCCATGCATAAAAATGTCCCGTTTCAGGCAACCAACCAATCAGGGACTGTATTGACCATTTCTCAGCACAAAAAGTGCTCCAACATTAAACAACTATAAGTCGGTCAATTTTGGGTCGTAAAAGGATGATTTTTTTTTTTATTTTACATAAAATTGTATGAGGATGATTTTCCTAAATATAATTGGTAGGACCAGGGGACTGTATAAAAATTTATATTTCGTACTTCTTTCAGAAATGCATTTATTGATTTAAATTGTTTCTAAGATAATAGATTTTAAAATTTAAAACATTTTTGCAATTGGAAGTGTATCTCTGTGACTAATGGTTGAGGAAATAGCCATTGGGCACCTATAGCACTGGACACCCTGTATATATATATATATATATATATATATATATATATATATATATAATAAAAGTTTAAAAATCCAATGAAAGAATAGAGAGAAGTTTCAACTAAAAAAACCCCAACATTACAAAATGCCTTGCAAATAAAAGTATCAAACAGAGAATCATCAATCAAATAGAAAATGAAAATGCAAACCTCTAGTCATCAAGCTGAAGACTAACAGGGAACATTAATGGAAAGGAATCGATAAAATAATATAAAATAAAATCCAAGCATGAAAGCTTTACATGTGGATAAGCCCTAGGCCTAATAATGAATTGTTCATTTCGATAAAACTCTTTATCAAGTACAAGTATTTTATAAAAATGAACACAAAATGTATGTTTCTGATATCAGTGATAGGTTATATCTATAAATTTTGATAACTTGGACAACATGCATAAAGATTGAAAAATAATAGGAAACAAGAATACCTGAAAAAACACTGCATACATCTGAACCATTGAAGCCTTGAATAAAGAGACCAATGTTGCCAATCTCAAAAGATAAAAAGTTGAGAACTGTTGTTGCCAATCGTGAGAAAGAAATTACAGTAATACGAAAAGACGATAAAAGGTGATATTCAACTATAAGAACATGTAAATACATGGTAATGCTTATTCAAGAGAGAGTGGATGTCTGACTAAAAGAAGATACTAAGGAGAGAATTTAAGTATAATCTACCATTCCAAACTTTTTAACTATACTATGTACTAAATAAGCTAGATATTTATATAATTTGCTAGTAATTTTAAGTTTATTAATATGTATAGCATGAAATTTTTTATTAGATAATCTATAAATTCTAAAGAGCTGATTAAGTATAATATTTCTAAACAATTGAATCGAGTTACAGGAATTAAAAGGTAATATTTTATTAATGTTAAAGTTAAAATAGTCTTTTTTATCATATAAATTAGTAACTGTCCTATTAGTAGGTACAATAATAAGATACAATAATAAGTCCAAAAAATTAATGTTATTACTAATAGTGGTTTCATTAGGAATTAGTTCCAAATTATCCGGATAGAAATCTATATATATGACACAGTTGTCTGTAAAGACATATATATATATATATGAGTTCGTACAGATACTAAACGGTTTACCAGAGTCGGAACGGATAGAAAATTGCCTGGACAACTTTAGATCGGTGGTTCGAGTCTCCACTGATACAAGAATTATTTTCATACACCTCTCTTCTCTTCAAAATGAAACACTGCACATCTTTGTTTTCCCCAACATCAAATTTGTATCATATCTTTGCCACACATCATCCTCCTAAAGTTTAGAAGGATCTTAGAAGGCATCGTTTGTTTAGATTCTAAACAAATGACACATTTTAAAATCTCTTTTAAAGGCGGAACTAAACATATCGTATACTCTGGATTCTGTGAAATCATCTTGAAAATTCCTTTTTACTTCTAAAGCTGTTCAATCTATTCTTCTATACTGACATGGATTTTTCCATGTTGGGCCTATCTGTCCCTTAACAAATAGAGATTATTCTGCGCAAACATCATCACTTATGATTCATAACTCATTTTCTTTTCCATTATTGAAGACAGTGACATTGTAATTTCAAAGCATTTTAGCATAAAATGGGGAGGAAATTTGCAAGAATTAAGGCATAAAGAGATAAAGAGCCCATTGTCGAATATCTAGATTTCTGTCTCTTTTAAATAAGTACTTACTTGTCTTGAGCTAGATCTCTTGAGGAATCTACAAGGAGGGAGGAATTTTTAGAAAGGTTTATTAACATAGGTGCTTTATTATATGGCTCAATATCACATAATCTTGAATTTTTGCCGAATTCTTTAAGCAATACATTTTAATTTGTAGTTTCCAGTACAGTGGAGCCGAGATAGCTTTTCGGGAATAATGTTTTACTCTGTGGGTGGTTTGTCCTATGGTTAGACATTTTAAAACCAGGTTAGACATTTTCAAATTCAAGAAATTTTGATTTTGGTTAGACATTTTCAAATTCAAGACATTTTCATTTTGGTTAGACATTTTCATTTTGGTAAGACATTTTCAAATTCAAGACATTTTCATTCTGGTTAGACATTTTTAAATTCAAGATATTTTCATTTTGGTTAGACATTTTCAGATTTAAGTCATTTTCATTTTGGTTAGACATTTTCAGTTTGGTTAGACATTTTCAAATTCGCGACATTTTCAGCTTGGTTAGACATTTTCAAGATACTAAAATATCGAAATCAGAACCATCTTTTCAAAATAGTTCAAAATATTAAAATATCGAAATTATATAACCATTATATTTCGAAAACTATAAGAACCTGATCACTTTTAATTTTCGCTCCGATTTCAGTCGGTTACTCTGACGATAAACTTGTGAATTTATTTATTGGTTAAATATTCATTATAGCATATTTTTTACAATGAAAAATTAAAAGAATTAATCTGTAGGAATGAGTTTCGGGAATACGCTGCCGCTTGGGGCTGGTGCAAGCGAATTAAATCTGGGCGCCTGGCACGAATAAAGGATATCAACCTTGGGAATGGGGGAATGTTTTTCCAAGCTGAATTGCCGATATTGCAATGTTATGTATTATTGTTCTACTTTAACCTACATATGAACGGTCCATAAACGTCTATACGGAAATTATGAATGTGTGTAGCATTGGCTAAAACAGGGCGTTTGAAGGATACTATCCCAGACATACTTCGTATTAATTTTAAAGCTTGATCGCAAGAACTTCATAATTTTTAAAATCTCTCTATGTACAACAGTTTTTCACTAGGAGAGATTTTAGATTTCCTTTTATAGATTATACAATGTTTTAAGTTATTAATCCCCTCATCGACGATGTATAAAACAACGATGTATGGATTCCTAAAATGTTTGCTTAGTTATATTTTCAGGAGTGCTAACTATTAACAATTATTATAAATTCAAAGTTAAATCGGTTCCATTTTTAACTTACCCACGGGGCCAGGAATAGTTCACGGCCCTTTTCCCGTTGATCGGAAAATTCAGGTATTGCAATAAAACGGTATGTTTCTAGCGATATAAAGCACCATTTTTTAAATTCAAAATGCTGAAATATTAAAAAAAATCAAATTTCTTTAAAAGGATAAAGAATTTATTTATTATGAAATAAACATATTGGGGAAATTTTAAAATAAAAGAGTTCATAACGTCCGTTAATATAACGGGAAAAAAGGCCGAAATATCACGATCGTGATGATCGAAAAATTAGGGTAAATGATCAAAATATAAAACAAGAATATAAATTTATTAAAATTCACCGAAAATCATCTGTAAAACCCTCAAAATTAAAGAAAAATTTGTGGACGGGCTTCTTAAAAATAAAAGAGGAATAAATAATAGTGAATGCTTCATAAGCTTGGAAAAGTAAAAAACCAAAAGATCAAGATGAGAAAACTTAAATGAATTTAAAATTGCCTCAAAATGTATTTTAGTGCTTCATGATAAATGGAATTTTTGTATGATGTATTGGAAAACAAATATTATAAAACATCTGAAAAGGTCTATAATGAAAATCATTGGCAAGGTTAAAAAAATTAGTGAGTATAAATATTTAAAATATTTAAACAATGGATAAATGAACATTTAAATTTGAGAGACCTTTAAGAAATGGAGAAAATGGTAATAGTGACAATAACTTATAGAAAAGAATTAGTTTTAGAAAAAAAAAACACTTAAAATAAGTTTTGAAAATTTATTAAATGTTAAAAATGAGAAGATAGCAATAATAAATGCATGTTAACAATATTACTCATTAATAAATTAAAATATTTCTGTGAATTTGTCTTTGTTACTGTCAAATAATAATAATAATAAAATTTGTATTTTGCCAATATCTTAAATGTTCCCCAATTTTTAAAATCCTCCTCTGCCTCAACATCGAAATAATCGATTCTATAAAAGTAGATCCACTAAGGAGTTTGCTTGCCAACAGACATATAGTAATACCTTGATAAAGTATTCATCAGTTCAAGACATGGGGAGAAGGATTGGTTGTTTGACTTATGTCTACTGTACAATAAATCTATTATAAATAAGTACTAAGAGCAAATTTCTAAATTATTTTAAAACATACTTACAATTTAATTTTGCATAACATTAAGCAACTTGAAAAAACCATCGCATGATGTAATGTAAAAACACGTTGAAATTACTAAATTATTTTTACTCGCTTTGCCTTTTTATGTGAAAAACTCATCCAATGTTTTCTGCTTCAAAGTTGATACTCTGTTTTTTTATGCTGCTTATCTTATACATATATATAAATGTTTTATATTTATCTTTTATATTCATTTATCCATCTATCAGTTTTTAGTTAGTTGAGTTTATGAGTATGTTTGGGAAATTCTTATGCAAACAGATGATTGAAGAAAATCAGGGAATTTCGGAAAAAATACTCTGGAAATCAGGGAAAACTCACGGAATTTTGTTTTTAAGTTTCTGTAGCCACCGTGTAATAGTGGCTTCATTAGGAATTAGTTCCAAATCATCCGGATAGAAATCTATATCTATGACACAGTTGTGTGTAAGGACCAAACAAATACAGCATATCAGTAAATTTCAACATATCAGTAAAATTTATAATCTGTTGAAGTAAAAGATTTTTCATAATGATAAAGGTATAAATTAGCTAAACTACAGCCACCTTGTGGAACCCCTGAGACTTGTAAGTATAATTTATTACCTTGAAATATATAATTATTGAATAGAACAAAGTGAAGAAGTTTAAGAAATTTGGTAAATAAAATATGAGTAGTATGATAAGTAGTATAAGCATTATATAGAGCTAAAATTACTACATAAAGATCAGAGATCTTAATATTATTAAAAGGATCTTTAAAATCAAAAGTTTGAAATCCAATTAGTTTATCAAGTGATGTTAATTTATTCTTTAATTCTTTATTATTATTTAGAATAAGGTAGTTATTGCTAGAATAACATAAACTATCATTTATTACATTTAAATAATTTAGAAGTAATTTACTCGCAGTAGTAGAGTAAATATTATGACCACTAGTTACTGTTCTAAATTTAGTAGGATTTTTATGAAATTTAGGTATTAGCACTGTATATGGAAATTTAAGAAATTTATAATTAATATTTAAATCACTATACATATTGATAATTTTCAGTTTAATACTATTAATGGAGTGTGAACCAAGTTTAAATAGATTATTGTTATTTAAATAATCTAAGAGAAATTGTACATAGAATTTTTTACAGATAATAGCATAATTATTAGAGGCTTTATTAACATAAGTAATAACAAAAGATCTTTGTAAATCATTAATGGAATGTTTTAAATTATCAATATTATATAAAGATCTAGACAATTTAATACTACAAATAGTATTTTTAATGAATTTTAATAAAGTAAATTTCTGCAGATTAAATGCCTCTAAAGGCAGAATGTATTTAGAAGCTAATTTATAAATATATTTATCAAGGTCAAGATTGATTGATTTTAAAAGAGTTATAACAGGATGGTAACCTGGATTTTGTACCAAATGACATAATGGTTCTTAACTTTTCATCTTTAACTATTGCTATGTCTCCTGTAACGATATGGCCCAAGTGTGGATTTATATAGTCAGCATATTCATCTACCTTGCAAATACAATCATTATCTACATTTGACATAGAATCTGGATCAATAGAGAGAGATTGTGAAATTTCATTGTAATTAAAAATAGTTCTACCAATCAGCTTGTTGTATTTAAAAGTCTTAGTGACATTCAAATCCTCAATAGGCAATAAGTGTTTGAATTTGTAAAAAATAGACCCAAAATTTATAGAATTATAAAATGGATGTTTGAAAGATATCACAAAATAAGAATTACTAGGCTTATTATTATTATGAAATTGATTAAGTTTTATTTTTAAATACTTTGATCTAGTAATGAGCAAATCATAGAAAATATGATTAAAATGTTCATTAGTTTGATTTAATTTTAAGAAAATAGCATAAACATTATTTAAATGTCTTTTCTTAACCGCAAATACCCAATATTTTATTAATTTCCATTAATAAGTGCTGTTAAAATGATGATGTAAACTTTTAATCTCAGCTTTATAATCATGAACTGTAGAGCTTTCCTTGCCTCGTTTAAATCTTTTGTGATTATCTGAGTTTATATTATTTAAATGGGGTTTCAAAAATAGGTGATTAAAAATAAAATATTGATTATCTACAAAATTATTTTTTACAATATTACCATTTAGATATAATTGATTTAATCGATATGGAAAAAAAAAGAGTTCAATTTGATTTAATGTAAAAGTTTTCAAAAAATATTTTATCAGCTGTATTAGTTTTTATATCCAAAATATGTATAGTAATATTTTCAAAATCATGTTTAGCAAAATGTTTATATTCTATTTTATGAGATGTAGGAAAAAAATTATTATTGAGGATATATATATTTTTTGACATGATCTCTGTGAACATTCATTCGTACTGTCCTGATGAGAATGCAATTTCGAACTAACCGCCATTTTTTGTGTAGTTTCAATTGATTGTTCTCTATTCTTAATCTCTTATCTTGAGCTGATTATTATTGCCTATTCTCATTTTTGCCGAGTTTTATTTTTATTTTTATTTACTTTTATATACTTTTAATTGTGATTTTTGAATCCTAATATTCTTCTCATCCCCCTTTCCATTGTAGTGATATGTTACCTTCTATCTTTATCCTTAATCTTGGCTTATAGTTACTCATTTGTAACAGATATGCTCGAGATGGGTTTTTTTGTACATACAGTAGTTTATGCATAATTTTCGATTAAAATCCTTCAATTTTTATTTATATATATATATATATATATATATATATATATATAATAGTGAAGCTAAATATTGGACTCTTTTTTTATCAGACATTTAAGCTATAGGCAAATAAGTAATAAAAGGGTGTACTTTAAAAATCAATGTTTTTGGCTTTTATTTGTTATAAAATTTCAATTTAGTTTTAATTATTCAATTTTTTATGCAATTTTGGAACAAAAATTTTATTTGTTCTTCATTTATCTTCAAATTCCAACCTTTCATTGTTGAAAACGCTTTTCTAGTTGCAGTTTCAAAAGAAATGATATTCAAATAATTTAAACAATTAAAAATACATTTTTTATTCAGAGCTCTAATATTGAAGCTATCTATGAGACTTATGTTATCATTGGCTATCAATATCGTAAAATTTTAAATGAATAAATTATATATATGTCATTATGTTATAACACATGCATTTTGAAATACTGATGCATACATATTAAAATTTGAGGTTGATGAACATAGTAAACAGGGGCGGAGTCCCCTAGTGTCTTTAATAAATGTAAATGGCTTAAAATAAGAAATTTAAACATTTGCTTTAAAATGTCTCCTGCTTTCTTATAAAAGGCAATATGTTGAACATGTTGAACACATTTTGAGTATGTTGAACTGCTTTAAAAACTATGCTAACATGTGTCTAACTGTATTTTTTTGGCAATTTACAGGGAATTCAAATACGTTGCTCTAATTAGTTTAGCAAACATTTTGCACCATTCTCGCCTTTCTGAAGAAGCTGCAATTGTTGCCCATGCTGCTGTTGATATTGCTTCTGATAGTGCCATATGTCATTTTATGCTTGGAAATATTTATGCAGTAAGTTATTTGTGTTAATTTAATATACAGTTATCTATATGGTGTTAATTTAAAATCTTAAGAGTAAATATCCCGTGTATGTTGTAAATTATAGTCAACGAACACTTAATCTGTGGAAGCTACAGCTGACTTTTCACTCAGTAGCCAGTGGTTGGATTTCTAGATAAAGCACCTGATGCAAATTTTGGTGGAGAATTATTGTAAAAGAAATTTTTTACTCTCGCAGTATGTTTTATTATATATGATTAAAGTACGATTGATTGTTTGCATACCAAATATAATATAGTTGCATTTGCATAAGAATACGAATATAAATTTATATATGTACATGCAAAATTAAAAAAAATATATATATAAAATTGACATAAATTAATTGGTTTATAATGTCAATTCAAGGATTCAGAGAATTTATGTTAAACATATTTATGTATTTAATATCATTATTATAAAAGTTAATGAATACAGAATAGTTAAATTTAAAACATTTTTTTTTTTACAACCTTTTATTCAACTCAATCTAGTGTTTGTCACTGTAATTAAAATCTTTGAGGCCCTAACTAATCATATTCCATTAATCATAGTAACATGAAATTTGGTATGTCATTGTCTTTTGCAGTACATTTTAGTTTTCTTTTATTTTGAACCATATCAGGTTTGCTCATTCTAGGCTTGCCATATTAATATGCTCTTTCTTTGGGAATAACTCGAGAACCGGAGCAGCTATAATGACCATATTTAGTATGCTGTCTTTTGTGGTATATTTTAATTTTTTAGATTTAAAACCTTATCAGACTAGCCTTTCCTTGGTCCACCATAAGATTGTATTCATTTTTGGGGAATTTCATTTTCTGGAGAACCTGAGTAGCTAAAGTCCAAATATTGTATATGGTTATTTTTCATAGATTTAAGTTACATACAAATAATAAGAGTTGGTACTTTAATAAACTACATTATTTTTCTTTTACTTGTTAATTATTTCAATCAAAATGAGGAATCATCAAAGTATTATAAAAAAGACCATTATGAAAATATTACAAATAATTTCATAACCAGGGCGCGCTAGGAATTTCAAACTGTTAGCCAACAAATTAGCCAAATTGAAAAATCATTAGCCAAATTTCATGATTATTAGTCAAAGTTATCATTGTCATCGGTGAAAAAATTTCTACTTTTAAGTCAATTTTAAAATGCAGCTAACAATATTTATTTCATTCTAAACAAGATATAAAGATAGGTAGATTTAATTTCTTTAATCACTAAATAGATTATTAGTAAATTAAACTTGTATTTACCAATCAAAGACAACAATGAGTTACAAAAATGACAAATTTATTTTTTAATTCACATAGTTTCATTATCATATAAACCAGGCACACGTCGAATTTTTGTACTATTACACCAATTTTCAAAAGCTGTCTCAAAATTCAAATCTTTCATATCTGGCTCTTCACTATTTATAAGAATCAGGTCACTGAGATTTTTTACTCTGATGTTACTACGTAAGGCAGTTTTTATAATGTTCTGTTTACTAAAGCCTCTTTCAACGTTGGTTGTTGAAGGCCCAGACCACACAACCAATCCTAAGGCTTGTGGCAGCTTAATGTGTGGCCGGCAACATTGGTTGTTGTTAATTTTTGAAATTAGTCATCGACAGAACCATGATTTTAAAGCCACCTAAGAAAAAAAAAATAGTCTAAAGAATTCGGGCAGGCTTAATGATCGCATAAAAAGCACAAAGATGATGAATAAGAAGAAGAAACAAAAACAAGCTGAGCGGGCATAAAAAATCATAATAAAATGATAAACTATGATTCAAATTACGACAAAAACAGCAAACCACAAGTTGGGCATATCGGTAAAATCTAGCTCGTCCTTGAGGATGGTTATTGAAACTTTTTACCCATCTTCGAAAATTTTTACCCGTCCTCCTAAGAATATTTTTCATATTATATTCATTAACATATGTGCTTAAATATATCGCACAACAATAATAAATTAGAACCAACCGCCTCACGATGAAGTGCAATAACTGCATATCCATACCCCCTCCTCCCCCCCCCCCCCCACACACAGAAGGACCGAACCTGGCGGAATTACAATCTATGGGTGGGGACAGAGGGGTAAGAGATGTAATGAATCTCTCCTTTTTCCAATGTTTGGTAACTTGAAGGAGTGGTAAATAAATAATCATATAAATCCTCTTGTCTCTAAGAAGAAGTTTAAACCTCATTGACACTCTTAATTTCTAGGGAATGTGACTGAATCAAGATTAAAATCTTCTTGGACTGAATAGATGTTTCATGCCATGAATGAATTGTAAACGTATTAGTTTTAAAGTTGAAACCAAAGTGGGGAAGAAAAGAAAATACTTCTGGTTGAAACTAGAAGAATTTATTCCAAAAATTCAAACTTGTTACATACTGCCATCTATTACAGCAAATGGAAATTTTATAGTTTGGGTTTTAAAGAGTTAAAAGGGAATAGCACTCTGTATGGGTTTGGGCTTAGGTCCGGGCTGGGCTTGAGTTTTCTACAGTTTTGGACCGGATTGAGACTCTTGGGTGAGATTCGGGACGAACATATTTA
The DNA here is from genome assembly GCA_951213105.1 of Amaurobius ferox. Taxonomy (NCBI): domain Eukaryota; kingdom Metazoa; phylum Arthropoda; class Arachnida; order Araneae; family Amaurobiidae; genus Amaurobius; species Amaurobius ferox. The sequence goes on from OX578137.1 coordinate 22,640,001, forward strand.
TTTCGAAAAATTCTGTAATGGATTTAAATTGAATACATGAACTTATTCCATTTATTTCAGCTATATAAAGATAGATGTTATAGAAAACAAATTTAATTCTCTATACAAAATGTTCACAAATTTGTTTTTAGCATATTTGAATACAAATCATTTCGGACCTGTTGAGACGCAGTGGCAGTTATCTTCAGGCCGAGTTCATTCTACATTTATAGATTTCTTTGGGTTTGACCCGGGTTTAAGCATTGGTATTCTTGGTCGGTGAAAATCTGAAATTTCGGCACATGTAGACTTTGAAAAGGAGAACAAACAGAACATAACATGTCACTTCGATCGTGAGCGCGCTATCGCATTTTTGTTCGGTCATCGGATTCACTGGGTGGAGGATGAGGGGAGGGAAAATAACTAGCGTCTGTGGTTACAATGCAGATCTGATGGCTCTCCTAGAAAGAAGGCGTTAATAATGCACACTAGTTAAGTTTATAGGAGGGGGGGAGGCCATTTGCAGGGATAACATTTCAATTTTCATTCATGGCACGGGAAAGGGTGGCTTTTGCCATAATTTTATGATGACAACTTGTTATTATTATTTTTTTTATGGAATATCTAATCTCAAGGCCATCCGAGAAGACGGCAACTTCCGAAAATTGGCCGTTCTTGCCGAATTTTAACCCGGCGAGGATGGAAGGACGGGCGATTTCCAGAAGTCTTTCAGCAATGACCTGTTTTCAGTTGGTTTTAACTAAAAACAAATGTTTTTTTATTTATTTAAGAAATTTTTACGCTCCCCAAGAAATATTTATGAAATTTCCACCATTTCCAAAAAATCATTCACCATTTCTTTTGCCAAAGTATTTTTTTTGTTGCCAGCTTTGCGATTTTTTTGCATTTGGTGCGTAGGCGAATGGCTAGCATGAACCCTGCATAATGTATGTAGAAATGTAGATCTCAATTTCATACAAAATCTTGGTGATTCCGTATGGAAAAGCTGTCTCTGTCCATTCACCCTCTCCAAGTACTTTCCAAGAGCTTCTTCTTCGACCCAGACCATCCGACTTACCAGAAGGTGTAAAGTATCTGTTTAGATGGCCAGGAAGTGACACCCAATTTTGACCGGAACCCAGTGGGGTTGGTTCCACAGAGACTGTACCCTCCTTCCCCTACCATCAACCTCTAGGAAAGACTTACAAACTTGGAAAGACTTAACATGCCCATACTTCATATGAATATGGAGACAGTTTGGGCTGGCTGGGAATCAAACTCGGGTCATCTGAGTGCAATCCCCGTGTACTAACCACTGGGTTCTCTCACGCCGTTCTCCAACAGCTGAAAAGTCCCTTACTAGGGGAGTGGCAGTTCTTGCCCATTGCTATGTTGGATCACTATATTGAAGAGATTAAACATCGATGCGGAGCTTGTGTCAAAGTCAGGGAGATCACATCTCATATTTAGTTTTATTTGGTTTATTTATATAGCATATAAGCCTTTTTCTGAATCCACTACATGTGAAATAAGTACTAAAAGGGTAAAATATATATCTACATATATTTCCTTTAATTTTATTATTATAGTCATAAATATACACTTCTTTGTAAAAAAATATATGCACCCATAAAAAAATTGAGTTACAGCTGTAAAACTCGGTAGACCACCACATGCATGTATGAAGGAGGACTGGCCAGCGTTCCGATTCTGCATTTGTTGTTAAGCAGCACACAGCCACCACATGTGGTGTGACAGTCTACGGAGCCATCTTGTAGGACAGCCGAACTCCTCTAGTTATGCTGTAAGCTAATATGATGGCTTACTTGTACGTCAGTGATATTCTGTAGCCAGTTGTTCTGCCTATGCTTTCAAACCATCCATCTATTTACCAACAAGACAATGCTCAACCACATACTGCACGACTTTCTCAACAATGCCTTCAAGGATTTAATACCCTTCCATGGCCATCCAGGTATCCAGACCTATTGCCAATAGAATACATCTGAGACATGCTGAGACAGCAATTGTAGCCTTCTCAGAATATCACTGAATTAGCTGACCTGTTGCAACATTTGTGGCAGAATCTTTCATAGAGGAACATAAGCAACTTAATTGACTCTATGCTGCACTGAATATCGGTTTGTATATCTGCCAGGAGAGGATTTGTCTTTTACTAAGTTGTCATCCACCATTTTTTTGCTCCCAAATTTTAATCATTTTCCTCAAACAATACATACATGCCGAGTTTCACACCTGTAGCCCAAATTCTTATGCATGTATATAGTTTTCTGTACCAGAGTGTATTACTCAATTGACTACTTTCTTGTGAAATTTGGAGTTAATTAAAACAAAATTTGAGTTATGTCAGATTTACTGCTGTATGCTTAACTTTTAGAAAATAGGGTATATATATATTAAACATAACCCAAATTGAACCAAATATTAATAAAAACTTCAGAAGATAGAATTCTGAATTAGAAAATTGAAATAAAAACATTGCAAAAGTAAATTGCAATTATCATTAGTTGAGATCAACATAGCTAAAAATACTCATTTGATTATGATTTCCTGTAAGTAAAACATGATACAATTTTATTCACACATTTTTAGCTTTTATCAGAACATTACTTAGGAAAAGTTAGAATATATTATTGATTTGAAAAATAAATGTGATATTTTCCTGCAAATCTGCAGGTCATAACCTTTCAATAAAAAAAATCATGGAAAAAGTATGTTACAAGAGCATTTATAGTACAGATATGTGAAAAAAGTTAAAATTTAAATGTTTTATCCTGTTTATGTTTTTTACTATGTTTTGACATGTTTGCAAGTCGAAATCTATCATTAAAAAAATTTTTTTTTTTTTGAAAACCAATTAAGTAGGTACTGAGAATATATAGCAGACTGAAATTGCATTAGCATTTAAATGTATATAGATTCATATTCTAGGTACTGTGTCAGGATTGTTGGTTATCAGCCACTAATTAATGACTAAAAGTTTGGAAATGGCATACAAAAATGTAAAACCAGACGTTAATATGCTGAGTAAATTTTTTGCAGGAGTTTGCTAAATTAATGGTGAGGCTGCCTATCATAAGCATTTCCAAACGGAAGAAACTGTGATGCCATATTTGATCATCCAGAATTAGAATGTTGAAACCATTTGATTTTTTTTGTTTTGATTCAGTTTTATTTAAGCAGTAAGTTTTATTTAGGCAGTAGATCAATGGCTAGTAAAAAATTAGCTTTACCAGCCAAATTGACTGGTAGAAATTGGAATGCATTCAGCAGTCTTGATACTGGCTATATTAAGTGTATTAAATATTAAGATAGTTCTCAATAAAATAAGATGTTATTTTGTTATGTATTTTGTTAAGATAGCAGAAAAATATTATTCTCAGTGTTCGGTAAAATAAATTTGTTTTATGATTTTAAATAAAATTTCCTAAAATTCCAAAGGTTCTCATTCCACATTATACAACAAATATCGCTATATGTCTGTAATTTTGCCAAATCCACCAAAGCAATCAACTTAGTCTGTATAATGCAGATATTAGATTGCATTTCTTAATATGAATGAAAACATTGAGCCTGCCAGGATTTATTCTGTGATGCACAACAAACTGGAGCAGGTTTTGGTATTTTGTTGTAAAAAATGGTATAGGATCTAGGGGGGGGGGGGGGGGATCTACCCCTATTTTGCTAAGCTTATCAACCTCTTATTTTTATGTATTCTTATAAAAATTTCAGAAGCAGTAAATATTTTATTCCCACTCAATTTATCTAATTCAGTTTAGTCTGCTTAGAATGAGATCACTTAATACACAATTCTTGGTTATTACAAAATTTTGGGTAGGTTCCTTAACATTATAAGAGTACAATACAAGCGTTTTCCCAATGCAAGCATTAATTGCTTATAATAAGTTTTAAATGGCTTGACTTTGTCACTTTTCATCAATTAAGGCATAATGTACTTTCTATAAAGCATGTTGCATGGTTTAAAACACATGCACATATGCCATATGGGGCTCCTAATAAACCAGCCCTCATCTCTGAGGTATATATTTCAAAAGTTTTAAAGCTTAAAAGATTTAAAAGTTTTATTTCTATTCTCAGCAAACTTTTCTAAGCTAGGCTATTTGATGCAAATGGGCAGGATGACTAAGCTTCTTTTAAGTAGGACTTGATTTGCTTTTCAGGGTGCATACGGGTGCTTAAAAATCGGGAAAGTACTTTAATTTTAAATGATCATTTTCAAGACCTTGAAAATTCCTATTTTCCTGGTTAAGTCATTAAAAGTGCTTGAAAATGGCAGGTTTGAAAATGTTCTGCTGATCTGTGGAATTGTGCTTTCCCTAGAAATTTTTCTAACTGTTCTGCTGCTCCCAAAAATTTTCTAAACAGCAACTTTTCTCAAAAAATTTTCTCAATAGCTTTAGCAACTATAATATTAGTTTGCTATTTATTTTTCCTCCCAGAAATACACACAACTTCATAATGAGGAATTGATTGACATTCTTAAAACATAATTACATAATACTTGAAAGTCCTTGAAAAGTGCTTGAAATTTTTTTAAGGGAAAGTATACTCACCCTGGCTTTTATCTGTCCATTCTTTTATGACTAGTAATAATTCTTTTAAATTTTAACTACATTTTATCAATAAAAATTGCATTTAATATGCCCCTATTACTGCCATATATTATTTGTGAACGTCTAAATCTTAATTGCATTATCTTGAATTTGGGTATGTGGTGTAGTTAAATGTTTCACAGGTTGAGTTCTGAGCCAAAACGGCCGTACTGTGCTGAAAACACCGGTTCTTGTTAGATCACCGAAGTCAAGCAGCATCGGGCGTGGTTAGTACTTGGGTGGGTGACCACCTGGGAACACCACGTGCTGTTGGCACATTTCGGACGCGGTAGCCCGGTGGTTTGCGCGCTGGATTTGCACGCTGTCACAACTGCCGCCGTGGTCATGCGGAGTACAATCACGTTAAACATGTGGGTCTGTAAGTCCTTCCGAGAGGTTGGTGGTAGGGGAAGGAGGGTACGGTCCCTGTGGATGCCTCCCCCACTGGGTTCCGGTCTAAATTGGATGGCACTTCCCTGTCGTCCAAACAGTTACCTTACACCTTTCTGGTAGGTCGGACGGTCTGGGTCCCAACAACAACAACAGGTTGAGTTCTTTGCTGTACATGGTCATATAAAATTTGCACAAGAGCTGTACCCCGAACACTGCTATATGTTAATTAATGATAAACAATAAAAACCAATTGATTTTCATGGAATTTGTAGATACTACTTTTTTTACAGAAATGCATCAGTGATGAAAGTAGTCAGATTAAAATTATACTAACTCTAAATAGTCATTGCAAAGATATACTTCTAAAAAACCCCTCAAAAATGCTAAAATTTACAGATATGGTATATTTTAATGTTTTATGATACTAAGGAGTGAAGTGATTAAGCTTCTTTTGAGTTAGGCTTGTATTATAGATACTATGTAACTGTTTTGTATTTTTTAAATATTATTGATTAATTTTTATTTTTGTAGGTTTTAGCAGATTATAACAAATCTGCAGTATGTTTTCAAAATACTCTCAGAGTTCAACCAGATTTTAAAAATGCTGAACAGCGATACCATGCAGTAAAGTGCCATAGTAAACTCGAAAAAGCTTTGGAAGCTCAACATATGTAAGTGTTAAGTCATAAGGAAATTTTGTAGTCTTCTGTTGAGTTTTATTTTGTATCGGGTATGCATTTGCCCACACTTTTAATCCATAGTCCTTTTGTTGTATTTTCAGCAGTTTTTTTCACTGTAGCTGTTTGGTCACTGCTGAGTTTAATATCATCCAAAAATGTAAATGTATTGAATGAACTTGAATATCATCCAAAAATGAATGAACTTAATGTTGAATGAACTTAATGAACATGTTGAATGAACTTAATGCTTAAAATGCCACACAGTAATCACATTTATGTTATGGGGTTAAAGAAAAGTTCTGCGAATTCTAGTTGATTTACTTCTCAATGATTAATACTGCTGAATAATTGTGATTTTTTTAATATTTGCACCTAATTTGCCTATGTTTTGCACAACTTATCAGTTTCAAAATCGAGGATGTATATGTGGTGCCACACAGATAGCCATTTACCAATCTGATGATGCCATATATGCATTCTGGATCATATATAAGCCTATAAGCCACTTTTACTAAAGCCTTTTTCATGCGATGCCACCATTGAAGCATGCCCAAAAATTTTGGTGGCACTTCTCCTGGTAACATAACAAAACATGTTGAAAATCTATATCAACCATTATTTTGTATAAATACATTGATCTGCAAAATTTGGCATTGATTGAAATATGAATTCATGATGTTAATATGAAGTTAAGCCCATACAAACGAGGTAAATGGTAGAGCTGAAGAGTGATACTAGCATACTTTTCATGCTAGTAATAAGCATACATCATACTTCATTAAAAGTTTGACACTTTCTGATATAAAACTGAATGGCGATTTTCAGACACATATTTTAAACATTTATATATGGGTATTCTTTGCTCATTTTACAGTTATTGAAATATACTTCTGTACACATTCTTTAAATTATCACTGAATAAATATTTCTATTTGTTTACTTATTTGCAATATAATTGTTATTGAAGTGCATGTTTAAATGTATAATTGATGAGCATATTTACATATTAAAAACATGTTTTAATACATTCAACCAAATTCATTGTTCATAATTTGTAGAACTTGTTGTTTGTAGCCATACACAGAACTGAATATACTTTTGAGACTGGAAATTAAAAAAAGTCTATTAAATAGAGATGTCCAATAAGGATGCTAATAGGAATTTCACAAGTTTTGCTACATGCACAATTTACCAAATACCCCCCTATTGGCAAACTTAAAAAATTGCTGTCATTTTGACACACATTTTTTTTCTGAGTCTGGAAGTGCATGGTATATTATGAAAAAATATGCATAGAACAATGAAATACAAATTGTTGGAAATAGAAGTTTAAATATATTTATTGCATAATAAAATTGACTCATTCCAAGAGGTCTATGTCGGTATGAAAAAAGCTTGTTAAAATTGTTTAGTTTTTCTTAAATAATAATTCAAAGGTTTTTGTTTATAAAATTTATAAAATCACTTTTTTTCTCTTTATCATTTAAAATTCCATTTTTTTTTTATTATTATTTAAACTGGGAGAAACTCTCTTTACTTTTCAACAATTTGTATTGTTAACAATCAATCTTTATTTTCAACAGTTTAGATTAAAAAAAATGTTATTTTTGTTTGATAATTTAAATTTTAGAAACCTTTGTTTATTTTCCATAATTTAAATTTTAAATTCTATTCCTTATTTTTGATAATTTAAAAAAATGTTTACTTTTCTATGATTTAAATTTAGAAGCTTCTATTTATTTTTCAGTAGCCTAAATTTCAAAAAGTTTTTGTTTACTTTTGATTATTTAAATTTTAAAAACCTTTGTTTACTTTCAATGATTTAAATTTAAATCTTATGCTTACATAATTGTGAAATAGTCAGTGTATAGATAAATGACGACGTTATAAGTGGGAAGATTTCAAGTACTGCACATAAAGTATGATGTTACATATGGAATGTGCTATATATGTTATAATTGGCTGGTCATCATTTTATCTGATTACAAATATTTAGGAGTTGGTAAACTGTGCAGGTACCAAAGTTTTTTGGCTGCAATACTGTTGTCTAACAATACTATCTAAGAGACTGCTTTACAAATTTTGTGTAGTTTTCAAAGCTGATTTTCATTTTCTATGAATTCCATTGTAAACAACTGATAAAAAAAAATATTTTTACCAGATCTCTACAAAGGACATTGTCTGAACTCCGCGAGTATCAAAAACAACACGAATACTGGCTAAAGCAGCATGAAAAGCTTCTCAGTGAACAAGCTCCACCTGAAGTTAAACTTGAGCAAAGGTTAGAATATGAAGAGCAGAAGATTCGCGAAAGTCTGGATGGCAGAGGTATGAGCTCCTGTTCACATTCAGCACAATGTTGTGGTTTACCTATTTTATTCACAGTTGTGCCTCCCACTTGATAAAATGTAGAAATTATGTCTTGTTTTAAAGGAGTGATTGTGCTATTTTAGTAAGATCTGCAATATTACTGCTGTGGTAATAATGTTTTTGAAGTGGTTTGAAAATTTTCTAGAGTGAAATGTTTTGTATAATCAAGTGCTTTGGAAATTGCTTTTATTTTATGTAATTTCATACTCATTCAGAAAAAATACTTTGTGAAGTATATTTGTTATATGGGTATATGTTTACATTGTTCATGTTGGAGGTCATGTTTGGATATTTTCAGAACTTGTTATACTAAAACTGAATGTTTACTAAAATTGAATCCTTTGCATTAAACACAGTTAGAATGTGAGTTTTAGAAGAACATAAGTGTTATGGAAATTTTTAGAGCTTGCCATGCTAAAATTACATGTTTACTAAAACTGAATGTTTACTAAAACTGAATATTTACTAAAACTGAACCCTTTACATTAAACACAGTTAGAGAGTGAGTTTTAGAAGAACACAAGTGTTATGAATATTTTTAGAGCATGTCATGCTAAAAGTGAATGTTTACTAAAACTGAATATTTGCTAAAACAACCCTTTACAGTAAACACAGTTACAGTATGAGTTTTAGAACAAAATGTTTTAAAAGCATCTCCAAAACTGCCTTTGTACCGAATTCTAAAAGTGTTTTATGCCCTTTTAATTGTAATTAGGTTGTATTGCATCATGTTGCCAAAGGCTTATCGTTGATGCAATATCGCTAGTAATTAAGGTGATCAGATGTCCTGATTTTAGCAGGATAGTCTCACTTTTTACTTTTGCACCCCGTTATCTCTATTAATTCTTTATAAGGAAGCTAAAATGTCCCATTTTTTTAAAACTCCATTAAAAAAATCTTGCTTTATGCAATTGATTTTATTGAAAAAGAGAATTCTGTAGTGGGTACATAGTTCAAACTGTTCGTCACAAGTATTTGTTTAAAATAATTCAGCTTGAGCTTTGTTAGAGGCAAATGCTTCTGTTGGTATATATGTATACACGCTGAATGTCGGAAAAACTCAACTCTTGACAATAACACTAAAACATGTTTTGATTATTAAGAGTAAATTATAATAAATCATGACAGAAAATTTTCGAATTTCTATAAAGATAAAAATTTGCAATTTATATACAGTAGAACCCATGTTAACTGGCTGAATTGGGACCGCAAGTGACCCTATTAAGAGAAAATCCAGTTAAATGAGGTGATTAGATAAAATGTTAAATCCATTGCAGTTCTGTTAGATACTCTATAACAAAAATTGAGTATTATTGGAATATTTAAACAAATTGTTAGACATATAAATTATCATTTAAAAATTATATTTAGCAGATAACAAGAAAGTTAAAAATAAATAAATAAATATATATGCAGTAGTTTAATGAAATTTTATAATTACATTACTTTTTCTTAAAGAATTCATTTAAATTGTTTTGTTTCAAACTTGAATGGGGATTTTTTTTAAAGCAAAGTCCCATTATTTCTTTATCAATATTATTTCTTGCTGTATAGAAGCCATTAGCTTCAGCCATGGTTTTTCTAAAGTTGAAGTGGATATTTCTGATTATGCTGAAGTAACCATGTATGTTACATCGTTGATATTGATAGCCTTTACTAAGACCATAAAGCTGATATCGTAACATTTTAATCCAGAAAGAAGAAGTCCTCTATTCCAAAAAAGGTTAAAAGGTCAAAAATAAATTCATGAGCTCAACTGCTGTGATCTGCAGATCACATGACCAAACAACTCTCATTGCAAGGGACAGTTTTAACAAGAAATATCAATCATGCATAAAGAACAGATTATGAAACTCTTTCCTACTTCAATGCAATTTTATTTAAACATCTCTAAAACGAGATACATTCCTTGGTAATATTTTTAAAATTATCACAATACTACATTAATTTATTATATTTCAAAACTTCATAGAAAAAAATGAACTTCATTCAAATGACGGCATTGATATATGAATTGCCTGGTTTAAACATCTCTAAAATGCGATACATTCCTCGGTAATATTTTTAAAATTATCATAATACTACAATAATTTATTATATTTGAAAACTTCATCGAAAACAACTGAAATTTATTCAAATGACGTCATCGAAGTATAACACGCCTAGCTCTCTCTATAAAAGCAGCATTTCTTTCATAAACATTTTTCCATTCATTTCATTCATCACAATACTATAATAATTTATTTTATTTAAAAACTTAAGACCATGGAGGTAATTAAACTCTATGCTTAAAACTCCATCGAAAAAATCGTCCTTCTCTCTGTAAAATCAATGAATATTTCATTCATATCAGCAATATTGCAGACTTCATGAGCTAAATAATTTTGCGTTAAAGAAATACAGCAATTCTTATACAACTCATTCTATATATTTTGCTGTTTACATTTTCCATAAGTGAAAAGTAGGCTTCGTTGTAGGAATAATCAAAATTGGATGATCATTTAAACTCAAATATATTGTAATTGCGTTGTTTCAGTATGTAGATGCACAGAATTTAAGCTAAAATAAAGCGGTTTTAGGATGGATACAACACTAAATATGAATTAAAAAGAACTTTAAAAATCACGATTTTGACACAAGATGGATGCCATATTTTATTTTGAAGTGGGTCACATGATGTCTTCATACAATGGTCATGTGATCGCTTCATATAAAATGTGTAATTATTATTTTAATTTTTATTTAAAAAACTACTGAATATATTTTGCTGAATTTTTTTTTTTATATTGTATGGGATAATTTGAGTATTTCCTAAAACTTTCGAAGCAATTTGTGAATTTTAAATCCTCTTAAAAAATGCTTGAAAAATTAGGTCCCATAGAGTTCAATGTATTTCATTTTTTCAACCCGGGTTCAATCCAAAACTAATTGAGTGATATTATTCATTTATATTCCCATAGGTCCCACAGACAGTCTGAACAACATACTAAAATTTCATTTTGATAAAGTCATTTTTATGGCAGTTATCGTGCTAACGGACAGACAGACAGTCAGACAGAATGAACTAAGCCATAAACACTTTTCAACATTGTTGTAAAGTGTTAGAAAGGGGTGAAGGGGTGATTTTTGACTTATTAGATAAATTAAGCCAGTTTAAACAGAGAGCTGGTTAAATGGAGGCATGTTAAGAGAAGTTGTGCTGTATGCTGTGACAGCTAAAGGTTAAAAGGTCAAAAAGTTGACAAAGTTTATTTTAACAAACTCAGTTTAATGTAGACAAGTGAGTAGTAATTGCAATTAATATAAATTACTATATCTAGATAAATCACAATCTTTTCCAGATAAATCACAATCTTTTGCTAGTTTAAAAAAAAATTTAAAAATTTCGTAAAAATTTAACATTTTATTTGGAGAAATACTAATTCTGGAATTTGTTAACACTTTACAACAAAGTTGAAAAGTGTTTATGACTTTGTTCATTCTGTCCGTCTGTCTGTCTGTCTGTCTGTCTGTCTGTCTGTCCGTTAGCACGATAACTGCCGTAAAAATGACAATCAAAATGAAATTTTAGTATGTTGTTCAGACGGTCTATAGGACCTATGGGAATATAAATGAATAATATCACCCAATTAGTTTTGGATTGAACCCGGGTTGAAAAAATGGAATACATTGAGCCCTATGGGACCTAATTTTTCAAGCATTTTTTAAGCGGATTTAAAATTCACAAATTGCTTCGAAAATTTTAGGCAATATTCAAATTGTTCGATAAAATATATAAAAAAAAATTCAGCGAAATATATTCAGTTGTTTTTTAAATAAAAATTAAAATAATAATAACACCTCTTATATTAAGCGATCACGTGTCCATGATATGAAACGATCACATGACCCACTTCAAAATGATATATGGCATCCATCTTGTGTCAAAATCGTGATTTTTAAAGTTCTTTTTAATTCATATTGAGTGTTGTATCCGTCCTAAAATTACTTTATTTTTGCCTAAATTCTGTGCATCTACATACTGAAACAACGCAATGACAATATATTTCAGTTTAAATGCTCTTCCAAATTTGATTATTTCTACTATTAAGCCTATTTTTCACCTATGTAAAATGTAAACAGCAAAATATGTAGAATGAGTTGTATTAGAATCGCTGTAATTCTTTAACACAAAATCATTTAGTCCATGGAGTCTGCTTAGCTGATATGAATTCATTGATTTTAGAAAGAGAAGGACGATATTTTTCGATGAAGTTTTAAGCATAAAGTTTATGAATTGCAGCTCCATGGTCTTAATTTTTAAATAAAATAAATTGTTATAATATTGTGATGAATGACATGAATGGGGGAATTATTTATGAATGAAATGTTGCTTTTATAGAGAGAGCCAGGCGTGTTATTTTTTTATGACGTCATTTGAATGGATTTCAGTTGTTTTCGATGAAGTTTTCAAATATAATAAATTATCGTAGTATTATGATAATTCTAAAATTATTACCGAGGAATGTATAACATTTAAGAGATGTTTAAACCAGGCAATTTATACTTTAATGCCGTCATTTGAATGAAGTTAATTTTTTTCGATGAAGGTTTAAGGTTTCAAATATAATAAATTAATGTAGTATTGTGATAAGTTTTAAAATATTACCGAGGAATGTATTGCATTTTAGACATGTTTAAATAAAATTGCATTGAAGTTGGAAAGTGTTTCATAATCAATGCTTTAAGCATGATTGATCTTTCTTGTTTAATAATTATTGTTTGTTATTTGAGGTTGATTAATCTTAAGCTCAATTAGTACTTATTCCACTTTTTGGTCCTGAAAAAAATGATCACATTGCTGGTAATTGCATTTACCATTTTAGGCTATAAATGGCAAATGAGTTGCACATACTTACAATTATCAAAATCAGTAGCAATGGGAAAGTGTGTGTATTCATTTTAGAGCAAGAGGAGTATAGTTATTGCTTTGAGCATGTAAGCGTTCATAAATACAAAATCCGCCTATAACTGGCACTCTCAAAACTCGACAGACACTCCTGCTAAAGATACCAATAATCCATGGACTGGCTTTGTGCATATTATGTGTTTGTCAGCATGGAATAACCAATATCTGGAATGGTAGCAAGGAACTTGCTATAAGCGAAAATTTTTGCAAACATCTATGGGAACTGACAATTTCAGTCCTACATGGCTGTTATAAAATTGATTTACAATTTAGCTCAGGCTACATGAAGCTGCAAAGGCAAAGTTACTAAACACAAAACTTGCCTGAACGGGGTGTTCCTGAAATCGGAAAGACACCATGTAAAGGTTATTCACATGTTAGATAGCTTCACATGTGTACATGAAATTTCGTAAAAATGTTCAAACTGTAGACTGATTGAAAAACACTCTTCCCAATGAGATGGAGATTTGAAATTTGTTTCTGGAGTAAAATGTTTATTAACAATAATAAGGATATTTAGTTACTCAATATTTGTTATTTTAGCTAGACTAGGTTTCATTTTCCATATTTAATGCAAATGAAGATGGTGCTGTTTTTAAATATCATTGTAGAAAAGAAAGCAGTAGGGAAAATATAAAAATTCACTCAAACTGATGTGTAAAATAATATAAAATATGAATACTCTGCATAAGCAGTTGATTAAAAGTATCAACTAATATTGATACTGTTTTGCCTATGGTGATGTAGTTGCTCTTTTTTTTTATCTTGAAGAAGGAATGTTTTTTGAAAATCTGGTACTTCTTTTAATCAACTGCTTATGCTGTTACTAAGGGCGTACAAGGATCAGGAATTTTAAAATATTCTGAAACTCATTTCTACTATCTGTCCCTTTCTTCTATACTTAGATAAACAAATATATGTAATTGGTTATCCAATATTCATTGTTTAATTTCCTTTAATTATTTAAAAATTGATATTTCATTAACAGCTTCATATGAGCATAATCTATTTTCTACTTTTTTTTGCTCTGCTTTTACTTTTGTGGTTATTTCTTTGCTACATTTGAACTGGTAGATTGCAACCCAAGAAATCTCACGGTCAGTGAAAGTTGTAAGCATATTTGACTTATTTTGAATCAGAATGTGGTTCAGGGTTCGAATTAGAGAAAAATAAATTATATAGAATCTAATTATATGCATCTAATGCGTTACTAATCAAACACCAAATCACACTTTTAATACATCTGATGAATGCAATTAAACACTAATCACTTTAATTACATCTAATTCACTAGATTGACTCAATACTATATTTGATTACAGTAACTGTTAAAGTGACTTTAGAAATTCTTAATAAGAATAAAAGCTGTTATAAAGTTGTCATATTTTTCATATTGCTACAAATGATATAAATAGACCTGAATTGAATTTATGATTTTGTTTCCATCACAATAGTTTTCCCCTATAATACTTTTTACGTAAGGATTTTTATGTAGCAATTTTTTCGTGGTTTTTAACTTATATAGCCTCATATATTTAAACATTAAAAATGTCTGGAATGTTTCCTCATTGAATAGTTTTTTTTTGTAACAAGGGTTGATTTTAACTAAAAAACTGTAGCAACCATTGCTATATGGTATAGTATCACTTAGAGCTTCCAAGTACCTAAATCCCCTGTTCATAAATTGTTTCAAAGATATCTATCTCTCCCATTTAGTGGTCACTGTCTGTTTTCTTTCAATTTAAAAGTATTTTTTATCAATTAGAATGATTTGATATGAAATTTTATTTAATGACAAGAAATTTTTGTTTTCCCAAAATGAGTCTAAAAAATAAGCCTAGCCCCCCCCCCCCCCCTCCAAAAAAAAAAATACATTAAATATGCATAAATAACTTCATGAAATATATTGATAAAATATTATTGATAAAATAATACATATTATTATTAATAAAACAAAATATTATTTATAAAATAAGGTTATATTATTGATAAAATAAAATAATATTAATATTATTGATATATAATATTGATATATAATATTATTGATAAAATAAAATATTATGATAAATATTGTTGATAAAATATATTATATGTTGTCCATTGTTTGCTAAGTTTTTTCATCTGCTTCTCTGGGGAAATTAACTCTTGAGAAAATTTAACAAATGCAGCTCAGTTGCTAAATTTAGGTCTATGATTTCTGTTTTCTCTACTGCCATAGAATTCTGTTGATCACCCTCCATCGAAAAGTGCCCCACCCACTTTTTGTGGCGGGTGATCAATTGTGGAATTGTCAAAACAGACTTTCCCCTTAACTTATGCACATAAAGGTATAATTCCAGGTAAGCTTTCCTCATCCCTACATATTTTGTGATTTTTTGTCACATTTTTTCTTTTTTTTTGGGGTGGGGGTGGGGTCGGGTGGGGGGGGGGGGTGGAGGCAGATTAATGTAATTATATTTGTTTTCCTCAGCAGGAAATTTCCATTAAGCACCCCTCCTACATTTCCCATTGCAGTTGAAGAGGCAGATCTACGGAATTCTATGGTATTGCTTTACAGTAATTTATTATACAAATGAAGCCATTTTAAACTGATGTATAGTTTATTAAAATATAATTGATAAAATATATTGCTAAATATATACAAGCATCCTAAATATTGTTTATATAGAGTTATCTTGACAAATTAATTCTCAAATGATATATATATATATATATATATATATATTATATGTATGTGTGTGTCAGGAGTTTTAGTTTTTAAGATATCAATATCCATTCTATAAGATACAAGTTCCATTTTATAAAATTGTTAGGCAAATTTTTATTCTCCTATGAACTTTATTTAAAAATAAAACCTTGTTATCCAAACATACAGTATCAAATAAGGTAAATAGATTTTTTTTAAATTTAATTTTTTCTAATCTGAATAATAGTGAAAATATTTTAAAAATAAAATTAATGAATTCATATTATCTTTTAAAATAGTTTTATTGGTTTTTGTCTAGAGAGGTAAAATAATATTAAGAAAATTATTAATATTTTAAACTTCTTAAGTGATCTGTTGATTTTGGCACTGGGTTTTTAAATTATTATATTTTCATATTTGTTTGACTGCTTGTTGAAATGAGAGAAAACAAAAAAGTTTAGTAATATTCTTTTGCACCTTATTATTCCAGCTTCCTATTTTTGGTATATGATGGCCAAATGGATGAGATTTTTTGTAAATTGGTACACAAAAGGGGTTAGAATGTTTTATTCTTTAAATTTGCTTATCGAATTTATCTTTTTATAGCTTACAGAAATCCCCTCACTTCAGCTTTCTATAAAAAAATGCATAAAAGCTGCTGTAATAAGAACGTTGTAAATCCAGCATACACACAAAGATATAGGGGCCAACTGGCAACTAAATGTAGCTGTATTTACTTGAATAAGTAAGGTTGCACTTTTTGTTTGTCATGAAGAAGGCTGTTTTTGTCTTTGAAAGAAGTTGACTCATGTATATTTTTATGTATGCTGTATTTCTGAAGTTTTTTTATTATTTAGTTACACTTTCTATATTAATTTTTATAAGGTGAGAGTTATTTTTTAATGACCTAGGGGGCTCTGCTCCCTGCTCGCACAAACCCCTTCAGGAGGCTTCGCCTCCTACTTTCTGTGCTTGCAGAGCTTACAACATATCTATCTTTCCTAAAAATTCTACTTTCAAAAATCTCTTTTCTATCCCTGCCTATTTTTCGCAGGAGGGAAAAAGAGGGATTTTTCTTGGCCCAGGGAATCCAAAAACTGAATTCCTTGATCATGATATTGTTTCATGAGCTATTTCATGCAAAACTAAAGTTTAAATCGATAAACGGTTTATTTCATCATGTTACCCTATTATTTCTCTATAAATGTATAAAATTTCATATTTGTGTATGCTATAGTTTTTACGGTATTAGACAGAGAAATTGCTAGACATGCTGATACGAAAAAAAGTTCACTTCAGAAGTGCATAAAAAGTAAAATATCTCTAAAACTACATTGAAATTTAAAAAAGGGGCTCCGTCCTGTAAAAATTTATCCATGTAGGTATCTGTTTGCAAAAATTCATGGTCTTGCTATTTTTAGTCTATCCAGGACGCGAACTCGCAGTTCAAATATTTTGTCTTTGACTTTGACATTAAATATTTCTTGAACTACAATATATATAAAAAAACAGTTTATTTCAGCGTATTCCCCAAAGCTCAACAAGTGCACCAAATTCCATATTTTTATATGCAATAGTTTTTGCGGTACGAAGCAAGAAATCTCGAGAAATGAGAAATTTGTCAAACAATGGTGGCAGTTACTTTTTTTTAATATAGAGAGATTAAAATGCTATTAGAATGTGCACATGAAATGTGTAGTATATCTACTAGCAGGACAGCAGTAAGGGTAGTACGATCATATCGATATGAAGGCACTGCTGTGCATCCATCCATAGGGTCAGGACCTGATTAACTCACGGGCCTTCAGGGCCGCGGACCTGGGCCTCCAAATTTTAGAATGCATCTGAATTTTGTATGTGATAAAATTTTTTTAAACAAAAATAAAATTTTAATTAATATAAAATTGATAATATTAGATCTTATTTTAAATTAAAAAATATGCTAATAGTTTTAAATATTATACATCCTTTAAAGTCTTAATGTATTATTTATTTTTAATTAAAAATATGCTAATAGTTTTAAATATTATACATCCTTTAAAGTTTTAATATATTATTTATTTTAAATTAAAATATATGCTAATAGTTTTAAATATTATACATTCTTTAATGTCTTAATATATTTTAAATATATTTTAAATATATTAAGACTTAATATATTTTAAATTAAAATATATGTTAATAGTTTTATATATTATACATCCTTTAAAGTCTTAATATATTATTTATTTAAAAAAAAAATATGATAATAGTTTTAAATATTATATATCTTTTAAAGTCTTAATATATTATTTATTTATAAAGTAAAAGGCTTGGAAGTTCCCTGCATGTACCAAAAGGCCTCCAAAGCTGTGTTCCTGAGGCCCCAAATTTGTTATATATTAATGTTTTGCACGTGTTTGACATGTGTTGAGTGCATGCGGGTCCTCTATTTAACAGCAGGCCCTGGGCCCCATTTTGACTTGATTAGGCCCTGGGACATATAGGAAAAGAGGTGCAGGTCAAAATTACTTCACACCAGGCACCAAACAGAGTTGCTGTAACACTGTGCCAGTTTTATATAAATTAAAATTAAAATTGTACAATAGTGTTGTGCGCTAGATACCTACAGGCCATGGGATGCCTGTTGAAAGGATTGTTGGATGGATTCCCATGTTGAAAGGTTTAAGAGTATAATTCCTCAGTAGATGTTTGTTATCTTCCTTTATTAACCATGTATCATTTCTGTCATTATTTTATCCGAAACCTATTTTTAAAATGCTATGTTTCTCTTCTAATTTGATGTAGTTTTAATGAAACATCAAAGCTTCTAAAAAAATATTTTTTTTTTCTCTGATATATTCTCTTTCTGTGTATACTAATTACTTTTAGTTTCATCTCAGCATCTGTGATCTTGATTTCTGTTATTGTCTATTTTTCTAAATTTTGTTATATTTGAAGCAGTTTTTGAAGTTCTGTAATGTCTGTGATTAATTTTTCAATAGTTTTTTTTTTAATTTGAAATCCTATTTATTTATTGTTATTCATTAGTTTAGCAAAGTTTCATTCATTATAATTTTATGTTTTGTAAAGTTTGTGTAAATATTAAAGAACTTTTTCTTTTATGGTTTGTTTAATTTTTGTTTTATGCCTTCATTCATTTATAATTTTCCTTTTCTACATAACTAACTCTTCTATTCTCACAGTAAGGTGATATATTTCGGTGTTTCTCACTTGAAGTATGAGCATTCCTGGATTTCCTCTATATGTAGTATTTATAAGTTGACCTCTATAAGTAGACTGTAGGACTGATACTGTTTGCTCCCCAAAAATTAGTAGAACTAACAAATTTTAGAACAAACTGTGCCTGATTTCAATAATTTTACTTTTTGTAACAAAAATATTTGGAATTTTTTTCTGGAGAATTGGAATTCATTATCTTTTGAATATTTGAATTAAAAATAATGATTAGCGATAGTGTTAACTCTGGACCAAAAAAAGGCAGGGTTTTTCCTAAAAAAGGGTCACTTAAGACTTGAGGAAAACTTAATATACATGTCACTTCCAAAAGTTAAGCACACAATGCAAATTTTCATTTTTCGAAAGCGTATTTGAATTTGAGTGGCTGAAAATTGCTACAGATGTAGATGGCAGTATGTAAATATCGTATGTTACAGCCAATCATGATTGACTGTCTGGATATATATTAATTAGGCAGTCGTTGAAGACGCCAGCCTTCTGAAGGGTTTGAGGAGGTGCATTTAAATGCTGGTACGAAGTGTTTATAACTTTTGTAGGATTATTTTTGATGATATTCATGTTTCTATGGCTGAAAGAAGATGAATGACAGATAGTGAGCGCTGGCGTTCTGTTGGATGCATTGAAGCAGGACAGTCAATTAAAGATGTCGCTATTTTCTTTGGTGTTGATCATTCGGTAAGTTCTTGATTATGGAATTAATTCCAAACAAATCAGACAGTTGTCCGGAGACCTGTGCACAGTTGTCCAAGGGTTACCACCCCATCTGATGATCGGTATATTGGTGTTGTAGTTAAGGGGAATTGATGAGTGACCTCCACATCCATGGTTGCAGCGGCACTTGGTAAGACAATGTCTGCCAGTACTGTGTGCCAAAGGCTCCACTTGAAGGGACTGTACAGAGTACCACGTTTTTGCATTCCACTTACTGTCCAGCCAGAGGGACAAGATTAAAGTGGTGTCGTCAACATGTCAATTGGACTGTCTCAGATTGATGTAACGTCCTGTTCATGGACGAGTTCAGATTTGCCCTGTAATCAGATGATAAGCGTGTAAGGGTCTGGAGAGAACGAGGCACACGCAATAAGGCCAAGAACATCATCGAACATTACGAATTCAGAGGTGGCAGCATCATGGTGTGGACTGGAATTTCAATGGGATATCGCATAGAGTTGCACATCTTTAAAGGCAGTTCTGTGATGGCTGCACAGTATCGGAATGAAGTCCTAGACCCCATTGCAAGACTCTATGCTGCAGCAGTTGGTCCTGATTTCCTCCTTATGGACGATAATCCCGTCTACATCTAGCTAACATCTTTGACAAATACCTGGAATGTGAGGGCATTTCTCACATGGAGTGGCCAGTGTATTCCTCGATCTTAATCCAATTGAAAACCTTTGGGATGCCCTCAGGCATGCTGTCTCTGTATGTTTACCTTCTCCAGCCAGTCTCAGAGAGTTGGAAACTGCCCTATTGGAGGAATGGCCATTGCTCAATTTGAGTTAATCAAAGCTTTACTTTTCCAGTTTTGTTGATTTTATCATCCATGCTTAACTTTTGGAAGCCAATGTAGTTAAGCATAAATTAATGTGCAAAGCAAGAAGCTGTTTCGAGAATATGTTGTATACCCTTCTTAGGTGCTAGACAGACCAATAAACTGGAAGTCAAAAAGGTGAAATGAGTTTATTTCTAAAAGGAGCACTTTAGAGTTAAGGGAAACTTAATATAATTAAGCACATATTAATATGCAAAGCAAATGTAACTGTTTCAAGAATATGTTGGATCCCTTAGGTGCTAGACAGGCCAATAAACTGGAAGTCAAAAAGATGAAATGAGTTTATTTCATATTTTTGGCTTAGGATTAGTTCATCTGTTTAGCATTAAAAAAGGGGATCCAGCATATCCTCAACGCAGATGTGTGCTGCATTGTATATTAATTTATATTTAATTATGCTGCCACACAAATCTGGGACTGCAGTGAAATGCATGTCCATCAAAAAATGACCTTTTCTAATTTTATGACCCTTTTAGTGTCAAGGTTTAGGCTGGAAGATTAACTTCATCCGTGAGGTACTGTAAAATAAGACAGAGTAGTGTAAAATGAGGCAGGGCACATTTTGCTCTGAATGGATGAATGGAAAAAGGCATTGTGCCACATCCTTCTAAAATTGCCTAGTTGGAACTTTAAGTAAGTTAGATAAAGCAAAAATATAAAGGTGTAATGGGTTTTAGATGATAAAAAGATCCTTCTTCAGGACAAGAAAAACAGCAATTATACTAGACAGAATTGTTAACAAGAATTTTGTTGAAGCCATACAGGAAGTAAGAGTGTTGTTAATTTGGTAATATACTCTTACTTTCTGGATATACTGTGGTTTGCCAATACTTTTACTGAATATTTTGTTTACACTTTTATTTTGTTTTCATGCATGCATAAAACTCTTGTTGATTGTTGATTCTGCCTTTGTTAGTGTAATTGGTCTGTATTGCCATAAAGACGGCTCATTCGGTTTCTGAAACCAGTTGACACACATTTTATTTAGGTAAATAACATTTATGTTTGGGGTATCTTGCTGAAATCGGAACATAATGAAAAATACAAGCACATTGAATGCTTATATCTCTGAACCTAATAGATAAAAATATAAATAATTTATAGTTGTTTTATCATAATTAGAGTGCTTTTTATGAATATACAAAAATAATTTCAATATGAAAGATATCCAGAAATAAGTTCCGAAGGGCTATTAAAAAAAAATTAAGAATATATTTATAAACTATTGCTATTTTTTGACATAGGTTTTGCCATTGTTGAGGAACTTGTCATAGCTTGGCCCCAGGTGCTTCAAATTCAAAACCCAGACTGTCAAACTCACCCGAAGTAGCGGAATAGATGGTTGGAGGCACCAGGTGTTGCATCCCTTCATCGTTGAAGGATGCCGCCTGCAATGCAAAATACACATTAATGGCTTGCTTGACCTTGTGTTCGTGGAACTGCCAGCTAGTCAGTAGGGATTTGAGATACTTGAACACATGAAAATCACTTTGTGCTGTCTGCGCTGTATGGGCAGATGATCCATTTGTTCCCAGCCAAAGGTTGTGAGGAGATGTTATATTGCGACCACATTGTGCAGGCAGGCATTATCATGAACAGTGATAGGAAAAACTACTTATTTTTCATAGTAAATTGCAATTGCAACTTCTTTATATTAAATGTAGTTTATTACAACTACAATTTTCTTTTTAAAGAGTAGTGACTACAATTACTTCTAAAAATAGCCACTACTTTTGAAACGGGATCAGACCTACCAACCTGCAAAATCAAAGAATCTGGAGACTTTTTCTTTCTCAAATAAACATCAATGGGTTATCAATTATCCACATTTTTCACAGCCAAAGAAAAAATATTCTAGTTAGTGATACAGGGTGTCCCAGAAAGATTGAAACACACTTTAATTCTTTACCTGTTGGAGATAAGTGGACAATGTAAATTGCAGAAATAACATACAGATATGCGGTTCTTTTAATGATCTTATTGCATTAAAAATAAAAATTTTCTGATTGACCAAATTTGTCTAAGGGGGTCGTATAAAAATTAAAAAGTGTAACTTTTTGAAATTAATGGGAGGACTATTTTATTAACGCAGTCTTATTTCCTAACTTACTTTCAACATTTTTGCAATTTACATTGCCTACTTATCTCCAATAGGCAAAGAATTAAAGCGTGTTTCTATCTTTTTGGGACACCATGTATACCTAGATTATTTACTTACTGCTTCTCATTCTGTGTTATGTTACTATGCTTTGCCGTTTAATTTACCATGCATGTTAAGGAAAATAGCATAGCATAGTAACATTTCATAGATTATTCACGTGTTTTGTATTACAAACAGTACAAAACACTTGGAATATAATCTCTTTCAAAAAACAATGATCAAAGAATGTTCTTGAGTTCAAGAGCTTTTGAAATTTGTTTTATTTTATTTTTAATAACATTTTAGCGAATCACAATCCTTCTAGTGTTGCCATTCAATTTTGAGGAAATAGCTTGCAGTAGGAAATAATGTACTCATGTTAATGGACCAGTTCAAAATGAGGATGTAGTTACTCTTCACTGCTTATGTGCAGAACATGTAATACATCCATCTAATTTAGCATCCAAAATTGACAATTGCAAATGTGGGACTTTTATCATATACTTAAAATTTCAATTTGTTTTTACACAAGTAATGTAAAAAGTAGTATTTAATTGCACTATAAAGTAGTTATTTTTTGTATTGCACTACTCACTACACTGCTTTATTTTAAAAGTAATGAACTACACTGTGAAATACAGAAAAAGTAGTGACTATGGTAGTTTCTCTACTTGTGGAGCATCACTTCCAAACACTGGTCATGAATGCATGGTCTCCCTAAACATCACAATTATGATGAATTTCATCCGATCTAATTAAGGCTTCTAAATATGCAGGCTGACGCAACCAACATTCTGACTCTGACTGGTCCAGTCAGCTGTCTGCCTGTGCTATTTTAATGGCATGCACATGTTGCATGGCTGATATTTGATAAGCAATTTAGCTGCAAAATAGATGCTTTTGCTTTCAAAAAATTGTAGCAATCATTGAAGAAAGTAGTCTAGAACGTTTTGATTTTCTCGAGATCCCAAGAAAAGGACGAGAAAGCAACCTTCTTTTTGCTATGAACTGCCATTGTTTCAACTGGGGTCAAGATGGCCACTGTTGCTCAGCCTGTATACATAGGAGCTTTAGGTCTAATGCTCCTCACATTCAAGAATCAGATGACAGACAGCATTTCACATGCGGTTGGCATATCACTTTTCTTAAATATTATAAACTTACACCCATCGAATTCTATGTATGAGGTAGGATTCAAAAGTTCCCGGACTGATTCTATAACTTAAAAAATATTTGCAGTAGAGCGACTATGATAACGTTTCTGTGTTACTACATTCTCTCCCTCTTCTAAAAGTGGTTTGACCCAAATTACTTGGTCGGTGACTTGCCACAGCATTTTTGTAGACCGGTGCACTTAGTAACTGGCGATTTAAAGAAATGGCATTTGTTGAGCAGAGAATTAATATCAAATTTTGTGTTCGCTTGGGAAAGTGTGTTGCGAAGGTTTACGAAATGTTGAAGCATGTGTACGGCAGTGATACATTATCGTGAACACAAGTTTTTGAGTGACATCGTCGTTTCAGAGAAGGCAGGAAAAGTACCGAAGATGACGAACACGTTGGCCGTCCGCAGACTTCCCACACCGCTGAAAACATCGAAAAGGTTTTTGTGACGGTACGTGGGAACAGGCAGCAAACAACAGTGGAAATAGTAGATTCTGTTGGGATATCTGAGGCCACATGTCAACAGATATTGACAAAGGATCTTAACATGTATAGGGTGTGTCAACACATCGTTCCCCGCATGTTAACCGAAGACCAAAAGACAATTCGAATGGAAATGGTGGGAGATTTAATTTCAGCTGTTGACAAAGATCCTTCCCTACT
This sequence comes from Amaurobius ferox, assembly GCA_951213105.1. NCBI lineage: Eukaryota > Metazoa > Arthropoda > Arachnida > Araneae > Amaurobiidae > Amaurobius > Amaurobius ferox. The sequence continues at coordinate 22,664,449 of OX578137.1, forward strand.
TGGCAGAATTGTTACTGGAGATGAGAAATGGTGTTTTTTATATGACCCGCAATCCAAGAGAGCATTGGCAACGTGGAAATCACCACAATCTCCACACAAGCAGAAATTCCGCCAATATCACTCTAAAGGGAAGGTCATGCTAGAGGTGTTCTTCTATATCCAGGGCATTGTGCATCTGGAATTTATCCCTGAAGAACGCACTGTGAACAAGGAACTCTATGTAGACATCCTGCATCATTTGCACAAGTCGATCCAGAAGAAGAGACCAAAACTGTGGGCTGAGCAGTCATGGGTGCTTTTGCATGACAATGCTCCTGCACACTGAACCCTCCTCATCGTTGACTTTCTTGTGAAAACGCTAACAACTGTTTTGCACATTCTCCTTACTCCCCTGATCTCGCCCCCTGCGATTTCAGCCTATTTTATGAACTGGCAAGTCGCTTGCAGGGTCGTCGATTTCAATCTGCAGATGAAGTTAAAAGTGCATCACAGGCTGAATTAAAGGACATGGCTAAAAATGGTTTCCAGAAGTGTTTCGATGATCTTTACAAGTGATGGCAAAAGTGTGTTGTTGCGCAAGGGTCTTATTTTGAAGGAGGATGTGTTTCAGCATTTTAATTGATAATATTTTTTAAGTTATAGACTGAGTCTGGGAACTTTTGAATCTTACTCCGTATAACTGGAATGACTTCCTCAATGCTGCTGAACCAGTGAAACTGAGTGTTGTTGTTGTTGTTGAGACCCAGACCGTCCGACCTACCAGAAAGGTGTAAGGTAACTGTAAAACTGAGTGTGTACTTATCAACCAGTTTTGTTGCCAGATACGGGCAGAAAAGTGAGCAGTGTATTGCATTTGATGTGTTGAAATGCACCATTCATATTATATTTAGGATCGTAATATAGAAAAAAAAATGTAGGGTGAAAAAAAATGATAGGATCTTACCGTAAAAGGTTAAAAGTAGATGCCATACCATCGGTATTTGATTTTCCATCCCATTTGATCAAGCTTCTTGATAAGAAATGAAGAGCACTTGATCGTTCACTACTATTAGTTGAAAAGGTAAAGTTATTTTGTGATTTATGAAAATAAATCGGTACTGTTAAAGAAATAAATGTGCAGTATTTTGTATAAAAATTTTAATTTTTGCATTTATTTTAAAGATAAAATTCACTATCTAAGACATTACTAAAATGAAATCAGATGTTATATCTCAGAAATGTGAGGTAAATTTAAAATTAGAATTCAACATATCTAATCTACATATCGAGAGCTTAAGAATTATATATAATAAGTGAGCTTAACATAGGAATATAAAGTGAAAAACTATCTGCATAAGTAAATGAGTGTTCACTATGTCTATTTTGAATTTCGGTTAATACACTAATTTTATTTCGTCTTTTACAATCATAATCAATGTGTACAGTTATAAATATAAATTGCTATTGTATAACCATTACTTTTTGCCAAAAATTACTACTGCTTGAAATTTTATAAAGAGTTTCATTCATCTAATGTTTATTATTGACATGTAAATGAAACTACCATTGTAAATGCCCCCCCCTCCCCCCCCACACACACTCCATTACTAACTTCTAAATCTCTGAAGTTGTTAAGTTATAGAAACAGAGGTTTCCTTTGTAAAGAAGAAAGCTTGTTTGCTTCCGAAATCTGTTGGTACCATTATTATTTCGTTTTCTAATGTTTATTAATGACAAATAAATGAAGCCAGTGTTGGCCTGGAGATAAAACAAGCTAGTTATATAAAATTACAAAAATAATTAATTGTATAAATAACCGGAAAATTTCAATCAATTCGTGTACATCCTCACAACGGTCGTGACTTCCCCCCCCCCCCCACTCCATTACTAACAGCTAATTCTTTGAAGTTGTTAAATTATAGAAACAGAGGTTTCCTTTGTAAAGAAGAAAGCTTGTTTGCTTCTGAAATCTGTTGATACCATTATTATTTTAAGGAAAATTATATTAAGTACTTAATAATTATATATCTTAATAATAAATACCATTATTATTAAGAAAAATAGTCCTTTCCTTGTAGCTTAGACATGTCAGATAACATATATAATTAAAACAAAAGTAACTTGACCATAAATTAGTTGTTAGACTTTCAATGGATTGCTGTACATATTTTGTACAGGTAGCTAAAACTGAAATATTGTAATAACGCTTATTTTTATCAAATCTCTTGAAAATTTTTTACAGAAATCTCCTGAAAATGAGGGGGGGGGGGGATGTCATACTCTATGTATGTGTCCATGAGTGCAACATCTCATGAATGAATAGAACGTTTCAAATGAAGTTTAGTACAAATATTACAATTAATGAATAATGGAACCCTATTGATTTAAAACACAATCAAATGTCCGAAAGACCCCCAAATTTTCAAATAAAATTTGGAAAAAGAATTTCATTTATCCTTTCATAATATTACATAAATGATTATTTCTAATGCAATTTTCTATTAGAAAACGAATGACATAAACTTTAGATTGCTAGCATGAACCGTTCTCAAGATATTGTACATTTTTCAAATACATTTATTAAAAAAATCTCACAAAATGAAAAAGGTATTAACTACCATGAAATGTTAACTTTTCATAAGTAATATTGTGCAATAAATTTATTAATATTATTCTCATGGATCTAGTTCATTCCATCCACGAGAAAAGATATTATATATGAAAATAGCTCCTGCTACTTGTTTTCTACCCTTATATCTAGACGAAACTAATCAATAAGCCAGGCTTCAATTCACCCTCATAGAGAAGTTGTTCCAGTTATATATAGAGTTCGATGCTTACACCACTATACGTATACGCTGCTGGAATGTTTAAAAATTGTCAGTGCATTGCTACTTCTACTAACTTCTAAATCTCTGAAGTTGTTAAGTTATAGAAACAGAGGTTTCCTTTGTAAAGAAGAAAGCTTGTTTGCTTCCGAAATCTGTTGGTACCATTATTATTTCGTTTTCTAATGTTTATTAATGACAAATAAATGAAGCCAGTGTTGGCCTGGAGATAAAACAAGCTAGTTATATAAAATTACAAAAATAATTAATTGTATAAATAACCGGAAAATTTCAATCAATTCGTGTACATCCTCACAACGGTCGTGACTTCCCCCCCCCCCCACTCCATTACTAACAGCTAATTCTTTGAAGTTGTTAAATTATAGAAACAGAGGTTTCCTTTGTAAAGAAGAAAGCTTGTTTGCTTCTGAAATCTGTTGATACCATTATTATTTTAAGGAAAATTATATTAAGTACTTAATAATTATATATCTTAATAATAAATACCATTATTATTAAGAAAAATAGTCCTTTCCTTGTAGCTTAGACATGTCAGATAACATATATAATTAAAACAAAAGTAACTTGACCATAAATTAGTTGTTAGACTTTCAATGGATTGCTGTACATATTTTGTACAGGTAGCTAAAACTGAAATATTGTAATAACGCTTATTTTTATCAAATCTCTTGAAAATTTTTTACAGAAATCTCCTGAAAATGAGGGGGGGGGGGGGATGTCATACTCTATGTATGTGTCCATGAGTGCAACATCTCATGAATGAATAGAACGTTTCAAATGAAGTTTAGTACAAATATTGCAATTAATGAATAATGGAACCCTATTGATTTAAAACACAATCAAATGTCCGAAAGACCCCCAAATTTTCAAATAAAATTTGGAAAAAGAATTTCATTTATCCTTTCATAATATTACATAAATGATTATTTCTAATGCAATTTTCTATTAGAAAACGAATGACATAAACTTTAGATTGCTAGCATGAACCGTTCTCAAGATATTGTACATTTTTCAAATACATTTATTAAAAAAATCTCACAAAATGAAAAAGGTATTAACTACCATGAAATGTTAACTTTTCATAAGTAATATTGTGCAATAAATTTATTAATATTATTCTCATGGATCTAGTTCATTCCATCCACGAGAAAAGATATTATATATGAAAATAGCTCCTGCTACTTGTTTTCTACCCTTATATCTAGACGAAACTAATCAATAAGCCAGGCTTCAATTCACCCTCATAGAGAAGTTGTTCCAGTTATATATAGAGTTCGATGCTTACACCACTATACGTATACGCTGCTGGAATGTTTAAAAATTGTCAGTGCATTGCTAAGGAATTAACTAACTTGGTATGCTTGTACGCCATTGCGATCGCAGCACTACAGCGGCAATATTTAGAGACAGAATTTACTGTTTGGATATCTCTTGTATTTTAAATTATTTAAAAAAAAAAGTTTTTTCCAAATAAGATTTTGTTTTATATTGTTTACTTTCATTCGAATTATCTTCTAAACTATAAAAGTTAGATATAAATAGTAAGGAACAAAAGAAAATCTAATTTCTAGATCAATAATGTGTTTTTATAAAGTTCCTATAGTTTTTTAATAATCATCTTGTCGATTTGAAGACAATTTTAAATTTCTAAAGTTTTTAATGCTTTTATGTCAAAAACAAAAAGCGAACAATAGTATTTGTAGCCCCTTGAAGGCTATAAAAGAATATATAATTGGATTTTGGATCAGATTCTTAGATTTTAAAATGAATTGTTATAAGGCTCTGTAAAATCTATGTGATATCAAACTTGTATAGATTTCATTTTTACTTGTAACTTTGATTGACTTGTGATTTTTACTTGTAAGAGAGAATAAGTTGTTTCAATTATGCATTCTATTTTAATTACCATAGGCCTATATTATCTATTGTAAATAAAACAAATTGGACAATGAATAAATTTATGGGATTTTACTTATAGCTCAAACTGCTGCTAAAGTAATAAAACTACAATAATTTTAAAATGTGACAGCAACACAAATATTAGTATTGACCAGTTTCGAAGGATAGAAACAGCCTTCTTTGTCACACAGGAAGTGCAATCTTCTCTCATGAGATCTGGATCAATGACTGATGTAAGAACAGCAATGACAGAAGTGAGGAAGGGGTTGCCAATGGCAAGGGAAGAAAAAGAGGTAAAAAACAAGGAGGAAGGAACAAGAGTTTGGATACAATGAATGACATGTAAAATACCAAAGAGGAAAGTGAACGTCCAATAAAGGATTCAAAGCACTTGTTCAATGAGTAAAACTGCAAACATAAGGGCTCTATTAACCTAAAAAAGGAAATTAATTTGTTTCAGAGACTACAAGAGTTGACTAAATTAGTGGTAAAAATAACATATTTTAAACAAAAACAAAAAATAAGTAGAACAGAATATGGTTTTAGAAGCTAAAAAGCTAACATTGTCAACAAATACTTTGGAAAAAATGAAAGAAAAATAACCACATATGTTATCTATTTTTGAGTACCGTTCTGTACCACAAAAGTAAGGTTTTCCGAAAAATAACAAAGTATTATACTTTTGTTAGATTTTGAATGATAATTAATGATGGCATTTTAGTTTATGATTACATGATTTTTACTAAACCCTTAAAGCTGGGTATAAAAATAAAATTTTAACAAAAAGATGTACAACATGAATGCATGCAAATACGAAATTGTTTGAAAACAAATGGTGTGTGTGTGTGTGGGGGGGGGGGGGGGGAATTGCAGTTGCATAGTAACAATGATTAACTATATTACTCGTTCCAAAATAAGTATACACGTATACACATTTTTAATGTGTATACTTATTTTGGAAAATATTATATGTTTATTTTATTAATTAAATAAACATGTTAATTAATTGTATACATTACTATCTTAGATTAATTGCTACAAGTATGCTCATATTGAATGCCATGAAGGGCAAATTTGCATTATTTCTATTTTGGAAACTATTCTGAAACACAAAACAAAACTGAGAATTTTTAGATATGCAATAAAAGTTTGCACTCTGAAAGAATTTGCTACCCCTATTGATTTTTTGTATCCTGAAAAGGGAAATTTTGAAGTTACAAAATATTTTTTGAATAAAAAAGAGAAATGTAACACCAGTCGAAATATGCTTTAACATATTTAGCAACATGTGAAGATTGCCTGAAAAAAATATTCACGCATTTAATCACCCTTCTGTTATAAAAGGGCTGCTAAAGAGTGATAAAATTGGCTCCGTGACCTTGAACTTTGACCCCCCCCCCTTCCTCCTGCACACAGTTTCAGGAATTATTATGTTATGGAAATGATGTTTTTACATTATGAATGTAAGATAATTAATTATCTTTATGTAGACACACATTATGTGTCATCTTTGACATTATTCGATTTGTGTTAATTGACTATATACCCACCCTTATTTTAGCTCATTTTGGGGGGATTTTGAGGACTCATATCTCCAAACAGGGTTGAGAAAATCTTCCCCAAAATTTGTTTTTAGGGTACTTTTATGTTATACTGCAACATATAAAAGAATGAGGAAAATCAAAAATCTGCTAAATCTATATAAATAAAAATGAAAATCTGTCTGTCTGTCTGTCTGTCTGTCTGTCTGTCTGTCTGTCTGTCTGTTTGTCACACCATCACGGGAGAACGGCTGAACCGAATTTGATGAAATTTTGTGGGTAGCCCAGAAATAGCCCCACTTAAAATTATATCCGTGTTTTGAGTTTCTACGACCAGTGGTTCTCGAGATATTAGTAAAAAACGAAATTTTCGTTTGTCTCATCATCACGGAAAAACGGCTAAACCGAATTTAATGAAATTTGGTGAATAGCCTTGAAATATCCCCCCATAAATTTTGTCCAAGTTTCGAGTTTCTAAGACCTGGGGTTGTCGAGATATTAATGAAAAACGGAACTTTTTCCTAGGAGTTCTACTCCCTAACTCCGTGGTTTATCCAAACGAAAAGCTTGAAAATCGTTTGAAAGTGAATTAAAATTTAATCTCTGAGTTTGATGGGAGATTTTTTGCGTTAATTAGTCACTTTCTGAAAACATGAATTGCTTGAAACATGATTTAAAGGGGAAATCTATCTCCATGGTTCATGGTTTATTTAAAACAAGCTTTTACGGAACAATGAGAAGTATAGAGAAATCAAAATCGTTATTTAATTTCACAGTTTATGTTATAAGACATGACATATTTAACATGTTATAAGATTCTATCTTATATCATGTTACTCAGAAACGCAATTAAATTAAATCTGTCTGTTAATTTTAATAATTATTTTTTCGATTTGAATAATAAATAAATGGATATAAAAATATATTTTAGAAAAGAACGACTTGATTTTTCTTATAGCATTTTGACTGGATAATATCAATTACGGTCTTCAGGTTTAAAATTTATTTATATTTTCGGGGATTATTGATTCAAGGATTATTGATATTTTCAAGTTATTATGCAATTATTTTATTATGACAAAAATTGTTTAAACTCATATATTGTATGTTGTACGAATCTTCTACAAATACACGTGTATATCTTTTAATCTACGAGAATATAAGTAGTACAGGTATATTGACATATGTTTTTATATATATTGGCATATATTGGAATCAATTACGACCTTCTGGTATAAAGAGTACGGATATTATTGATGTTTTCAATTTATTACGTCATCTCTTTTATTTTGGCAAATATTTTTGAGACGCATATTGTAATACGGGTAATCTTCTACTAACACATTAGCATATTTTCTGATCTGCGACAATATAATTAGTACGGGGTTGCATATATTCATTCAATTCCTATTTTTTCTTCTGTAAATTTGCTTACAAAAGGGGGCAGGATGTTTTATTCTTCAAATCTGATCGTGAAGATAATTTTGCATAGTGAGAACATATATTCTTAAACTTCTCTTTAGGAGCAATAAATTTAATATTTTAACAGAATTTGCACATGATTGCGAACTTTAAGTTTCTTTAAATTATACACTCCGTACGAATAACGGGTGTGCTGTTAGTGGTTAATAAATTTTAACATTTTAGGAGGATATATAATGTTGCTCGGCATCGCAATTAAATTAAATGTGTTTGTTAATGTTTTTATTATTTTTTTTCGATTTAAATAATAAATAAATGGATAAATGGATATAAAAGTATATCTTATGAATGGACGGTTTGATTTTTCTTTTAATTATATTAATTGCTGACTGCGTACATCAATTTCATTTATTTTGGCAAAGAGTTTTCAAGCTTATATCGTATTTAGCTACTAAACTCATATATTGTGTTTAGCCAATAAATTCATATAGCCGATTGTTGAAACAGAAAAAGAGTAGAGCGGGTATATCTTCTAATACAATTGTAGTGTTTTCATTTAGTATATTGAAACGGGATAAGAAAGTTTCATTCAGATCTGCAAATTCAAAGCTACGAATTTGGAGGGATATCGCTAATTTGACAACTTTTCTTAAACTTTGCCAAATTGACGGAAATGTCGCCAAATTGATATAAACGACACACAAACAGCTGCCATAAACCTTCGGGTTGGTCGTGTGGCTTGGGTCTTCTACATATCAATGAAATTTTTTTTTGTTTTGTTAGAAGAGAGTACTGAAATGATGTTTGGTTAGCATTTATCTGTCAGACCAACCATCCTACTTAGTAATACATTTAGCGAATTTTTAAAATGTCACCAAATTGATAAAAATGTTTTCAAATCTATAAAAATATCTTGAAATTGATAAAATTGCGCTACATAAATGATATTAATTGTTTTTTGTTAGGGGATAGTATTGTGATGATATTTCGTCAATTTGTCGCAAAGTGGAACTGTCAGTTCTACAGTCCCTCTTGGCGATAAATTTGGCGATTTTTTAAAATGTCGCTAATTTGACGAAACTGTCGCCAAATGTTCCATAGAAATATAACTATTTAGACGATATTTTTTCTACCAATTTATTTGAAGCAAATGATATCTCACTTAGCAACGGATTTAAATCCAATGTGTTTATGCGGCAGACGATTTTTATTAAATCCTTTCCGATTTGAATAATGAAGATATGTATATAAAATAAATTTCATTGCCATTTCATTTTGGATTGGATAATATCAATTATACTCTTCAGGTTTAAACATTATTATTATTGATATTTTCCGGAATTATTGATTCAGGGATTATTGATATTTTTAAGTTATTACGCCATTGTTTTATTGCGGCAAAAATTGCTGACACACGCATATTGTACGTTGTACGAGTAATCTTCTAGGAATGCACGGGTATATCTTCTAACCTACGAGAATATAAGTAGTACAGGTATATTGGCATATATTTTGACATATATTGGCTATATATTGGAATCAAGTACAGTCTTCTGGTATGAAGATTAAGGGGATTAATTATATATTCAATTTATTACGTCGTCTGTTGTATTTTACCAAAAAACATTTGTGACTCATATTGCAAAACGGGTAATCTTCTATTAATAATCGGACATTATAAGTAGTACGTGTATATCTTCCCATATAATTTTAGCACTTTAATTTTGACATATATTGGAATAAATGACTGTCTTCAGATTTAAAGATTACGGGTTTATTGGTATTTTCAATTTATACATGTAATCTACTAATACAGGTTATATTTTCTAATATTCGCGTATATAATTAGTACGGGTCCCATACAATTTTAACGCTTTTATTTTGCATATATTGATTCAATTCCATATTTTTTTTTATATTTGCTTACATAAGGGGTCCAAGATGTTTTATTCTTCAGATATGTCTATGAAGATAATTTTATATAGCGAGAACAGAGATTCTTACACTTCTTTTTAGGAGCATTATATTAAATATTTCAACAGAATATTTTGATTAAACATGTCATTTAGTATACTATAAGAATTTGCGCATGATTGTGAATTTCAAGTTTCTTTATATTATATACTCCGTACGAAGAACGGGTATGCTGCTAGTTCATATATATAATGACCTGACTGAGAAATTAATTGATTTCCCTTTAAAAATCCTAAACCATTTAAATAGTTTTTCAGCAAAAGGTACTATGCACAGTGAAGTTACTTGTGCCCAAGTGACTATGGCATATCCAATTGCATCGATGATAGTCAGTGCCTGATTAAGCCAATGTGGGGCCCAGGACCTAGTGTTAATTGGGGGCCCCATACGCTCACGGCATACCAAATACATGCAAAAAAACATCACTAAGCAAATTTGAAAGTTTAGGACCACTGTCCCTTTTGTACATGTAGAACTTTTTATTTAAAAATAAAACTTTATAAGATGTATAATACTTAAAATTATTAACATATTTTCAAAATTTAAAATAAAGACTAACATTATCAGTTTATATTATTCAAAAATTAAATAAATAATTATTTCTGATTAAAATGTTTCAACACATACAAAATTTACGGGGCCCAAGACCGCATCCCCGGAGTCCCGTGCGTTAATCAGCCCTTGATGACAGTGCCCCCAGTATTGGAATGAAGAACTTCACACTTTTAAATTTTGAACTGGGAACAACAAACAGTATAGTAAAATGTCAAAGGAAAAGTTGTAGTGTGTTTGTCTATTTAATTACTATGAAACTACACCATATCATGCACACTCGGTGTCTACAATAATTAAAGATGTTTGTCCATCTGTTGGCTATGTAGTGGGAAATGTAATTAACCACAGCTATGAAATTTGGTACAAGTTAGGTACGAAGGTACTTGGAGCTATTTAAAAAAAATTCTAATTGGTTTTTTAGTTATTACTTTCCTTATATACATATAATGTATAAGGAAAGTATTGTGACGGGGTCGAAAATTCGAATTCGAGTTTTCGACGAGAGAGCACGTTTCAAGAATCCCTGAACATGAATCAGACGTATTTGAGGTGATGTCTGTGTGTGTGTGTGTCAGTGAGTCTGTGGAGACGATAACTCACGAACGAATGAAGCGATTCGAATGAAATTTGGTACAAAAATCACAATTCGTGAATACTGGAAGCCTATTGTTTTTAAACACAATCGAATATTCAGAACACCCCTAAGTTTTCGAGTGAAATTTTGAAAAAATCATCAAAAAATCAAAACATTTAATAAAGTTATGCAAATAGACATTTTTTATGTAATTTTTCCTTAGAAAACGATTGACATAAACTTTAGAACGTTGGCATGAACCGTTCTTGAGATATTGCATATTTTTCATATAAATTTATCAAAAAATCCCATAAATTAAAAAAAAAATATTACCTGTTGAGAAACATGTTCACTTTTCATATGTAATATCATGCGATAAATTTGGTGACGTTATATTCGTAGATCTAGCTTGTTCCATTCATGAGAAAAGATACTCTGAGTAATACTTATGTATTTGAACGTCAATATTCATTTATCTGCAATAAGAATAACTTATTTCTCCGTTCATAACGTTTGGGGAAATTTTGGCGGAATGTCGCCAACTTGGCGACTTTTTTAAATGTTGCCAAATTAACGAAAATTTCGCCAAATGGATAAAAATGACACTAAATCAATAAAATGACGACTAGTATTAGTCTTTGGGGGGGGGGGAGGGGCTAGCTTCCTCTGGTCCCTGTCTGGATACGGCCGTCACCCCCGGTAGAAAAGGCCGAACTACTTTCCCCCCCTGTACCTCGTGACGTATGACCTGTAGGCCCAATTCTGGCCTTCGAATTCGAATTCCTCCGTCTCAACTTTTCTGGAAAGTTCTCCCCTAGTAGAGTAGCCCACACAGAGAAGTATCGTATGTGCAGTGCAGTACGTGGGCTCGCGCGTGTGGATGCATAACGGTCTTTTTATCGTATTTTTGAATGTCTTATATGTTAGTTCATCATTTAATAAACATTTTGACCAGCATACCTTCGACTACATACCTTATAACATTGGATTACTAATTACCTTATTACCGTAATGTGAAAAATGAAAAATGCTATTTAGAAGTAAGTGCTTACCATTTTTTGCTTATTATCATGTCATTTAAAATTATATAGAATTTTAAATATATGGCAATCAAATTATTGCTATTCAATTAACGCTAACTGGATTCTAAATTGTTTTGTTGCTAATTATAACGTCAACAAACCTTTTAGAGTTTTCTTAGTTTGTTTTAAAATTTTATTGTTGTCATATTAATTAAGAACTGCCCAGGTACTTGTAAAATTAAGCTTTGCTAAGTAATTGTAAAGTATTTAAAATCATTCAATGTTTAAAATGTATATTTTATCAAGTTAGCTTGTGTCATTATACAGCTATTATACATGTGTCATTATACATAAATTATACAGTCTCCTGCAAATATTTTAAAATTACTTTAATAATGTTGTTAGTTGTGTAATATTTTATAATAGACTAGCAGCATGTCCGTTCTTCATACTGACCATATAATACAAGAAACCTAAAATTCAGAATTTGATGTGAAGTTTTAATATTTAGAGTCTCAATTTTTGAAATTTTATAATAATTCTAATGAAATGAAAATAGGTGATCTCTACCGTGCTGAGATAATAAACAGACAGATAGATGTACAACATACAATTTTATGTATACTGTTAATAGCAGATATACCCGACATTGCCCATGATTTAATATCTGTGCAAATTCCTGCAGTATTCTAAATGACATTCTTACTCAAAACATTCTATTAAAATATTTCATTTAATTCTCCTTTCTGTGTTTTCTATACAAAATTATCTTCAAGCAGATCTGAATAAAACATTCTCGTTTGAAAACAAATTATAAAATATATATGAAATTGGATCAATATAAACTAAAATAAAAGCGCTAAAATTGTATAAAAATGGTTATAAAATTTTGTTTTATATTGATTTCTTTATTATTTAAATCTTAAAAAATTTAATAATCGTCTGCCTAATAAACACATTTGATTTAATTGCGTTGCTAAGCATCATGATATAATTTTCTTAATAAATTTGTGGAAAATATATCATCTGCATAATTCTATTTTTATGGAAGGTTTAATTGTGGGATTTTTATTCATATCTCGACAATCCCTGGTCCTAGAAACTCGAAACATGGACTAAATTTTAAGTAGGGCTATTTCAAAGCTACCCACAGAATGTTCATGAAATTCGATGCAGCAGTTCTACCGTGATGATGAGATAGATAAACACACAGACAGATACATGTATTTTCAATTTTATTTATATAGATAAAAAAATGTCATTCTCTTTTTAAGATATTGTCAATAGTAAGAAATCGTATCAATAAAAATGCTACACTAAAGTTATGAAAGTAAAATAATGTAAAATGGAATATTTCACACATCAAATAACATATTTTAACTGTTTGATAAGTAAGTAATTGCATATAAAAGATATAGTATCTTAATATATTGCACGTATATTTTTTATTATTTGTTATGGCATGCTGAAATTTTAGAAGAATAGGTTAGGAAGTCATTTGTGTTTAGGTTGGGCACATTTTATTTTTTATGTAGCGAGTTATTATGTTATTGAAAATTGTTAAATAACTTGGAAAAAAGCAAAGTAACTAACTTACAATTTCAAGTTACCATTGTATATTTCATTATATTATAGTTAATGTTATTTTAATAATACAAAGCTAATTTAATCTTCCTTACATTTTCACTTCAATGGAATTGTAAATGAAATATTAATACCAAAAAGTTTTATTATACAGCTTTATTGAATTTTCAAAGCCCCTGAGGTATTTCAAACTCTATAATTAAGCAAAATTGTTTACAATTTGTTAATGTCTGGTAGTAAAAAAGGGAATATAAGATGTGCTATATTAGAAAACCTGAATTTCTACAATTTATAGTGCATAGGTTAATGAATGACATTCAACTAGTATTTTATCTTAATTCTAAATCATTTTACAATTTATAACAACAAAAATTGAATAAAATAAAATGAAATAAAAATAAATAAACACGTAAGCATATTAAAAGTTAAATTCTGAGTTTCTTTTTAATGATTATCTTATGATATTTAAAGATATAGTATTCAGTAATCATTTTAGTTTCTGCATACTTTATCTGTAAGCACGCATACTTTAGCTGAATGTACTGAAGAATTATTCAAATAAAATGCCTGATTAAGCAATAAATATACAGGGTTCTTTTTCAAACTTTTATTAAAACACTAACTGAATGGAATCCTTTCATCTTTGCTCCTACAGTGAATGAGTCATTATAAATATTTTATTTTAAGGAAATGTACAGCAATATTAATATTTTAAATCACCCATTTTAATGAACATTATCGAAAATACTTCCAAATTTCATGAATATTATTTGATTTACTGATAAATTATGATTCCTTTACATCGAACAGAGAATTAAAAGGGAAACAAATAGCAAAAGCTTCGATCGCGATCTGGAAGACCTACTCGCAGTGGGCCTACAAGCCAAGACGTCAAAAATTAGTGCTCCGGCCTCTGCTTTCGGAGGTGACGATACGGCCCTGCATCATAGGCCCATGGGAAGTTAGTTGGTCTAACAGACGTATCAGTCGCCATCTTGGATTCATTCATACATTTCTTGTTTTACTGTGCAATTTCCCCAAGAACTTTATTTAAATTGTAATTTTAACAATGACCTTTCTCTTTCGATTGCGTGCCGCATGTTTCTTCGCGGTTAAAACATTTTCTTAATTAAGGCTGTCCAACTTGGAATGAATTCATTCCTTACGAAAAGCATACCGATCCTTCATGCCGTACTTTTTTTTTTAAATGGATATTTTGTTTTTCCGAAAATGCGAAACTTCTCATGCTTCTGCACATCTGTTGGCAGCCTCGAGGACCGGAATTCCCGAGGATAAGTGTATTTTTTTTATATTAACAATTCATTTCATTTAATTAAAGAATGCACGCAAGCATTCTTTTAAGAATTTCGGCTTCTTTGTGGGTTTTGTTATTGGCGGCGATTTTGCGGATATTCCAATGATGTTCAGATGGGCAAATTAGTGATGGACAATCAAAGGACAATTCGCATTTAGATTTCGGATTACCGTCTGCTTTGACAAGCATTGCAGGTGTAGAAGGCCCAGACCACACAGCCAACCCAAAGGTTTACGGCAATTAAATGTGTGGCCGGAAGCAGTGTCATCGAGTTTGAAAAGCCCTGATGGTACAACTTTTTGACATATATTTATTGCCTTCCGTATATGTTTATTGTTGCTAGATGCACATAATCATGAGATGATTTGAGAAACTCATTTTTAGCCTCATCTAATTAATACAATCTTAATAAGAGACAATATTATACAGGTCTTTCGACCCAGACCGTTCGACTTACCCGAAGGTTTAAGGTATGTGTTTCGACGGTTGGGACAGTGGTACCTAATTTAAACTGGAACCCAGTGGGGGCGGCGTCCGCAGGGACTGTACCTTCCTTCTCCTATTACCAACCTTTTGGAAGGACTTTTGGTTGTTTTTAATGTTTTGATTGTGACGGTAATTTCATTACGGTCCAAGAACGTTCTTTTATGCTTCCATCTGCTTCGTAATTTCCACCAACCTTTTAAAAGGACTTTTGGAGCCACAGATTTAACGTGCTAGTGCTCTGGGGATAGTTTGGGCAGAGTTGGGAACCTACCTCGGGTCATTCGTGTGCGACTCCCGTGTCTTAACTACTGAGTTATCCCGCCTTAATATTATACGCGTCAAATTGTTCGGTCTTCAAGATATTAGGGGATTTAGTACGGGGGAGGTATAGGCTTTAACACTGTTAACTCTAGCTCCTCTTATGGATTTATTTCATTTTTTTTTCGAAAATGATAACCAATTGAAGTGATAAAAGTAGCTCACATTTTAACTATAAATAGCAATTTTATAGTGAATCGCCTTAACTGCAAAACTAATTTTCATATAAATGTAGTTTTCTACTGCAGTAAACTACGGAAAATCTGATGTGGTTAGTACATGACTTTCACTACAGACACAAATTCATTTTCTCTTCCTTTCTTTCACAATTCATTAAGTTGAGTTTAATTGCACGAAATAACGGATAATTATTTGAAATTGCGATGCATTCGCAATTTTAATTAAATTTTCGTTTTCATTTGGCGGCTGGTCGTATTTTCAAAAGCAATGTGGCAAAAATGTGAAAAACTAAAATATCTCGAGAACAGAACGGTTAATCCTTACGAGTTACGGGTTTTCTTTTTTATTCGCTTCATCGTCAAAAATTACGTATAAAGCAATCATTTAATGGATGCATTTGGGCATACGTAGTTTCTTATTTTAGATTTTGAATTTAGCGGACTATTTTTCAAAAGGGCAGGTTCTGTTTTTCTATTCAAATGTTCAGGTTTGAAAATAATTGAATATATTAAAGTGGAGTCTATGGTCGGAGTTTTCAGATGAAATTGGGAGGAAAACTAAAATCGCAAGCTAGCTAAAAATAGTTCCCGAGTAATTTGCGTGCTTTGAAAGCCTGTAAACGAAACAAATGAGTATGAAAAAATCGAATAAACTCATTGAACTTTATTGGATTTTTATTTTACAAAATATCATTCACGCTAAAAAACAATTTCGGCTCCATCGGACTGGAACCACCGCCGATTATAATTTTTCTGAATTTATCAGGAGTCAGAAGTAACTTACTGCATTATGTAGTGTCATGAAAGTTCCCTCATCATTTTTTTTAATAAAATTTTAATTTGTAATTGGATAAATTTTATGAATTATTTGTACATCTTAGCAGTAAAACATTATAAACAAATCAAACGAAGGATCTCATGAATAAATTAGAAAAGGACAGAGATGAAGAAAAAGCATTTCAATCTCTAAAAAGCTAAAATATAATATAACGGGACAAATCAGAATTTTGCAGGTTATTATTAGCAATATATTTAAATAGCTAATCTTTAAATTAAGAACTCAAAAATATTTAAATTTATTGCGTTTTTGATTTCGCAGATAAAAACCTGGAATCCTATTTCGAAGCTGTTTGTAGCTGTCCATTGTAGCCCCTCTAATATCTGATTCAAATACTGCAGACACATAGATGCAAAATAATGGAATACTAGCCAAATTACAAGAAAATTTTACACCTTGAGAAATTTAAAATTTGTTTTATTGTATCACTGGAACGAATTACTCTATATTGTAACGAATTACTCTATATACACTACTCAATTTTTTTCAAATACTAAACAGGCGCCAAATTACCAAGTAATCTATCCGCAAAACAAAAAGAAAATACACCTTCTCCGTAATGCAACAAATAAATGAATGAAATATTAATAACCTCTAAGAGATGATGAACGTGGCATTAGATCATTACGGTAGCTTATCGTATGAGTAGCTGTTAAATCATATCGATGGCTGGATGTTCTGTAACTGTTAAATCACGAATAAAGCTGCTAGGCCATATCGGTAGTTGGATATTATCTGATTTTGGAATTTAAAAATTCGTTAGAAAATCTAATTAAAATTTTGAAAAAAGGCTATTGAGATGTATTAGTTCAGGTATAGATGCGACTGTGTGAAAAAATTCAGTGCGGTGAATATCGAGAGGCATTGTGGATAAACAAACAGACAGATTCTTCTTTTTATTATTATAGATTCACTGGGGCTAAAGACGATAGAAACGTAATGTTTAAAATGTCCCTGAGTTTGTGACAAGTGAATGAAAATATATAAAAAATGTTAGAAGATATAAAACCTAATCCAAATGCAGGAAAAGTACGGGACAACAATTAGGAAGAAAATGGGGAGGGGGGGGGGGGGGTTAAAAATAAAAATATTCGTATTTTGTGTCAAACGATAAAGCGTATCACAAAATTAAGAGAGGAAAAAAATCATATTTGCAATCATTGGAGGACAAGGCGGTAAAAAACGCAATATTTTTTTAATTTTGGAAAAAATAATAAACCGAATTATCTGAAAAGATTTAAAGATACGTGGACCCAACAGAAACACAAGGAATGCTTCTTAATTCATTAAAAAAAAGGAGGGGGGGGGGGGAGGCGGAGTTAGAAATTAAAAATGTTACTTTCGAGTGGGGTAATAAAAATAGGGCGTATTAAAAATTAAAAAAAATTCTATTTGTTGGAGAAAAAAGAACGCCAATCTTTCATATAGCTTCTTATAGACGGCGAAGACTGGATAATTTGAGCTTCTAAAACATTAAAATATGCGTTTTAATGGGAAAAATACTTTGAAACGTGTCAAAAATTTTCTAAATAGTACATATATATTCGAAAGTTATTTTAAAAAATTGTAATAAATAAAAGTATGTTTAAATAATTTTTTAAACTAGATTTTAAGCAGGGGAAGCTCAGCTTTTTAGCTTCAATGGACGCTACGCCACTGGGTGGAAGTGAGAGGAATTGATTTTCCCAATAGGGTCCCTATATGAAAAATGTAATTGATTAGTCAATGGGGGAGGGGACGTACTGAATGTACTGAAGGCAGTTATATGATTAAGTTGCCTCAAACTAAAAATTCTATCATAAACGATTTATCACAAAATGGTCATGTACACAAGTTCATAGACTTCCATTTTCTGTATCTCTCCCCCATTGGCGTTACTTTTCTATAGAAGATAACCCTCTCTCTCTCTACTAGCTCCATCCATTCGATCGTCGAGTTCTTGGCTACGCCTAAAGGTGTACAGAGGGATAAGGATAATAAATTGTGTCGGTAGAAAAAAAAATCACAATATCAAATGTGCATTTTACAAATTCTAAGACTGTTTACTTGATACTTTACCTAAAAGTATATTACGTTATAATTATAACTATAATTGCAATTATACAAAATAAAATAATATATACAGATTATTAAATGTATATCTAGGCAGAAATTTATATGCATGAGCAAAAGAATTTGTCAAATTCGTAGCTATTTTGCCTATAGAATAAATTTATTAATTTACAAAATAGCTCTAACAATTTTAGAACAATTTTTGCACTTTTAAGCAAATATTCATAAGGAAATATTTTACTTCCCAAAAACCTTTTTTATCTTTTTACTTTCCCTGCAATATACATGGTAATGTATAGGGAAAGTATTGGAATCATGCCGAAAATCGCAACTCGAGTTTTCGACGGATCTACACGTTTCGAGACCTTTAGAACACGAAAAAACTATTTTCAGCGTGATGTCTGTGTGTGTGCCTGTCTGTATGTATGTCTATCTGTGTAATGTATGTATCCACTTTAATTCAAAAACTAATGGACCGAATTTCCCATAATTTGGTAGATAAGTTACTTGTTGGATACTCTGGTGCTGATTAGAATTTGGTACGATTCGGAAAAGAAGAATCCGTATTTTTTTGCGAAATGGCCCTCCAAAAATTGCCTGAAAAACTAATGGACTGAATTTCACAAAATTCGGTAGATAAGTCGCTTGTGGGTTACCCTGGTGCTGATTAGATTTTGGTACGATTCGGATAAAAATAACCTGCTTTTTTTGCAAAAGGGGTCGCAAAAATCGTCAAAATCTAAAGTAAAATTACGTATGCTCAAATATATCCATTAAATGCTTGTTTTAAAAGAATAAGACCAACCCCATTACACTAGGACTAGCCGTTCTCCAGATATTTTAGTGTTTTTGAATTTACGCTGCTCCACGGTTGAAAAGAAGTTCAGTTACCAACTGAGAACTGAAATTGAATTAAAAGTGTCAATTGAGTGTCCTTTTAAATAATTATGGACATTATTTCGTGCAATTAAACTCGATATAATGAATTATTAACATGAATATAAGTCTGCTGGGAAAGTCATGTGCTGCTCACATCAGATTTTTTTTTATGTAAATGAAACTGGGAAAAATTATTAAATGAAGACCATTTTACTCCCTCGTACAATAAATTGTCTTTGAAATCATTATAGAAGGACCATGTATCCTTTAATCCTTTAATGTGTTACTAAAATTCAAAAAGTTACATTAATTTCATTTATATTAAAATGACACAGAATTGGTTTAATTAAAAAAAAATTGAATGCGTCCGCAAAAGTATTATATAGGTATTATTTTGGTACTTAAAATGAAAACATGCAAACATTGCTTTGTTTATCATATTATTCTGTGGTCAATTGCATAATTGAAACTCACCAAAATATTTAATCTAATAATAAATCTATATTCAGCAAAAGAGAGTCAACTAAAATTTTAGGAAAATACTTTAAGAAATTGAAAAAAATTACCTAAATAGTTCGAAGACTCTCAACAAAAGATGAAGACCTATAAGGCAGACATATAAACAGCACGGCAGTGATATAACGCAATATTCTGAACACGTTTAGCCACTGGGCTATCTGAATGGAAAATGCACAGAATATACTCTGTGGGAAAATGCTTCAGCTGTCCTCCAGCCAAGCTAAATGAGCTTCGATAAAGGACCAAAAGGACAACTATTCTTATGGGACGCTCCTGATATTTTATGACATACAAATACTCTTTCTTTCTGCCCCTTCCAAATTTGCAATCTTTTAGAAGTGCGATAGAGACCGAATCCAGGTGTTTACAATTTGAATTTGAAACTAGGAGCAAATCGTGAGAATAGCTCTCGGGCTTTTTCTTAGCCGGTATTGGGGGTTAACAAATTCTCCCTCAGGGATTACAGGCTTCACCCAGCTGCAAGTTGTATAAAATCTAATAATCTCCTAAGTGTTTGAGCGCACTTATTTTCCAGGTAAACTATACATTGCTGCAAAAAAGACCTAATTACAGGAGAGAAAACGATTCTAAAAAGTTACATCAATTTCATTTATATTAAAATGGCACAGAGTTGGTTTAATTTCAAAAAATTTTTTGGATGCGCCAGCAAAAGTCATTCTTACTACACCTAATTTCACTTCCAAATGGCCGCCCCTAATTCGACCGCTGTGGGCAATTGCCCACGCCGCCCACGCTTTAAACCGGGCCTGACCTTACTTCTCCGGTCATGACGCACATCTTGTTTAATTTATTCCGTTCATCAAATGTTTAAAAATTCTGATGCCAATTTCGAGTCTGAAATCAAAAAATCTGATGTGGGGAGCGAATGACTTTCCCTGCAGACTTATATCCACGTTCTCTTTATTTTATTTAAATTTAATTCACTTTTAATTCAATTTTCGTTCTCATTTGGTAACTGAACTTATTTTCAAAGGTGGCGTAGAGAAAATACGAAAAAAATAAAATATCTCGAGAACGGCTAGTTCTAGTGTAATGGAGTTGGTCTTATTCTTTTCTTCGTTAAAAATTACGTATAAAACAAGTATTTAATGGATATATTTAAGCATACGTAGTTTTTTATTTTAGGTTTTGGCGATTTTTTGCTGACCATTTCGTAAAAAAAGGCAGGTTGTTCTTTTCCGAATCGTACCAAAATCTAATCAGCATCAGATTATCCTACAAGTAACTTATCTACCAAATTTTTTGAAATTTGGTCAATTAGTATTTTAGCTAGAGTGGATACATGAAATTTTTACGGGCCATTCCGCAAAAGAAAGGCGGGTTCTGTTTTTACGAATCCTACCAAAAACTAATCAGCGCCAGGATCTCACCCTAGTGACTCACATATCAAATTTTATGAAATTCGGTCCATTAGTTTTTTAGTTAGAGTGGATGCATACATTGCACAGACACACAGACAGACTGACACACACACAGACGTAATGCTAAAAATAGTTTTTTCGCATTCTAGAGGTCTCGAAACGTGTAGATCCGTCGAAAACTCGAGTTGTGATTTTCGGTATGATTCCAATACTTTCCCTATACATTACCATGTATTGCAGGGAAAGTAATAACTGCCTTTCTCGGTTTTTACCGATTACTTTATTCTACGGATTGCAGGGAAAGTAAAAAGACAAATGTATAAGGGGGTGGTGAATCATGCTAACTTCATTAAAACATAGTATTTCCTTCGGTTTTGTTCGCAAACAGGGCATAGTTCATTTTACTCCTTAAATTAAGATTGTATGTCATTTAACTTTACAATTTTCATAAAGAAATTTTTATTTAAATCGTAATTTTTAGAAGATGCTCTATTTTACATTTGCGTGCCACGCATTTCTTTGTAAGTTGGAACAGTTTCTTAATTAAGGCAGTCTAAGTTCAAGGAAATTCTTAAAATTGTTTCTACGAATTCTATTTTATGCAGCACTTTTTAACGAATTTTTCGTCTTTCAAGATATAAACCGCCTTTTGAACAGTTGTTAACATTCCTAAGAAATATAATTTCTAAAGATAAGTATTCTCTGTATCCTTCCCTCATTTCATCACAGAGCACGCTATTGTTTCTTTGATATTTTTTATCCCATGTAAAAATGATTTAACGCTATATTTACTTTCTCATATAGAATATAGTATAGAGAAAGTATTGTCTTCACGATGATTTTTGATTTCGAGAGTATAGAGAAAGTATTGTCTTCACGATGATTTTTGATTTCGAGATTTTGATGCCACTACATGTTGTAGGACCTCCTGAATACGTTTTGACTATGTTTAGAGTGATGTCCGTCTATCTGTCTTCTGTTTGTGGTCGATTTCTTGTGTGTACAATAGCTGCCATAAATATTAATGCATTTTAAAGAAACTTATCGAGCTTTGTTATCGAAAAATCTAGAATTAGATAGAATTTTTTGAAATTCGAGCGATAACCTTTTTACATTTTTTAAATTTTATATTTTTACTTTCCTTATATTGCACATAGTATAATGTATAAGGAAAGTATTGTGACTGGGTCGAAAATTCGAATTCGAGTTTTCGACGGGAGAGCACGTTTCAAGCATCCCTGATCACGGATCGAGTATTTTTGAGGTGATGTCTGTGTGTGTGTGTGTGTGTGATGTGTGTGTGTCTCAGTGAGCCTGTGGAGACGATATCTCACGAACGAATGGAGCGATTCGATCGAAATTTAGTACAAAAATTACAATCCGTGAATACTGGAAGCTTATTGTTTTTAAGCACAATCGAATGTTCAGAACCCCTCTAAATTTTCGAGTGAAATTTTGAAAAAATCATAAAAAAATCAAAACCTTTAATAAAGATACGTAAGTCGACATTTCTTATGTCATTTTTCCTTACAAAACGATTGACATAAACTTTAGAACGTTAGCATGAACCGTTCTCGAGATATTGTACATTTTTCAAATAAATTTATTAAAAAATCCCATAAATTAAAAACAAATATTAACTGCTGAGAAACATATTCACTTTTCATATGTAATATCATGCGATAAATTGGGTGACATCATTCTCGTGAATCTAGCTCGTTTCATTCATGAAAAAAGATATTTTGAGTAAGACTTTTGTATTTGAACGTCAATAGACATCTGCTATAAGAATAATTTATTTCACCGTCCATAATGCTTGGCGAGATTTTAGCGACGAATTTGACGGAATGTCGCCAACTTGGCGACTCTTTTAAATGTTGTCAAATTAACGAAAATCTCGCCAAATGCAAAAAAAATGACGCTAAATCAATGAAAATGATGACTAATTGACGAAAATTCAGTATCTTGGAAAGAATATAAGTATCTACTATAAGAATAACCTATTTTTCTTACTGTAAGAGTAGTAAATTCATTGCATTATATAAGGAAAGCCATGTGGTGCCCACATCAGATTTTTTTAACATGGCAGTATAGGACAAAATTTGACATATATATGGCCAAAAGGGTTTATTTATAGCTCAATGATCATGAAGCTTAACAGCTTCAATCATTGTAGTAAAAAATAGTCTCTCTGCTATATTTACGTTCCTGACGTCATTAATCACCCCCTTGGGTAGTAAGTTACCCCCTCCCCGTCGATTGGTACATTATTAAACTTTGTATCAATCGATAAATGTTTTTAAGCTCTTTAAAATGAGGCTTAACATGATATAATTGTGATCATTGACCAATTATACAGATTTTTAAAAATTTCTTGCGAATTTTACAAAACAACAACAACAAAAGAATCATATGAAGAATAGATAGCGTATGAAGAATTCATGATAGGCTTTATCGGGGTAGATGGCTACAGTGAATCTGCTCTCACTACTAATTATTGCTGGCTATGTTAGTCAATTACAAATATGCGCCGCGTATGTATAATCAGGACAGACAACTGTCGCACATGACCGATGCTTTTGAAAATGGCTCAGAGATTGTGACTGGTTTGAACGGCATATGTTTAAGTACTTCACATCCATTCGTTAATATCTGGGTTTAATGTGTGATTACAGATCATTACTAAAAGGCACGACGCTGCTAAATTATTGGGGCCACAGCTACACTCGTGTCATGAATATTGCGCGTGATAAGACAATATATATAATATCTTATATCTAAATGCCTTGATTCATATAATAATCGCATACGTGTGGTATCTATTACCTTTTCTACATGTATATTGTATAATATGTACGATAATAAGGGATATGTATAATAGGGGAAAGTACTGAGACGGGGTCGAAAATTCGAATTCGAGTTTTAGGACCGAAGACTACTTTTCAAATATCTTTGAACTCGAATCAAACGTTTTTGAGGTGATGCCTGTGTGTATATGTGTATGTATGTGTATGCATGCATGTGTGTGTGTGTGCAAGTATGTGTCCCTGAGTCTGGGGATGCTATATCTCACGGATGAATGGAGTTTTTCGAACGTAATTTGGTACGATTATTACGATCCGTGTACACTGAAGCCCTATTGATTTTAAACACGATCGAACGTCTGAAGACACCTCAAGTGTTCGAATGAGTTATTGAAAAAATCATTAAAATATCTGGACATTTAATATGTTATTTGAATAATCATTTATAGGTAATTTTTTTTTCTAAAACAAATGACATAAATTTTAGAATGTTAACTTAAACTGTTCTTGAGATATTGCACGTTTTTTAAACAAGTGTATCTAAAAAATTACATAAAATTGTAGTATCATCAAATATGTAACACTTAGCGATAAAGTTGGCGGCTTTTGCGTCTAATTTGGTGAAATATCGTCAAATTGGCGTCTTTTTTTAATGTGGCCAAAATGTCACCAAATTGGCAAAACTAATGTTTAAGTTATGAAAATGACCTCAAATTGAATCAATGCACTGACTCATCAGCATGCAATAGCCGACATCGCAGTGATAATAAAAAACGTTACTAATACGTGCTACAATTTTGCGCACCGACAAATTCATTTAAATGAATATTAAATATTTAGACATTTGTCCATGATCATGAACATCAGTAGTGAGTTAATATACTGTCTGTTAGGCCCTTGAAATACCGGAATGTATAAATATAATAGGCATAGTTACTGTTATAAGAACTTCCTTGAAGAAAGCAGGCATAAGAAAATTAGATGACAGCAATTATTATATGTAAACTTTGAAATTTTTTTTATCATAAAAAATTTGATGTGGGCAGCATATGACTTTACTACTTTCCGTATATAATGCAATGAATTTACTACTTTTACAGTAAGAAACTTTTACAGTAAGGTTATTCTTATAGTAGATACTTATATTCTTTCCAAGATATTGAATTTTCGTCAATTAGTCGTCATTTTCATTGATTTAGCGTCATTTTTATCCATTTGGCGAGATGTTAGTTAATTTAGCAATATTTGAAAAAGTCGCCACGTTAGCGATGCGATATTCCGCCAAATTCGTCGCTAAAATCTCGCCAAGCGTTATGGACGGAGAAATAAGTTATTCTTATAGCAGATAAATGACTATTGGCTTTCAAATACAAAAGTATTACTCAAAGTATCTTTTCTCATGAATGGAACGAGCTAAGTTCACGAGAATGATGTCTCCGAATTTATCGCATGATATTACAAATGAAAAGTGAACATATTTCTCAACAGTTAATATATTTTTTTTTAATTTATGGGATTTTTTGATAAATTTATTTGAAAAATGTGCAATATCTCTAAAACGGTTCATGCTAGCGTTCTAAATTTTATGTCAATCGTTTTCTAAGGAAAAATTACATAAGAAATGTATATTTGCGCAACATTATTAAAGGTTTTGATCTTTTGATGATTTTTTCAAAATTTCACTCGAAAATTTAAGGGGATTCTAAATATTCGATTGTGTTTAAAAATAATAAGCTTCCAGTATTTACGGATTGTAATTTTTGTACCAAATTTCTTTCGAATCATTCCATTCGTTCGTGAGATATTGTCTCCACAGCCTCACGGACACACGCACACATGCACACACATACACAGATACAGACATCACCTCAAAAATGTTCGATTCGTGATCAGGGATGCTTAAAACTTGCTCTCCCGTCGAAAACTCGAATTAATTTTCGACCCCGTCACAATACTATCCTTATACATTATACTATGTATATAAGGAAAATAAAAATACTGGATTCACATTGCCTAGTTCTCCATTGGATCCCCCCCCCCCCCATCATATCTATTATAATCTTATTGGTATTTCCATTTCTTTGTAGGACAGGACTGCTTTCAGTTTGAGCAAAACGGGCATATGGTGCTAAGCTGTAATATGCGGCGTGAGGCCTACCACACAGCAGCTCAGGCACAGGTCGACCTGAGCTTGAATTTACAACTTCTCCAAGCCGTGGAATCTAGAGCTGGAAGGTTAGGGCAGAAAATGGCAGCCAAAGCCGGAGAACAATGTCACAGAAACTAAACAATGGGTGAGCTACAGTACCAATTTTTAATGTCACTTGTAGAAAAGTTTTAGGAAGTTTCAAAGTGAGTAAGTATAATGTGAAATAGAATAAATTTTCTGTAAAGTAGTATGGATTTACTTTAGGTGAATGCATTGATGCAGTGGACTCACATTGCCTAGTTGAACCCCTTCCCAAGAACCCAAGTTCCGAGAAATGATATTTGGGGAAATGGGAAACATGATATTTGGGGAAATAAGAATCACACTATTTGGTTATCAACCCTCCCCCTATTCCAATTTGTTTTTTCTGGCGACGCGACTGCATAGTAAAACCCCCGAACTCTTTAATCTAAGAATTCCTATTTTTATAATCACGCACTTTTTAAAATCATGATTTCTTTTTTGATTTTTCTCTTTTTTTTTTTCTTTTCAAGCTTATGATTTTTTTTTTTTTTGTAAATATCTTTATATAAAAATTATTTCGTTTACAAACTTTCTATTTGTACTAAATAACTTCTATTCTTTGGCTTTTGATCATTGTTAAATATTTAAAAATGTTAGTTTAAATACAATGATTAACCTTTTGTTTACGGGTGAGACAGCGTCCATCTTAAACGAAGAACCTTTAAAAAAGACAGGTATTGGACATACCCTATCCCAAACAGTTCGATCCCCCTTTGCAGGCATTGGACGCCAATGCTTGCAAAGGGGGAATCGAACTGTTTGGGGTAGGGTATGTCAAATACCTGTCTTTTTGAGAGGTTCTTCGTTTGGGATGGACGCTGTTCCACCCGTAATCAAAATATTAATAGAATTATACAATGCATTTTGTAGTGTTCTCCTATTTTAAATTAGAATAGGTATAGTTGCTAGTGACATTATTTTTTCTTCTAAATACATATGTTAACGAAAAATTTTAAATATATGTGAATAACATTTAGTTTTATATTCATTCTATAAATTAATTACAATATTTGTTTATAATCTACAATGTATAAAAAGAGCAGAAATTGTTAGCGGTTGATTTTTTTTTTGTAATTATGTGTTTAATTTATCACTTAAATGGAAATTTTTTTTAAAAATAAAATAGAATAGCTAATAATGACAGCTTTTTTTTTGTATAATTTACATGTAATTTATGCAGTTATTGAGAAGTAATTTGAGATATAATAACTTTGTATTCATAAAATTTTATAGATCTCACGCCAACTTGTCGAATTTTAGCATGGAGTTGTTGAACTCCATAAATTTCCCTTCAGCGGATGTCTCAAAGGAAATTTATAATATTTTCAATGTCCTAAGTATTCTACGATGCAAAACTTCATTAAAAATGGGAAATATTTTCGACAAATGATTTTGCTGTTGAATGACCACCGGAGAAGAATAAGCAACAAAAGCAGAATTAGATGAATTTAAAAGTTATGAATATGGGAGGTTTACGTCCCTGCATGTGCTTTCCTATTTTACTCATTGATGAAACTCTGAGTTTCGAGTTATTTTCCGGCGCAAATTCGAAATATATTTAAGGGTTTTCGAAAAAAGTTGTATATTTCAAGAATGATAGAAGGTCGAAAGTATATTTTTTGTTTTGTAATATAATAACGTCCGTGACACTGTATTTGTCATGTATATGGTGAAGTACTTTTGAGTTGTCAAATGGAACTTATTAAAGAAGTTCAGGGAAATGATATTTGGAGAAATGGAAAACAAAATATTCGGTTATTACCCCCTTTCTCAAATTTTTTTTCCTGGCGACGCTAGATGAAGAGCTATTGTCATGACTCCAGATAAATATTTTTTGTTTGATTTATTAATTTTCTAAAATTTATGTTTCACATCAGATAAAACATGGGCTAAAATTAATTTGCAATAGCTACCAGCGAAAAAACATATTAGAATTTCTACAAAATATTTTAATTTTCAATTATGAATTCGTCTTTTAAAACTGCCAAATCCTTTTGTGTTTCTTTAGCGGGACTACGCTTTGAGATTGGTTTTGCGATTAGTGATGAGATGAGATAATCGATTTCGCTCTCTTATTGGCATCTTATTTTATGATAAATTTTTATTTACTGATATACATTTTATAATTTAAACATAAAATAACCATTAGCTGAACATTTATTAATACATTACGAATTAATACAAACATTTTATTAAAGCTCTACGTTTATTTTAGGTCGGTATAAAGGGGAAATTACGAAACATAACTTCCATCTTGGTCTTTTGGATAAAGGTGAAAGGGATTAATAAATGTATTATTTTACTAGATAAGATTACTTACATAATCCTTTTCATATACTAGATACCACACGTATGGATTAGTATATGAGTCAAGGCATTTAGGTGCAGCATTACATATTATCTTGCCACACAAAATATTCATAATACGACTGTAGGTGTCTCCTCCAACAATGCAGTTGGCTTAAGTAATGATCTGCAGTCACATATTAAATCCAAACATTAATAAATACTGAAATAGATGTTGTTCTAATCAGTCACTATCTTTGTGTTATTTTCAAAAGCATCGATCATTTATGAGAGTTTGAGAGGTCTAAATAACCTATCGGTTATTATTTCCCCCAGTTTTCATTATAATTTATGGTTCTTTAAACTAACGATCCTAACTGGTTCGGTTGTTAGGCGAATCACCGACCTAATCAGCATTGTCTGCGTTCCTACGGCAGAGTAGGAATAAGTTTCGGATCGGGTGTGTTGGGTGTTCTTGTCTTGGGTGAGTTCTTGTCTTGAGTGCTTGGAAGGTAAGAGGGCTTCTTGACAAGTGACTGTTTGAGTAGAGCGTTCTTGGAATGATAATGGTACGGCAGAGTAGGAATAAGTTTCGGATCGGGTGTGTTGGGTGTTCTTGTCTTCGGTGAGTTCTTGTCTTGAGTGCTTGGAAGGAAAGAGGGCTTCTTGACAAGTGACTGTTTGAGTAGAGCGTTCTTGGAATGATGAAGGATTCGAGTGAGTGGACGAAAGCCCCAGTAAATACAACGATGACTAGGAAAGGACTAGTATTCGGGGGTTTGGCCACAATATGAGGCGAGATAAAAGAATGCTAGTGATAGGCATAAAAGCTTTAGAAACGTCTCCATTTAAGAGTTATCACCAGGCCAGTTAATGGCAGTACCTTGTATATATTGTAAATTATTCTGGGCGTGTGCAATAATAATTACTGTCTATGTCATCAATTGCTTTAAACGGCCAGCTGCTGTTATTTATCTGAAGTGCACAATAAATTTAGTTTGATTTATTCAGTGCAGTCTTGTGCTATTGTCCTTGGACCGAACGGACTAAATTTCAAAGAATTTAAGTTTGAGTTTAGTCACTTTGGTGACAGAGATAAATACGGATATGTAATCCCTCAGCATGAATATACTCATCCGTAGAATAAAGTAATCGGAAAAAACCGAGAAAGGCAGTTATTTTACAATGGCGCCCGAACAGATCTACCCTGTTGGTTAGTGTATAAAAGTGACCCTAGTGCGACTAGTACGGATTCAGTGGACTCTGGAAGATTGAACGCCGGTTTCAAATTGAGAGAATAACGACCACGCAGGATACTAACCTGGGTAATAATGGCGGTAGCAGGGAGCTAACCTGAGGTAAAAGTAGTAGGAGGTGGTCAGTCAGATTGTCAGTTGCATTTCAATCTGACATTAGAGGGTGGAGAATACAGAGTCCACTTCGACAATAAGAGCTTGTAATTTCGTCCCAGTAGCTCAACGGTAGAGCGTGGGCTGGCTAATTCGGAGATCCAGGGTTCGATCTCCGGTTGGGGCAGCAAGGCTCTTTACCAGTTTTGTAACCCGGTTTACCATACGGACTCATGATATCTGTAAGTTGTTGTTGAGACCCAGACCGTCCGACCTACCAGAAAGGTGTAAGGTAACTGTTTGGACAGCCGGGAAGTGCCACCCAATTTAGACCGGAACCCAGTGGGGGAGGCATCCACAGGGACCGTATGATATCTGCAAGTGACAAACATATATTATACGTTTAGCCAACCGTATTAACTTAAAGCAAATTATCGAAAACACGTAATTCAAGAGATTTTTTAATGGTTAATAGCAGTCATGCCATGTGGAAAAGAACTGTCGTCAGAAGAGCTAATACTATGAAGTATGGAGGTGAGTGAGTAAATTATCTTTTAATAAACTCTCACCAGGGATGCCCATACAAATCATAGCTCCCCCCCCCCCCATAAGCATTTTTTACGGTCTGCTTTCTATAATTAACTTTTATCTCTGCGAATTTTTCATGTCTCTTAAAATTAAAATATTGATGGTCCGGGCTTCCCACTACAGTGGTGCCCCCCCCCCCCCCATGGGCATTCCTGTCCTCAGTTACCGTTGTCTTTACGTATAATATATATATTTGTCACTTATGGATATAACTTATATCGTCACTAGATACATCATGTTTAACAATAACTGCGAGAAACGCAAAATTCACCTTTCAAAATGACTCATGTAATTTTATTTTGTTTTACACAACAATTCTTCCCAAAATATAGAGAAAACTACCTGAGGATGAGAATAAACAGTCTTTGATTTTCAACGCATAAATTCATTTGCATTGTTTTATATTATGCATGCTAAAAAAAATATATGGTTTAAAAAAAAACCCTGGGTTTACTGTCATTAGACTGACACTTTTAGACAAGAAAATTTCCAGTTATACACTTAAAAAAATAACTGCACTATATGAATGTGTTATTTTATTCTTTTATATGAGAACTCCATGGAATAATGGGTATATTTTATTTTTCGCTAAAAAGACGTTTTAAACAGGTAAAGAGGTAACAGGAGATGTCCACTTTATGCACTTGTTTACCTGCTATGAGTCCCTTTTAAAGAACCTTTTTAAGCAGATAACACAGGTGCGCGAAATGACCTGTTTAAAACGATATTTTCAGTTTAAAATAAAATATACCCATTATTCCGTGCAATTTTTATACAAATGATTAAAATAACACATTAGTATAGATATAGTTACCTTTCCAAGTGTGCAACTGGAAATTTACCTGTTTAAAAGTGTCATTCTAGTAGAAGTAAACCCAGTCTTTTGTGTTTTTCCCAATATTTTTTTAATGTGGGACGTTTAGGAAGAAACATGCAGTTTCTACAGTTCCTATATAATTTTGAGACAAAGCGTACTATTAATTTCTCGGATCAACTTGTCAATTCTAATGTAAAATTCGATATGCCAACCATACAGAGCTTTAATTTCTCGGACTAGCTTGTCAATTCTAATGTTAAATTCGATATGCCAACCATACAGAGCTTTAATTTCTCGGACCAGCGTGTCAATTCTAATGTAAAATTCGACATGCCATCCATACAGAGCTTTAATTTCTCGGACCAGCATCGTGTGAATTCTAATGTAAAATTCGATATGCCATCCATGCAGAGCTTTAATTTCTCGGACTAGCGTATCAATTCTAATGTAAAATTCGATATGCCATCCATACAGAGCTTTAATTTCTCGGTCCAGCGTGTCAATTCTAATGTAAGATTCGATATGCCATCCATACAGAGCTTTAATTTCTCGGACCAGCGTGTCAATTCTAATGTAAGATTCGATATGCCATCCATACAGAGCTTTAATTTCTCGGACCAGCGTGTCAATTCTAATGTAAGATTCGATATGCCATCCATACAGAGCTTTAATTTCTCGGACCAGCGTGTCAATTCTAATGTAAGATTCGATATGCCATCCATACAGAGCTTTAATTTCTCGGACTAGCGTATCAATTCTAATGTAAGATTCGATATGCCATCCATACAGAGCTTTAATTTCTCGGACTAGCGTATCAATTCTAATGTAAAATTCGATATGCCATCCATGCAGAGCTTTAATTTCTCGGACTAGCGTATCAATTCTAATGTAAAATTCGATATGCCATCCATACAGAGCTTTAATTTCTCGGACCAGCGTGTCAATTCTAATGTAAGATTCGATATGCCATCCATACAGAGCTTTAATTTCTCGGACCAGCGTGTCAATTCTAATGTAAGATTCGATATGCCATCCATACAGAGCTTTAATTTCTCGGACTAGCGTATCAATTCTAATGTAAGATTCGATATGCCATCCATGCAGAGCTTTAATTTCTCGGACTAGCGTATCAATTCTAATGTAAAATTCGATATGCCATCCATACAGAACTTTAATTTCTCGGTCCAGCGTGTCAATTCTAATGTAAGATTCGATATGCCATCCATACAGAGCTTTAATTTCTCGGACCAGCGTGTCAATTCTAATGTAAGATTCGATATGCCATCCATACAGAGCTTTAATTTCTCGGACCAGCGTATCAATTCTAATGTAAGATTCGATATGCCATCCATACAGAGCTTTAATTTCTCGGACTAGCGTATTAATTCTAATGTAAGATTCGATATGCCATCCATACAGAGCTTTAATTTCTCGGACCAGCGTGTCAATTCTAATGTAAGATTCGATATGCCATCCATACAGAGCTTTAATTTCTCGGACTAGCGTATCAATTCTAATGTAAAATTCGATATGCCATCCATACAGAGCTTTAATTTCTCGGACCAGCTTCGTGTGAATTCTAATGTAAAATTCGATATGCCATCCATGCAGAGCTTTAATTTCTCGGACTAGCGTATCAATTCTAATGTAAAATTCGATATGCCATCCATACAGAACTTTAATTTCTCGGTCCAGCGTGTCAATTCTAATGTAAGATTCGATATGCCATCCATACAGAGCTTTAATTTCTCGGACCAGCGTGTCAATTCTAATGTAAGATTCGATATGCCATCCATACAGAGCTTTAATTTCTCGGACCAGCGTGTCAATTCTAATGTAAGATTCGATATGCCATCCATACAGAGCTTTAATTTCTCGGACCAGCGTGTCAATTCTAATGTAAGATTCGATATGCCATCCATACAGAGCTTTAATTTCTCGGACTAGCGTATCAATTCTAATGTAAAATTCGATATGCCATCCATACAGAGCTTTAATTTCTCGGACCAGCGTGTCAATTCTAATGTAAGATTCGATATTCCATCCATACAGAGCTTTAATTTCTCGGACCAGCGTCGTGTGAATTCTAATGTAAAATTCGATATGCCATCCATGCAGAGCTTTAATTTCTCGGACTAGCGTATCAATTCTAATGTAAAATTTGATATGCCAACCATACAGAGCTTTAATTTCTCGGACCAGCGTGTCAATTCTAATGTAAAATTCGACATGCCATCCATACAGAGCTTTAATTTCTCGGACCAGCGTGTCAATTCTAATGTAAGATTCGATATGCTATCCATACGGAGCTTTAATTTCTCGGACCAGCGTCGTGTGAATTCTAATGTAAAATTCGATATGCCATCTATGCAGAGCTTTAATTTCTCGGACTAGCGTATCAATTCTAATGTAAAATTCGATATGCCAACCATACAGAGCTTTAATTTCTCGGACCAGCGTGTCAATTCTAATGTTAATTTCGATATGCCATCCATACAGAGCTTTAATTTCTCGGACCAGCGTGTGAATTCTAATGTAAAATTCGATATGCCATCCATGCAGAGCTTTAATTTTCTCGGACCAGCGTGTGAATTCTAATGTAAAATTCGATATGTCATCCAAAGCTTTAATTTCTCGGACCAGCGTGTGAATTCTAATGTAAAATTCGATATGCCATCCATGCAGAGTTTTAATTTTCTCGGACGAGCGTGTGAATTCTAATGTAAAATTCGATATGCCATCCATGCAGAGCTTTAATTTTCTCGGACCAGCGTGTCAATTCTAATGTAAAATTCGATATGCCATCCATACAGAGCTTTAATTTCTTGGACCAGCGTGTCAATTATAATGTAAGATTCGATATGCCATCCATACAAAATATTTAATTTCTCAGATCAACATGTAAATTCTAATTTAAAATTCGATATGCCATCCATACAGAGTTTTAATTTCTCAGAACAACGTGTCATTTCTAATGTAAATTTCGATATACCTGATACGTGGGTCACCACACGTCAGGTATTGACGCTACATAGACCGATCTCGTAAAGTGGAGTAAATAAAATAAATACATAATACCAGTATTAAAATGAAAAGGCTTAATTTAAAACAATAACAAAGAATTTATTTCATTAAGATAAAACCTTATTTAATATTTGATAAAGTCAACAATTCCACAATGAATGTTAAATAATTCCAGCACTCGTAATAACTCATTTAATTTTACAATCATGCAACAATATCATTGTAATTAACACACCGTGTCAGTCCTACTCTACTTATAGGATAAAATGTCTCCCATGCAATATTTCAACTCATATACTGAAAAATCTCCTTTATCAATATCTGCTTTGCGTGTGACATACATTTCACACGTGCATAATTAAATTCAATAACACCTTTCATCACTCCTAACATCATCCTGAATTAATAGAGAGCGAGGGAGAGAGCATACTGAACAATTGACCTTCGTGCAAAATACATGTAAAGAAATTGCATACCTCGGACTTTGCCGTCGACCCGAACTCGTCGTCGGCGATGGAAACGGACTTCTCCGATGGGCTGCGTGTCTTATCGTCGCGCTCGTGCGACCACCTTTCAGCACTCCAAAAATTCAACTCCTCTCTCGATTTCCAAATTTTAAAAGTTTAAGTCTCTCTTCATCTCTCCCCTCTCTCTTAGGCCCCCAGACTCTCATTGGTTCCGTAAATATATAACTCCGCCTTCCGGCTATCTAACTGGCCGAAGCCCCCCTTGAAATATCAGATATTTGAGTATTGTCTTTTTCGTGCAGAAAGTTCACACGGACATTTTCCCATGTCCATCTGGAAATTAATTGACCTCTCGGGTCAAGAGGTTCAACCCCTTCCGTCTGATATAGTACCAAGTGCTGACGTGAATACGAGAAGCACCCTTTTTCATTCTCGAACTACGTCCGGTCCAGCTGTGTCTAAGGGAACGTTATATGAATTGTCTCGCTGTATGAGGGACCATCTTCTTAGATCCACTTCCACTTTCAAAATAGCAATGTTATATTGGGAATTGAAAATTACCATATAACAATTACCCTTCTTCCCCCCCCCCCAAAATTTGGTGGGAAAAAAGCCAATTATCGAGTGGCGGGTTCACCATCACACTGGCAGTATTACCTGTGTCATCATCTCCTTCCTCTCCCAACTACTGCATCATCTGTAACATTACACTATATATACATATATCAGTCATTTCAGTACAACAAAAATATTACTGGTAACAAAATATCAAATACTCTTTGCACATATATAAATCACAGTGCTCCTGAAAAGTTTTTTTTTTTGTTGTAAGCATCAGTTCGATTTATTGTTATTCTGTATCTGAAACCTTGTAGCTGCATTCGTGGAATGTCTTTTGTAAAGTTTATAGGAAAGAAAAATGTTTAAACTGTTCATCTTTGTAATGGTACGATTGAGTGTACACTATCTCCTTATGATTAAACACTGGCCTTGTTGCAGAAATGAATCGCTGGAATTGCTGGGTAACAGGAATCGTTGACCGTTTGAGAATCGTTGCACGTCTGGAATTGTTGAGTAACCGGAATCGTTAACGACTTGAGAATCGTTGTTCGTCTGGAATTGTTGAGTGACCGGAATCGCTGACCCCTTGGAAATCGTTGTACGTCTGGAATTGTTGAGTAACCGGAATCGTTGACCACTTGAGAATCGCTGTTCGTCTGGAATTGTTGAGTGCCCGGAATCGCTGACCACTTGGAAATCATTGGGCAACAGGATCTGTATGCTATTTCATGTTTTGTTTAAGCAAATCAATACATATACATTACACTCAGGCCAACTTATTATTACTCTCCTCTCTTAAAACTCACCAAAGTATATTTTTTTATAAATTCAATTTCCATAATTTTAATTTGTCATCCGGCACACGAAACATTACAAAAAAAAAACTCTCTTTTTTTTTTTCAAACTCCTTTAAATTTGTTAACATTCTCAAAAAATTGCCCCATTGAAATTTCTACACTTTATCTACTTTAAATCCTTCCATATAATATATACATTTTCTATTCAAATTTGATACTCCCTTCAAACTTAAATTTTTGAAATTCCTACAATTTATCTATTTTACATTCCTCTGCCTTATATATATACCTTTTTTTTTTTTTTTTTTTATATATACACTTCTTATTTAACATCCTATCCATATAGTTTGATATCTATTCAATACTTAAAATATTGAAATTCTTACACTCTCTATACATTAGACTTCACCACTCTTATCAATTTATATTTTCCTGACCTCATCATGTGTTCTCAATCGAACGTGCCATAAAAATATAACTCATGTACATATTTATAATAAAATACTTAAAGAATTCCACTATTTTCTGAAATATTACCAAAATAAAATTTATATAACTCCAAAAATTTCCGCACAATACTTTAAAATTTTCCTACAATCTCTGAGATGACAGAAAAAACCCATGTAATCATTTGATTACCATCCTACTGAAATTCTTATAAATCCCCTGCGATTCTATATTACAATATCCATAATTATACATTTTCTTTCACATATCACCTGATTTAAACCAAATCTTATACTTGTATACGGAATTTCCCGAATTCATTAAATTATTCACTTCCCCACTTAATGAAACCGTATTTACATTTTCCCGTAATTCTTATAACTCACTGAAATTCTATCATTGCATACATAATTACAAATTTTCTCTCAGAAATCATCTAACTCAATTCAAATCCCATACTTGAATACCAAAATGTACATTTTCTTTTCATATATCCCTTGTAATTGAGTGCTAAGTCTCCTGAATTAATTCATTTCTCCTCTTTCTCTTTTCAATTTCCAAACTTTGTGTAACATTTATTCTAGCATCTAAATTCCCTGTTCAAACTGAAAATCTAGTCCCCAGAGAAAATCTAGTAGTGGTATACAAGGTCGCACTGTCCTTCTGCTATTGTGTCATTTTCTGGAAAGCGGTCCCCTTTCTGGCCTGCGGCTAATACGGGCATTTCTTCGTGTGAGGTCCTCTCCCAATTAGTCGTACATGGCTCGTACATGTCGCCTTTTTGAAAATGGTCCATCTCGTCATCCGCCATGCTGGTCATAGTGTTTAGGACATCGAGTTGTGTGCGTAGCAGTGTGTGAAAGTGTGCGTGTTATCAGTGTTCAAAATGGATACCCGTCTCGTGGATTACAAGCCCTATACTCTGGATTATACCCTTTCATTACCTGGATTTGTTACAATGCGGTTAGTGTTAATTTGTTCTTACATTGTATTTTATTATTACATCATGTTATTTCCCGTTAAGTGTACCTAAATCCAAAATCTCCGTCGTCTAGCGTTCCTTTCGCCAGTTCGTTTTTCTAAAAAAAAAAAAATATATATATCCCTTATCTACATACCCATTAAAACTCTTATTATTTTTTTTCAAATACTTTTTATTTAACCAATAATTCGCGTATGTTTATTAAAATTATCTATTCATTTTAAATTATAATTTGCGTATAAATTTTTTTTCATTACAATTATCTATTTTCTTTGAACTGCCATTTTGATTTTTAATTAAAATTCTCTATCCATTCTAAACTCTAAATTTTTTTTTTTTATTTTTAATTACCCATTATTTAGTTATTTAAATTACAACTTTTATTTTGAATTACCAATTATTTATTTATTTAAATTACAATTTTTATTTTTAATTATGAATTATTTATTTATTTAAACTGGAAATTTTTTTTTTATTTTTTTATTTTTTATTTTAATTATCTAATTATTCAAACAACAACTTCCTATTTCCTCTCGCGTATTCATCTAATAAGGGTTGATCAGTCCGTTTATTAAATCAAGGACGCGAAGAAAACGTTTATTTTTGTTATAAGATTTCAGTGCTTTTTTTTTTTTCAAATGCTTCGTATCACCCGATTTCCTTAAATGATATATTTATGTTTTATTTATCTCAAATTCCCCCTATTTATAGTTCCATATTTATTTAAACTTTCCTGTTCATTTAAACTTTCATCTAATTAATGTAAGATTTATTTAAACTTCCTTAACTTATAATTCAATGTTTATTTAAAATTTCCTTTACTTAAAATCCAATATTTATTTAAAATTTGCGTTCCATCTTTCGCGTTACATTTTGTGAATGTCGTGTGTTTTCTTTGTTACTAATATTTTCAAAAATTTGAATTAAGGTTTGTCCGCGCTCTTACCTATGTTTAAATTTCTTTCGTGCTTTAATTGAATCAATTTAAATTTTAATTCTTTAAAGATCTCAACGCATATCTGTGTATTTAGGCTTAACCGGTGTTGGAAGTAGCACTGTGCGTGAACCAATTGTACTGTTTATACCGTCTCCTTGTAAATTTTCTGCTGATTCATCCTTCCCTTGCGTGTTTCCCCGCTCCATTTGTATACAACCCCCATCTATTTGTGTTGGTCCCTCTTGGTCATCTCGTTCCATTTCCCCCGCTGCTTTATCCGTGTTCGTTTCAATTTGTGCAATGTCCCCCTGTTCTGTAAGCTCCAAATTCTCCTGCGTTTCTAGCGTGATATGTCTGTCTGAGTCCCCCCCTGCTGAAGGAATGTTTGCGTTCGGAGAGTCTTTTGGAGGGATGATTGCGTCTCTTGTGTGCTCTGGGTTGTTTCGTTTTGCACTTCTTCGGTAACCGGTTTCGCGGATTTAAGAGTAAGAGTGTTTTCGTTAGGATGCTGTGGATTCGCGCTGTGTGGACTGGTTTGACTATTCCGTGTTATCTCTTCATCCCAAATGAAGAGCGGAAAATTCTCATCTTGGCTTCTGACTTCCTTTATTTCCGGTTTTGGTTCAGAGTTTTGTTGCGCGCTTGAAGGAGTTGGGAGCAGAGGTGACTTGTATTTGTTTATGCACGGCATTTTTAGATGAGGCTTGCGGTCGGGTAGCGTCCGTAATCTATTTATGTGGGCTTTTATGATTTTAGAATTAGGTTTGTCACACAGTTTTATTTCATATACAAATCTATTTATTCTATTAATTACTCGATAAGGTCCCGTGTGGTTCCCAGTCTTAAACTTATTATTATTGTTTTCCATGAACACCCTTGACCCGATTTCCAAATCCCTGAATTTAGCTCTCTGTAGCTGTTGATTTTCTTGTCGTTCCTTCGCGAGAATTAAATTTTTATTTGCCTCTTTGAATGCGCTGTTCATTACTGTGATTTTTCTTGATATGTAATCCTGATATGTTGTTTCTGTATTGTTTTCTGTTACGTTAGTTTCAAAAAAGGTTGGGAGGAGTAAGTTCTGTGGTCATCATACGGCTGGGTTTGAAATGAGTGGGGAGGAGACTGTATTTGATTATGCCAATGTGTTCTCGCGTTGTTTATGTTTTGATTCTGTGTTTGCTTAAAATGATCAGCTTTGTATATTCGGCATTCTCTCATGAAATGCCCCTGTTTATTACAGTAATGGCATGTTACGAGTTTTTTTGTTTGTGTCGTGGGAATTTGTACTTTTTCTTGGATTTTTAATGTGTAATTGAATTTAAAATATGTGCGTTAAATTCCTGTTGCTCTTTGCGGAGCGTCTCAATTTCTTGTCTATATGTAGCACTATTTACATTTGCCGTTATCGCAGCTAAATTTGCCTGTTCCAAGTTTGTGGCTATTTTTACAGCTTCATCAAAATTTTGTGCATTAGTTTTTATTATTTCTTTCTGGAATTCAGGTGTTACTGCCTCTAAAAATTTACTTAACCTTAATTTATCCATAATCTGTTGTGTCGCTTCACTGTGCTCTGTGTCGCCAATATAATTTAAAGTTAGTGTTGTTATTCTGTGTGCCAGCTGTTTAATCGTTTCTCCCTGTGTCTGTTTTGCGGTCGTGAAAAGGATCTGATTCGTTGTAATGTTCGGTTTTTCTGTAAAGAACTCTAATAACCTATCCCTAAATTTTTCGAAAGATGTTTCCCTTCTTAATTCTTGTGACCCTATATAAAATTTTCTTGCATTCCCTCTTAACCGAGATTTCACAATTGCTAACTTTTCCTCCTCTGACCAATCCCCCAAGCTGCTTAAAGATTTGATCTGGTCAAAAAAAATTTCTACATCATTCTCTATGCCATTGCATTCCCCTAATAAGTGTATAAGTCCGGGTAACCTACTCCTCGTTGTTGGAGGATTTTCTCCGCCTTCTGCCATTCTAAATTTCACTTTCTCGCAAAAATTCTATATCTAAAATTATTTCCTGTTTTTACACCTCAAAATGTTCCCCCAAAATATTTAAATACAATATCATATAAATTCAAAAACATAATTCTAATCATTTTACTATCTACGCATGCAAACACTTCAATCCTCATAATAAACTCCTAAAATATTACACAAATATTTACATAATTTAAAAATTTCTTAAAAGTTTCAAGTTCCCTAATACTTATATTTTCAAATACAATATGGCATGTCCCATTAAGAACACATAATGATTCACTATTTTGCTTGCTTCTCATACTGTGAAATAACTTTTCTTAAGTTTAATTATATTTATTTTAATTTTAAAATTCTTTCTTTAATTTAATCCTTATTTTACACAAAAAAAAATTTTATTCAATATTTTCATTTTTTTTTATTAATTCCAAATATATTTATTCTCTTCATTAAAATTTAAATTCTGGCATATAACTGGTCTAAAACAGAAAAGTTGCCAGAAGGGTGAAATAATTTTGAGTCCAGGTTCGAAACTGGTTCAAACGGCACCAAAATGATACGTGGGTCACCACACGTCAGGTATTGACGCTACATAGACCGATCTCGTAAATTGGAGTAAATAAAATAAATACATAATACCAGTATTAAAATGAAAAGGCTTAATTTAAAACAATAACAAAGAATTTATTTCATTAAGATAAAACCTTATTTAATATTTGATAAAGTCAACAATTCCACAATGAATGTTAAATAATTCCAGCACTCGTAATAACTCATTTAATTTTACAATCATGCAACAATATCATTGTAATTAACACACCGTGTCAGTCCTACTCTACTTATAGGATAAAATGTCTCCCATGCAATATTTCAACTCATATACTGAAAAATCTCCTTTATCAATATCTGCTTTGCGTGTGACATACATTTCACACGTGCATAATTAAATTCAATAACACCTTTCATCACTCCTAACATCATCCTGAATTAATAGAGAGCGAGGGAGAGAGCATACTGAACAATTGACCTTCGTGCAAAATACATGTAAAGAAATTGCATACCTCGGACTTTGCCGTCGACCCGAACTCGTCGTCGGCGATGGAAACGGACTTCTCCGATGGGCTGCGTGTCTTATCGTCGCGCTCGTGCGACCACCTTTCAGCACTCCAAAAATTCAACTCCTCTCTCGATTTCCAAATTTTAAAAGTTTAAGTCTCTCTTCATCTCTCCCCTCTCTCTTAGGCCCCCAGACTCTCATTGGTTCCGTAAATATATAACTCCGCCTTCCGGCTATCTAACTGGCCGAAGCCCCCCTTGAAATATCAGATATTTAAGTATTGTCTTTTTCGTGCAGAAAGTTCACACGGACATTTTCCCATGTCCATCTGGAAATTAATTGACCTCTCGGGTCAAGAGGTTCAACCCCTTCCGTCTGATATAGTACCAAGTGCTGACGTGAATACGAGAAGCACCCTTTTTCATTCTCGAACTACGTCCGGTCCAGCTGTGTCTAAGGGAACGTTATATGAATTGTCTCGCTGTATGAGGGACCATCTTCTTAGATCCACTTCCACTTTCAAAATAGCAATGTTATATTGGGAATTGAAAATTACCATATAACAATACCATCCATGCGAGCTTTAATTTCTCGGATCAACGTGTCAATTTTAATTTAAAATTCGATATGCTATCCATACAGAGCTTGTAAGTGATTCATACTGTAACCGATTTTCTCTCCTTTAGAAAGTACACAATTTTATCGGACATGAATTTGGACTTTAGGAATTATATTTGTATGGAAATCTGACAAATTTGAATTGGTGTTATGCTTTATGACTATGAGTCCTGAATTCAGAAAGCGCTGGTTAATGCAACATAATCATGCAAACTTCATATGCATTAATAGTATAATGGACTTAAATTATAACAATTTCCAATGAGTTTTACATAGAATTGCTATATGGAATGTTCAGGTAGTAAAACCTGAACATTCATTAGTGTCATCATTGGATATATATTTTTTCCCTAACATGCACAGTACAGGTTGATTGAGAATTCGTGCGCATCAAATTTTAAAAATCATACTATATACCGACAAATTGGATTAATAGAATTTTTGATGTGAATAACATCTATGCTTGGGGTATCTGTGACGAAAATCGGAGCATTACGAAAAATGTAAATAATAAAAATGCTTAATAAATAAAACTGCACAATACGAAAAATGATTAATAAATAAAACTGCAAATAATGTTTTTTACTTTCTCTGCAATGCATAGTAATGCATAGAGAAGTATTGGAATCATACCGAAAATCGCAACTCGAGTTTTTGGCGGATCTACACGTTTTGGGATCGAAATAACTAGAACTCGAAAATAACTATTTTTAGCGTGACGTCTCTGTGTGTGTGTGTGTGTGTGTGTGTGTGTTTGTGTGTCTGCCTGTCTGTCTGCGCAATGTGTGTATCCACTCTAAGTGAACTAATGGACTAATTTTCATAAAACTTGGTATGTAAGTCATTAGTGTGTGACCCTGGTGCTAATTTGATTTTGGTGCGATCATTCGGGATAAAAGAACCCGCCTTTTTTTGCGAAATGGCCCTGTGAAAAAGTGCTTGTATCCACTGTAGCTGAAAAACTAATACATAAAATTTTACAAAAATTGATAGATACGTCACTTGTGG
The DNA here is from genome assembly GCA_951213105.1 of Amaurobius ferox. Lineage (NCBI taxonomy): Eukaryota > Metazoa > Arthropoda > Arachnida > Araneae > Amaurobiidae > Amaurobius > Amaurobius ferox. Next base: position 22,707,770 of record OX578137.1, read on the forward strand.
GTTACCCTGGTGCTGATTAGATTTTGGTATGATTCGGAAAAAAAATAACCACCTTTTTTTTTTTGCCAAATGCCTCTTAAAAATCGTCAAAATCTAAAATGAAAAACTACGTATGCTCAAATATATCAATTAAATGCTGGTTTCATACGTAATGTTTAAGGATGAAAAGAATAAGAACAACCCCATTACACTAGGACTATCCTTTCTCGAGATATTTTAGTTTTTTTGTATTTTTGCTACGCCATCTTTGAAAATAAGTCCAGTTATCAAATGAATTAAAAGTGCAAATTCAGTGCCATTTAAAATAATTATGGCTGTTATTTTGTGCAATCAAACTCAGTGTAATGAATTATTGAAGAAATAAAGAGAACGCGAATATGAGTCTGCAGTGGAAGTCATGTGCTGTCCACATCAGATTTTTCTGTTTTGTTGGAAATATGGTTACATTTATGAATATATAAAAATGATATCAATATTTTATTATTTTGAACTTTTTCCCGAAGAAGTTTAAAAGAGTAGCTGTCGCAGCTTGTTTTTTCTTTTTTCCATTTTTCTTACTTTCACTCGAAATGTCTCCGAAACTATGAAAAATAGATATAAATAGAGATAGATAGATGATAAAATTATGTTTTGGGAAATCTTGTTTCTAGATCTATACATTAAAAAAAAAAGATCTTATAGTTTTCGAGTAATCCTATTGTTCAGTTTAGGAAGATTGAAAATTGCCGTTTTTTAAGTTTGTAATGCCTATATCTCAAAAACTAAACGTGCTAGCTATGAACAGAAACAATAATTTGTATCTCTTTGAAAGCGCTATAAGTGAATATAATTGGATTTTGGATAGAACTCTTACTTTTCGCAGTGTCATGGTTATAATTTCGATATTTTAGTATTTTAACCTGGATTTTTTAATGGGTGGGAAAGCTGTAATATTTAACATGCCATGAGTTACGCAGTTCAGTGTGTTTACTTACTCCTTGGAGAAGTATTAGCGCACAAGCACGATGCATTTTGTTTTGTTTTAAAATAACTCGGAAGTATCCTAAAGGTATTTAATGTTTGATGAGGTTTGAACAGAATAGATGGAAACATACCTATTTAAGTACGTATTTATGTACCTCCAGGCAAGTTTATAGATTAACTTGAACTTAAAATTTCATTTCGTCAGATATATTGTATAAGTTTAATTTATACACCGCCAAGCAAGTTAGTAAAATAATTTGATATTTCGACGTGAAGTTTATTGTTGGAGTATCCAAATGAGATCGGGGCGAAAACTGAAAGTGCTGGCTAGTTATAAACAATTAGCGAGTAATTTTTAGCACTTTGAAAACCTGTAAAGGAAACAAATGAGCCAGAAAAAATCAAATAAACTTGATGAACTTTATAAAGTTTTATTTTACAAAATGTTAGTCATGCAAAAGCATTTTGGCTCTACCGGACTGAAGTCACCGCCGATTTTTCTCCCTATTTTTAGTGCATATTTGAACAACATAAGAAAACGTGGTGCACAACATACAATGTGTCCTGAACCCTCATTGTGTGGTCTGCCTTAGGTGACCGTTTATTAGATAGAGTGGTGACAAGTTCTGTAATTTTGCTACAGAGAGCGCTGAACTCAATAAGGATTGATCCGATATAATTGATATATAATTTCCCCCAAAACATGATCTTTCTTAAAATGTACCGTTCGTGAGATAGAAAGTTCCTACATATGCCGATAAACTCATGGGTGCCCACAGAACTTTTCCGGGGGGAGGGGGGGCAAACTCAAGAATTATACGTACAACATGAACTAACTTGAGGCTCGCCGTTGTGACCTTGAACCTCCAGGAGCGGGAAAATGCCCCTCTAGTCCCTCTAGGGGTACCTATGGATAAACCAACAGACGATAAACGCAGACACAAATGATAATAAAAATTCAAAAAGGAAAATCTAGTAAATAGATTTTTAAAAAATAAAAACCTTATGTAATTCGCAGCTAATTTTGCACAAAACTGTATTTCTGAAAATTTTCAGAGAAAATCTTATTTCTACTTAAGGGAGGTTTTCTTGCTATTTTAAGTATCATTCACGCAATTCAACTGAATTTAAAATGTAAGAGCTAAATTCTCTTTCGTCAATCAAAAGAGTAAAAAGCTCTTATATCAAACAAATAGTCATCGCATATATTTTCTTTTTTTACTAAAACTTCTGATATACATTCCTAATAAAAGTCAAAGCTCATTGTTGATTATTGGTGTTAATGATTAATTTTTAATGTACAGATTTTGTTAATTGTAAACTGAAAATTTAGGATTTAAACGTATTTATGTAAAATCTCTTTATTTAAATCGTAAATCTAATACGTTCATAGTCCTTGTGTTTAACTATTTAATTTTATTAAGTTGTATTGGATTTTGAACGGAATAAGTCTACTTTTACTCTAATACTTGTATAATTATGATTTAATGTTGATAAAAATATACCTAAATTTCTTATTTATAAATAAATAATGTAGTGACGAGCGCAATTATGAAATTCGAAATATAAACTGCGATCACATACTTTAAAGAAAATAGAAGGTAATGACAAGGAAAATACAAGGACATGTAACTAAAAAACATGTAAATGTAACTAAAAGAAATTTAAAAATAAAATAGACATCAAAATATTTAAATTTATTTTAAATTTTGAATATGTTGTACTTTAAAAGTCAGACTTAGAAGTATAATATATATATATATATATATATATATATATATATATATATATATATATATATATATATATATATATATATATATATATATATATATATATATATATATATATATATATATTCTAAAAGAAAAATTTGTTCTGAAAGTGAAGTTGTTAAAAATTTATTCTAAAATTGAAATTTAAGATATAAATTGTATTATTTATTTAAAATCCCCTTATTTAAATCGTAAAAATAATTATATTTACTGTCCTTGTGTTTAACTATTTAAATGTATTACTTTGTATTAGATTTTGAATGGAATAAGTCTACTTTTACTATAATACCTGCATAATTAAGATCCAATGTTAACAGAGAAATACCCGAATTTCTTATTTATACGTAATAATGCAGTGGTAGGTACAGTGGTAAAATTCCAAATAAACCTCGATCATATACTTTAAAACAAGTACAAGACAACTTTCAGTATATCTATAGCACCATGTAAATGGAAATAAAATAATTTCAAAATATATGTGTTAAAATGTTACCTGAATAAGGCTTTCGATTATGTAGAACTATTTAAATGTTGAATTGCATAAATGAAATGTGAAAAGTTGAAATATATAAGTAACCCTTTTTTATTCTATTTTTAACAGGACTATGGAATGTATGCAAGATGTCAGCATTCGCACAAAAAGGACCACATGTTATATGCACCACTTAGGAGAAAATAATTTATTTTATTTGATTATATATTTTTGAAACGCTTTGGATAATCAATCTGATAAACTGCAATTTTGTAGCGTAAGTGTGCAAGTTGGCCATGTTGTGATCAGAGAATAATATCATACAATGATACTATGCAATTCATTTGTTTTCTATCTGCTCCATACCTTTGAGCGACTCAAAGGTATATAGGCATAGATAGATAATATGAAAATTATTCAGGGTAAACTTCTTTAATATGAATATGCATATGAAAATACAACCCAAAATGAATTATTTCTCGTCCTCTTATTTATATCAACAAAGCAATGGGCATACGAGAAAAAGTTCTCCACCAGTAGAGGAAACTGTATAGAAGCATTTTGCATGAGCTAGTTCATTGCTTTTCAACTGACGAAAGGATAACTCCCTTGAAATATGCGTCGTCATTATTTTTTTATGCAATAAAGAAATTTTAAATGAATAATTTTATAACAGGCATCTGTTATTTGAAATACATATGAACATAACTACCAGTAACATCTGCTTTAATATTATTATAACATATATTTTATTGTAATATATATATAGAAGTTGAATATAGTGGATATTAGTCGATGGGATTTGTTTATTTGTTTAGCCATGGTTATTAAATTCTTTATTAACTAACGAGGTGCAATAGAATTTAACACTTTCGGATGCCAAATTACAATTATCTCTTGTACTATTGATCAGGGCACAGCCGTAATATTAACTTATACGTGAATAAAAGTCATAAATAATGGATACTGCACCATGGGAAAAATATCAGAGACTGTTATTCTAGGAAATATTACTCAAGGGGTTCGTAGTAAAAAGCAATGGTGATAAGAGATTCACAAAGAAGATATTTATTTGAAATGGATTCGTCAGTGTAAAAAAAAGGTGAGAATCGCTGTGATATATAACCAGGTCGAATGATTAGACCGTCCAGCATAGCTCCTGAGCCTGAATCTTGAAAAGGAAACTGCGCAGATTTAAATCTATGAAAATGGGAAAAGGAATGGCATCTATGAATTTTTGTTGTTCTTGTCTCGTCGTTCCCTTTATTACTCTTGAAACTTTTTGTATCTTAGACGAAAATGAGTTATTTTAATAGTAGATAATGATATAAAATGCAAAGAGTGAGGAAAAAGAGAATTTATTTAGTGTATTTATATTTTTGTTTAGTGTATGTATATGGAAGAAAGCAAAAGACATGCCTTTCAGGGACGCCATTTTAAAAAATTTCTTGAAAGGGAACTTTCATTCATATATATATGAATGAAAGTCACATACCGGCTTATATGAACTCGCCTCCCCTGTAACAGAGGTTTAAGCATCGTTTAAGTTAATATATCCTTTATACACATGGGCGTATGCAGGATTGTTGTCTTGATCTTACAATTTTGCTGATTCTGCAAAAGTTTGTATGCAAGTTTAAGCTAGCAATGTTGATTATATTTCTTTCTTTGGTTAATAATACTTATACTGGTTTTAATTTTGTCGATTGCTCTAATTCGTAGTATGTCACCTTTAGTTCCTGGCGGAAATATGATTTGGCGAAAAAAATTATATCATTACTCGGAAATCCTTAAAGGAGGAGGGTGTCAGTTGTTCCCCAGTGGTGCCTCCGTGTCTTGCACCCTCTTCTCAAGGATCTCAAGGACGGGGTTAGTGGAGTGCCCAGGAGAGGAAGAGTTCCTCCCTTTAAACTCCAGACGAAAAGGAAAAGAGACAGAAAAGAAGGAAGTAGTAAAAGGTGAGTTAATCGACTAAGAGATGCTTGGGGGGAGGGGGGGGGGGGGCGCGACCGAGGTCGTGCCCTTCCCCAAGTCTTCAGAAAACTGCGGTGTTGGGGCCCAAGCGGGATCCCAACAGAGAAGAATAAAGAGGGGGATAGACTGGGGGCGCCCCGAGGGGCGCAGGGCCTTGAGCCTTGAGCAAGAGTTGTGCCTAGCAGCAGAAGAGTTGTGAAAGCTTGTCAACGGAAAGCGAGTTCCCAAAAGCTAGGGAGGGGTACAGCAAACTAGAGTCTACATCTAAAATAAGAGCACAAGACTAGGCTGGACGAGACCGCTTCTTAGGGCGGAAGAAGATATCTCCCACCGATCGTGCAAGTAACGACCGGGGGCGCTTTCGCGTCGCCGGATTACCAGCCCGATAGTGGGGGATACTGTCCAACGTAGGGTTGTTTACGCTTCTCAGACCTCCGTGAAATTTGAGAGAAAGTTTTTTGACATGCTCCAAAAAAGGCCTAATTCTGAGGTCTCTGTGCAGGACGTCTAGCTGGACGTAGTTCGGCAGATTAGCAAACATACGCAATGCGTTATTCTGGATGACTTGAAGCTTCCTAAGGTTAGTCTCCGCTGCGGTGCCCCAAACAGGGACTCCGTACGTCATAATGGGACGTATGTAGGACTTGTATAGCAATAACTTAGTGCGGGTTGACAGGCGGCTATTCCTAGCCAAAAGGGGGTGAAGCAGGGCGAGTGAAGACTTCACTTTCTTACTAATTTCAGAGATGTGAAGTTTCCACGGTAATTTGGAATCAAGGTACACACCAAGGTACTTGTAACTGTTTTGCCAGGGAATGGGCTGGTTATTAAGAATAAGATTAGTGGAGGGGGTTTGCCGGGGGGAGGGGAAGGTGACAGCAGCACACTTACTAACGTTAACCTTGATACGCAATTTGATCAGCCATTGCGTCAGGTCGTTCAGATAACTTTGCAGGATGTTGTGCAAGACTTGTGTCTGTTTGTGATGTGTGAACAGGGCTGTGTCATCAGCATAGAGGCCAAGGGTGACACCAGGGGACTGCGGAAGATCATTAATGTAAAGGTTGAACAGTTTGGGCCCAACAAGAGAACCTTGCGGGACCCCGCTGAGAACAATCCTGGGAGAGGAAAGTGCGTCGGAAACCCGAACGGCAAAACTTCGACCAGTCAGATAAGAGTGCAAGAGATGGATAAGATTTGGAGGAAAAGAGCGTTCGATAAGTTTAAACATGAGCCCATGTATCCACACCTTATCGAACGCCTTTTGGAGATCAAGAAAGACAATGGACGAGCTCTCGCGCTTGCTACGCGCCTCATGGACAAGCTCCACGACCCGCAGCAACTGGTGCTGAGTGGAATGTTTCTTCCTAAACCCATATTGTTCAGGAATAACAATATTCCTCAGGTCGCAGAACTCGTCCAGGCGACGCAGTATAACAAACTCGAAGAGCTTCGAGAGACCAGAGAGGAGAGAGATTGGACGGTAGTTGACCGGAAGAGAGGGGTCAAGACTTGGCTTGGGGAGGGGGGCAACAATGGCCACCTTCCAAGCCCCAGGAAAGTAATTGTGCCGGAGGAGGAGATTAAAGAGCTTGACGATGTAATTGTACAGTAAAGAAGGCAGGTTCTTCAACATCGTCGATGTGATACGATCCTTCCCAGGAGCTTTGTTCTTCTTGAGTTTTTGAATACGGGGCTGCAGTTCGCTGAAGGTGACATCTGTCAGTGTGTAAGGAATAGCTGTTGTGATGAACTGTTCAACCTTGGCGTCCACGATCGCAACCGTCCTAGGATCGATTACGTCGTGGTGTGGTTCAAACTGACTTCTAAGACTGTCCGCAAGCAGTCTTGCACCCTCTTGTTGCCCCTTATACGTCTATCATCTATGTTTGTGATTTACCGTAAAACGGTTCTATTTATTTTGCATGGTTTTGGGCAGTAATTGCTTTTTCTCATTTCTTGTTGGCGGAAAAAAGTTTGCCATGCTTTAGTTTCTGCAATTTTTTTTTCTGTGAAACATCTATTTCTCAGGAACTGTAATAGATAGAGCTCAGATGGGGACGGAATTGAATTCAGTATCAAATTCTGAATGAGAAGGAGGAAGGGGTTTCATCGAGGATTTCCACCTCAGGTCCTCTTTTTTAATTTCAGTCCAAAATTTTCATTTTATTTGAAGCATTTATTTCTCAAAATTGGCTATAGATAGAGATTAGATGATAACTAATAACGATTCAGTATTAAATTCTGGAGAAGGTAGGGTGGCTCACTAAGAATTTTCTCTTCGATTTCGTTTCCGGTTCAAAATTTTTCCTTGAAACATCTATTTCTCGGGATTAGCTATATATAGAGCTTAGATTTATGACTCATGTGGAATCAGCATCAAATTCCGGAGGGGATTAAAGGAATCACACAGGATTTCCGGTTCTGGAGATGTCACTTTCGATTCAAAATTTACTTTTTCCTTAAAATATCCATTTCTCGAAACGTGCTACAGACATAGATTAGATGATAACTGATATGGATTCAGCATTGGATTTCAGAGGGAGTAGGGGATTCACTAAATATTTCCATTTCCGGTTCTGAAGATGTCACTTCCGCTTTTTCCGAAAAATGCGTATGAAATAAGTATGCAAAAAATAATAATGCTTAATATTTCAGTTAAAAATACTCACCATTTGACCATATACATCATTTGTCACCATATGGAATTTCTTCATAAATTTCTTTCTGTTGATTTCCACCAAAACACTTGAGATCGCGATTTCATCGTAAGGTTAAAACGTGAATAAATGTTTCAAAATGTTTGTTATATGTGTTTCGAAATAAATTTATTATTATATATATGTTACATAATATTTATTATTGTTATCTGTGTTTTACGGGGCATATTTGTTATACACATTATATTTTTATAAGTGTTTTTAATAATTTTTTTTATTTTATACACAAAAGTTTAACATACTACATCAGTTGTAAAGACATAATTTGTTATTTAAAAATTGTTGCAATATATTATTTTTCTGTATGTAAACACAAATTCTATAAAACTGCAGTTTATCAGAAACATTGCTATCCGGGCTAAATGGACCACACATTGTGAGATTGATTCGTTAAATAAAATAAACTATACAGTGAGAGTGTTTTCATATATTTCTTTTTAATGAAAATATTCCACAAATTTAATGCAACCAGCACATGATTTCTTCTACAGATTGAATATCATTTTGCTTTTTATACAACTAGAATGATACAATAAGCAACACTTGGATGAACAGAAATGTATAACCTTTTCAAAATATTCTCCGTCAGCAGCAATGCGCATGTGAATTCGAGAAAGAATATGGCCGCGTACTTTTTCAAGCATTGCAGGTTTCGCCGTGTTACAGATCTTGGATGATACGACTTTCCGACAGGTATTTATTGCCTTCTATATACGCTTTTTGCGCGTTCCTGGTATTGATTCATACTAACTAGACAGTGTTCTACACATTTTTAATTGACGTTTTCGTTTATCATGCTTTGTTGTCGCCTTCTCGTTACCCTAACTTTTTAAATACTCCGCTAGGGACGCTGCATTAACTTTTATTCGATCAGGCATGGTCACTTTACTATAAATAGACCTAACGTGTACGCTTATGGATCTTTCCTTACAAAAATTTATGGGATGCTTAATTACTTTCCTAGAAACTCTGATTAAACAGGGTAATTAAAAAAAGATGGTCCGAACTTTGCGAGGTTGTAGTACACACCAAACGAAGCATTTTTCGTCATAGTTTATTAAGTCGGAAATGAAACATAAAGGCGTTACAGGCCGCTTGCTGCTTGGGAAGCGGCCGCTCCGCAACCTTAAAAACGTCATCCTGGTTGTTATTTTCAGGTTGAAGAAGAAAACCACGTATGCAAATTTCATTTTCTTCCCCTTGAATTTGAAAAGGAACTCATCGCCAGAATTCCGGCTTCTGCTGCCGAAGTGCGCGACATGCCAGGTCTGTTCGAGAGAGTTCGCCAATCTCTCCATCGTCCCTGTGAGACTTGCATTCAGGTTGGCTGTCGCTCTTTTGAGCCATTACTGTAATTATTGTTTATTAAATGTCATTTTATAACTTCTAAGTCATTCTTGTGTTTTCGCCTCACCTCATCGGTTTCACCATTAAGCGCCCACGCCTTTACGTTTCATTTCCGACCCCGTAAACTATGACGAAAAATGCTTGGTTTTGGTGTGTACTACTACCTCGTAAAGTTTGGCTCATCTTTTTTTAATCACCCTGTATGTGCAAATACCTTAAAATGGTGAAAATTTATTAAAAATTGCAACATTATAGAGCTATAAATTCCAAGCGCATGAAAGTATGAAATACGATATGAAAGATGCCTTTCTGAAATAGTTCAGTCTTGCTAGACCACATTATTTCCTGTTTAAGGACAATCGATTAGACATAATAGGTCATCGATAAGGACAATCGATTGATTAATCGATTATTGATTCTTTGATTTCCAGCCTAATGCTGATTGTTTTGATAAGTTTCGAATGAGAAACAGTGTTTTTAAAGCGGCTTTGTTAAAATGACATGAAAGTAACGATGTAAAATGCAGTAAGGATAGACCCACCTTCAGGATAACGACATAGCTTATGTAAATTGAATTTTCTTTTTTACTCGCTATTTAATGTTGAGGTTTCAGACTAAATTATAGACCAGGGAGTAAGCAAGAGAAAATTCTAGTCGTCCGGAAAGATAATGCAAGACGTTTAACTTGCATTCATTTCAGCGATAAAACCGCAGTTGGCAGTTAGTTTCACATTTCTGACAAAGTATTATTTTATTTATTTTACTACAATTATTTACATGAGTCAAATTCGATGAATATTTCGGAGAAGTAGTCGGTGTCTCCTTAAAAAAAGTTCTATCAGGTTTATAATCTTATATAATAAAATAAGTTGTGTGTATGTGTCTGACTGTCTGTAGCGAAAAATAGAAGCTTCGGACAGCGGCAAAATTCGGTACAGAGGCACTTTAGATAAGACTCGGAGAGATTTTTTTTTAAAATTCGAATTAGTGCTTTGGTTATTTTATGTTAAATTCCGATTCCGAGCGATTTTGACACAAATCAGTTCCTTAGCGATCGAAAATATTATCGAAAATATTCCATCTTGACATCGTCGAAAACATCGAAGAACATTCTTTCTAACGATCTTTAGATCGAAGTATCGATCTTTAAGTAGGAAAATATCTTCATATTTCTTTATTTATTTTACCTAAATATACATGTTTTAGGTTATCTCATTCGTTATATCCGAAAATGGAATCGATCGAATCGATCTTTAAGTAGGAAAATTTCTTCATATTTCTTTATTTATTTTACCTAAATATATATGTTTTAGGTTATCTCATTCGTTATATCCGAAAATGGAAGGCTCACATAATTCCATAGTTTAAATACGGGTGTTAAAATATGAGTGTATATCTTCGTGTTCTAATAAAGAATATTGAATTACTCTATTTTCTGATTTTCTGTGAATTTTCAAACAAAAACATAAAAATTGAGATTTTAGATTCAGCCGTCGAAAGACTTCATTCTTCGAATCTCAGGTGTCTATGCATTGGACGTTTTAACTTTTAACTGACGATATAGGGTCATCGCTTATCCGTTGCTATGGGAATCAGTGGCATATTTATCGTAAAAGCTTTGTTGGGTTTTCGACCATTCCGGGCAGACGATAAAGATAACATGGCGGGGCGGACCGTGACTACTACTTTTGAAAAATTAAATGAATGAATTCACTTAATCCCTGTTTTAAATCTCTGGCAACTCCGGGTATATTTTCTATTGCAGAATAAAGTGAAACATCGCTTTTGTTCTAATGCACTTTCAAAATAGAGTACAAAAGGAATAAGTAAATTTCTAAATAAACCCCGGTTCTTTTAACAGCAGTAAAAACACTTTTAAGTGCGGGATGTTGCACTAAATCCTAAAAATGCTATAATGACAATCAATACGCCAAAATTACGTCCTATAAGAATTTCATTTGCGAGTGCGGTTCATTTACAAGAAGAAAACCTATAAAAATGAAGTGTATCATAAAAACATTTTTGGAAGCAAGAGAAACTCTTATTAGTGCTTTTACGCCTGTTTCTACTAAGAAAGTTTTCATTGCTGAAGCAAACAGCACAGTTGTTAGAGCGCGGAATTCTGTTCTTGTACGGTATGGTTAAATGCATGAATTGATTTTTAGCTGCAAAGGTAGATATGAAAGGAAGGAAGATATTTTTTCTTCAATATTCTACATTCAATGGTACTACGAATCCTTTTCAAGTTCAGTGTAAATTTATATTATATCATTTAACATTAAGTAAGTTAATTTATATTCAATGAGCAGAATGACGATGCATAATGAACACTGAATATTAGTAAAATAGTATGGAAACACGTCAATTAATTAATACATTAAAGTCTCCTTTTTACGACGCATAAAATCACTTATTTTATACGTCGTAATTTTAAGGGGAGGACTATTATTTAGGAGATTTTAATAAAAGACTTTTAAACCTATTTTTGGTTGTTTTTGATTTTAATGTACTGAATATTAGATTTACAGAGCCCGAGAATAGGGGCGTTTCTAAAGTTAGAATTGAGCTCTCATTGCAGATAACAGCATCCATGCGCCGGTTTTGCGTTTTTATTCGCTCGTCAGCATGGAATAGTCTATATCTGCAATGATAGCAGGGAAACTTGCTATGTGACACAATTTTGAGAGCCACCATGGAGACCGATTAATTCGGTGCCTACTGTGTTAAATTTCATAAATATTGAGATCAGGTGGAAATGGCTACAGCAGTTAAGTTTATACTCGCTGCCCTTTGGTTTTTCGGCAATTTTGAAAGGCTTGTGCAGCGATTATCATCGAATCTCGCCTTTATAGCCCAGTGGTCAAGGCACGGGGATTGCATTCGGAGGATCCGCATTTGATTTCTGGCTCTGTCCAAACTATCCTCATGTTTACGCGAAGTACGGGCATGCTAAATCTATGGATCCTATAAAGTCCTTTCGAGAGGTTGGTGGTAGGGGAAGGAGAGTACGATCCCTGTGAATGCCGCTGCTACTGGGCTCCGGTCTAAATTGAGTGATACTGCCCCGGTTGTCCAAACAGATACCTTACACCTTCTGGTAGGTCGGACGATCTGGGTCAAAAGAAAGCGGAGCAAATCACTGACGTCAGTGGAGTAAATACAAGGATAAGATATACGACATCGACTAGCTGAATACCCACTTTTCTATCTTTCCAACTATCTTCGTGTTTACGCGAAGTATGGGCACTCTAAATCTATGGTCCTTTCGAGAGGTTGGTGGTAGGGGAAGGAGGGTACGGTTCCTGTAGATGCCGCACCCACTAGGTTTCGGTCTAAATTGGGTGGCACTGTCCAGGCCGTCCAAACAAATACCTTACATTTTCGGGTTGGTCGGTCTGGGTCGAAAGGAAAAAGTATCTAACTTTCTTCAGATAGTCGCATAGTAATTAACATTAACTGAGGGGTGCTTGACCTGCGTGTGGATTATATGAGCATCAGAGAAGCAATATTTGAGAAATGATTTTATTTTGTATAACTTTATATAATCTGCTATTTGACAGGCTTATAATTTTTTTAATATGTGTGGTAATACATATGTATGAGTGTGTGGTTATTAACATTACACATGTGTCACATAGCAAGTTATATTAACATTAACTGAGGGCTGTTTGATCTGCGTGTGGATTATATGAGCATCAGCGAAGCAATATTTGAAAAATGATTTTATTTTGTATAACTTTATATAATCTGCTATTTGACAGGCTTATCATTTTTTTTAATATGTGTGGTAATACATATGTATGTGTGTGGGGTAATACACGCACATATACTGTTACTGCCTTCGTCTTGATGGGTTGTGGTAACTATTTTGATCAGAAATGAGGCAGAAATAAGGTGAAAGCTGCACAAAGTTCGATTTAGAATTGGTAAATGAACACACCAAGCAGCGAAATATTAAAAATCGGACCGCTTAGGTTCTCCTGGAAGAAACGCAAGATTTTGACTCACATGACCCAACATTTTTATACGTGCAAAGGATCTCCTAACACAACTTTTTATATGTAACTTTCGAAATTTTCTTTTTTCAATTGCCTTTAATAGTTTTTTTTTGTATATACAAAAAGCAAGTATATAATAGCAGCTGTAAATGTAAATCTTTGGTTTAGAACTCGTAGTTCAAAATTTCAGTGAGTATCTCTGTATATACAGATTCCAAAATGGAACCTGTATAGTATATTCCATTTATTTTGTACTTTTTGTTTATATAATGATAGTGTACGTTGAATATTTTAAAAGTGAGTCAAGAATATATATTCTAAGATCGAAAGAATTAAAATAAAATTAGTTTTTCATTAAGAAAACAGACTCAGTAAAGACGATATTCATTTCTCATAGAATCTAAAGACAAACTCATGGATTAATATGAAAAAGAAAGACGATAAAGGAAAACGATAAAGAAAGACAATAAATACAGACGATAAAGAAATACTATAAAGAAAGAATATAAAGAAAGACTATAAAAAAGACGATATTCACTCCTCAGAGAATCCAAAGACAAACTCATGGATTTAATAAGAAAAAGAAAGAAAGAAAGACAATAAAAACGATTTTCGCTCCTCACAGAATCCAAAAATAAACTCATAGATTTAATAAGAAAATGTTTCCTAAAAGTATTCGCATGAAATCGGATGAAACAGCAAATATGAAAAGCTTAAATCAATGAAGAAGGGTAACCAAAACTTTCAGCGCAATAATCAGCTTGGTTAAACATTATATTTACTGGTAGTAGAATTGACCAAGGAAAAATATTGATCGAACTCTAATGAAAGTTTTAATGTGGTTTTTCGGTATATAAAATGAATAAAATCAATGACTAGAGGAATTTTTATTCGAATTGAATTTTCATAGTAAAGAATTAATTATTATGAAGTATATTTTCAATAATTTTATTGCTTCTTATCAATTATAAAACTTGGTTTAAATTTACTATAGGTTGATATGTTAAAATTACGATTTATTTTCATTACCTTTATCTCTAATTCAAAAATTTGCTGTGTTCAACCTGTTATTCACTCTACAAATCATATGCCCATTACGTAATATCGAGATATAAATGTAACTACGTTCAGGAAACTGAAGTAAATTACTACTTGATAATTAATTATGTATACTAAAAATGGAACTTGCAATAAATTGTCTAAAAATAAAATCATTAGTAACGGCATAAAGAGTTGATTACATGTATCAACTATTTTCAAATGCAAAAGAGATCTTTTTCCATCCGGATGAATGAGATAGATCAGTTACCATATCAATGGTGTGACGCAGGAAGATAGGCGTTGCCAATAAAAAAAATAAATAAGAAAAAGAAGAAACCAAGAAGGTATGAAAAAGAGTGAAATAAACGAACGTTGATAAAAAGACGTCCATAGGACTAAAATTAATTATGACAAGGCTATGCAATTTATTGGCACCTAACAGAATTAAAGAAAATCACCGGTTTTGGAAAGTAAAAGCAAACCTCATTAGAAAAAAAAGTAATAGAGAAACGCGATATTTTTTCAATTTTATGCCGTTTGTTTTACTTTGTTTGCTATCTCTTTTGTTTTATTGTTTGATTTTTAATTTGTTCGAATTGGCAATGCCCGTCTTCTTGGGCAACGGGAGCATTATTCTGATATAAGTGGGATATTCATATCCCACTGTTAACATATTTGATTCTTGAGGTCAAAGCACCTCGAATTCATATAAAATGTTTATATTTTACTCCCGTTGTCGGGGAGTTATGGCTGTTTGAAATGTTAAATTGGTGCTGCAATTTTTTCTTCATATATTTCAAAATAGTTAACCTATTAAACTAACTCTTATCTCATATTACCCAACAAATATCTTATCTTAAATAACCCAAGCAAAATGTATACCATAAATTTTCAATAAATTATTAATTATGAAATTCATGTTTGAAAAAGATATGAATAGAAACATGGGTAAACTTTGACGTCAATCGATGCAGCGATGTCGGAAACCTTGATGTACAGAATGTTAGTTAATTTCTTTTAGTACATATTGAAATAAAGATCGATATTCAAAACTGTATTTTGTAGCTTTTTGGGGACCATCCATCCATTGCAGATGGAAACTGCTAGAGAGGAAAATTTCAAAATTGAAGTTCAATGCAAAGTTTGGAATCTTGCCATGTGTGCAACGAGAGATGACATTGCTATTGTATCTGTGTTAGGAAAAATCCATTATTTAAAGTGTAATTATAAATTTGAAAGATATTCAGCTTAGATCCATGCGTGCAGTGTCGGTTTCTCGTATATAACTTTATATTTATAATATAAGAAGCGTTATAATGTAAGAAGCTTTTTATATAAAATAGTGTTAATTTCTTATTATTGAGAAGTCGAAATCAACGAAAATAAATCGCGAATTTGCAAATTAAACTAAATGCTTATACTTCTTTAATGTGAGAAATGTTCTTGAAGAGTAGACAACGACTAAATTTACATACTTAGGACTTTGTATGGTAAGTAACTTGACGTATTTGGGCTATCTTATTGAAAACATAATCAATAATATAATTTTATTTATTACTATCTACTTGTTAATTATATTCAGAAGGCATAGCGATGATTGCAAAGAACATTTTTGCATGCAAATTTTATATTCTTTAACTATGTTCGAAGGTAAGCTATTTTATAAAATGTTAGTAATCCTTCGCGAAAATAAAAGTGCACAATTAGATATAGCATTGAAAGGTTAAATTTTCGGTTCTTATAAATCTGGCCTAAATTTAAAGCAAATTGGTCGAGTGCTTCAATATGAGGGAACATGTGAATATACTGATTGTGATTAAAATATATATTAGTGATTATAGTACATAAATTGTATCAAATTCAATAGCACTGTTCTTCCTTGTATATATTAGACATTCTTTAAATTTTGTCTCAGTTAATCAGTTCGAAACGAATGATCAATGACCTTTTTCCGTATTCCAGAAATCTCTCCAACTTTTGCTAACACGATATTCTTTTACACTCTTTTAATATGGACGAAATTCATATTTTAGTGGATCTTCATCTTAATATACATTTCATACACAAAATAACGTGGATGAAAACAAACAAATCTTCTTCATCTGAAAGGTCCAAGGACGCGAAATATTTGATATTTGCGACATTTCAGAAAAAAAATTCTAAAATTCTCAAATTCGCTATCGAAATCGCGGAAATTCGTGCCGCGAAACAATAATCTATAAATTATAATAGAAATTCGGCAATAATTGGAAAAAATTTGATATTCGCGAGCACATTGAATTTTTGCGAAATATCCGAAAACCCTCTAAAATTCGCGAAAATTCGCGCCGCCCCCGAGGGGGCTAATGACGTCACGAAAAAAAAAATTATATCGCCGATATTTTTCACACCAATGATTGAAACTATTAAGTCTCGTGATCAATGAACCATAAATACACTCTTTTATGCAGGATTATGTTAAATTTTATCCTATTGCCTTGTTTAAAAAATGTAACATTTCGAATCAATTTCGAAGTTTTCGTTAACATTAAAAGAAAAAAATTACATCTAGCTTTAGATCTTTTGATAACAAAGCCGGATATAAAGTTTTGTGAAAATCCATTAATATTTGTGGTCGCTATCGTATGTGCACAGAAAACTGACCACACACATAGAGACAGACTGACATCACTCCAAAAATAGTCAAAACGTGTTCAGGAGGTCTTAAAACATATATTGGCACCAAAATCTCGAATTCGAAAAATTTCATGAAAACAATATTTTCTTATTACATAGTATGAGGAAGTAAAAATATTTGTCTTGAACAACATTAAAATTTTGCTGATTTCTCAGAGACTAAAAGTTAGAATGGGATATTTTTTTCCTTCCTTCTTGGAAGAACATTATGTATAAAAGCTGCATTTAAGAAGCTAAGTATACAGCACGAAATGCAATAAACAATGATTAATTCAGAGAATTAATTCAGAAAGGCTTTTCCAAATTTTCCTTTCTGTAAAGACCTAAATAACATCTCTTGAAAGTCAAGTTTCGAAAGTATGTCATACTCAACAGCTAAAAAATTAAATTGCTGAGTTTATGCAAAAAGTTTTTATTTTTTTTAAGTGCAGAGAAAGAACAGGATGATATACCGTATGCATTAATTTATGTGTAATAACCTTAAAATACTTTTGATTGCTAATCCAGTTCTTAAAAAAAAACTAGTTTTAAGATTTTAGTAAACCGTTATAGGAAGGTTTTGCGGCTTTTGAAAATCTGGGGTCTAAAAGTCCGGCCCTTGTAGGCCTATGCTGTAATCAAGGCTTGTATGCAACCAGTTCAGTAACATCGTTGATTGTCATGCTTTCGTTACTGGTAGTGTGATGGATTCTGACGTAGCAATTTATAGGGGTAAATAAAACTCTTATATGCACATTTCCCCCCATTAAAATCTGTATGACTAAATAACTTACCAGAGTATTTCCCTATGATATTTGGTGACAATCAGTGCAGAACTTTATGAATTATGCCCGATTTACAAGCATGCCGAACTCTTGGAGGGCAGCTTAATGCCGAACTCTTGGAGGGCAGCTTGGAGAAGCTAATTATGGTAAAGAGAGCTTTCGTACTTTATTTTTGCACAAGAGCCCATACAAGGGTTAGCGCGGCCCTACTCCTATAAAAAATTCAACAAATTGAAAATCCTGACAATTTATTTTCGACTATACAAAAACAGCATTAAAATATTTGATTAAATGTGAATAGCCGGGGTATTCTATTTAATTGCTTATCTGGCCACGCGCACATCTGTCCACCCTCATTTTTAGTATTCGGAGTTTTTTGGGGAATTAAAATAATGTTTATTTGAAATAAATATAAAAAAGAGGGCAAAATTTTAAGCATATGATTTCGTTCCAAATCATTATTTCTAAACCTGATAAAATGATTAAGAAAAAACATATTAATTGAAATAACTTTTCTGTGTGAATTTCATACTGACGTAAATTTTGAAATTTTAAGTCTTCATTTCATTTTATTTTATCTTTAGTCCAGAAGGTTAAACGTAATTTTTTATAACGACAGCTATTTAAACAGCTTTTAATTAAGTCTAAAACGGATAACACTATTATACTCGCATACCCCCTCAGGGTATCAAATTGAGAAAAATTAAAAGTGTAATATTTTTGTGTACCTTCCACATATACCAATAAAACTTTAAAAATATATTTTATATAAATAAATTATTTCAGTTAATTACTGTCTATAAAATTTTGACCAATCTAAATCCAGAAAGCTGCTTCGATTAAGGCCACAGCGAATTGAAATAGATGAAACAAATAACCTTATACCATTCATCTTCTCTATGTAGGCAACATTGGCTAGCAGTAAGGCAAGAAAGTCCCCTGCATAGGGTTTCTTGAAATGTCGTCAATGCTAATACAGAACAATTGAGCGCAACCTCGCTATTTTGCAAAGACCTTAACATTTTATGCACATACTGCATATATAATATGTCTGAATTTCTGCAGGGCTGTCCAATTGCGTATCGACTCTCGTGACGAAGCTGGAATGTGAAATAATTTTGTAACTTGTGAACTCAGCAAACTTTTAAATAAAGCATTTTAAACTAGTTACTTGAATTTTCTACAGTTTCTGAATGAAGTTCTAACATGAATTAACATCATTTCAGCGTGACGTTTAACATTAATTAAAACATTATTCATTATTTGACATTAAACTACTTATTAAACATTATCTATGTAACAGCGTGTTGGTGTGTTTTTAATTGCAATTTATATTTTTAAAATATTTATGCTATTTATTAAAACATAAACTTCTTATTTAATTTCATTCTAATCTATATTTAAAAAATGTTTTAATATTTATCAGCTCAGGTGTTCGTAGCTTGTGATTAATTTTTGGAAATGTTAGCGGACACTAATTTTAGTAGCCTCTCTTCAGGCACAAGGAATCCACGATCGTTAAATATTCAACTAATTCACAAGAAGAGAGATCGTATTTTCAATAGGGCCGTCTTTACCATAGGCAAAATATGCAAATGCTTGAGGTCCGCATTTATTAAGTGACCCCATTTCATTTATTCCATCGACATTTCGTATAATTTTTCGAAATATATTTTATTTTTCCTAACAATATTCAGCCTAACAGCAGTTTTGGACCTCAGAACACAGCTTTACAGTTTTAGGCTATTTACTTTATAATATATATATATATATATATATATATATATATATATATATATATATATATAAATTAGTAAATCCAATGTTAGAATGCAAGTAGTAACTCATAATGCACTATTCCAAAATTTTCTACAAAATACAAAGAAATATAAGAAATTAAAACATAAAGAGGAAATTATAAAGCGTAATGCAGGTCATAAAGACAAAGACAATAAACAAATTTCAAAGATGAGGAATGAAAATATATATATATATATATATATATATATATATATATATATATATATATATATATATATATATATACATGATAGGCCGCCAGATTCGGGCAACTCAAAATGCAGCAGATCTGGACCAACAATTGAGGAATGCCTGGGACAATGTATCGCAGGATGACTTTAGGAAACTTTATCACTCCTTACCTAGACGCATATATATATATATATATATATATATATATATATATATATATATATATATATATATATATATATATATATATATATATATATATATATATATTAAACAAATGTAATACAATTTAATATACTACTAAATAAATAATAACAATATAAATATTCGAAATATTGTCGCAAAGCTGCTGAACTCAATCGAATACTAACAGCTAACCAAATGGAAATTGGAATACAATACAAATTGAAGAGTAAGGTACCACCAATTGCCTGTGGGGTTGAGACCCTCACTCTCGGGTTAAGCATGCTTTATGTCGCGTCAACGGGAGCCGACGGGAGTCCCCATTAATGAGTAATGTACCGACTACCGGGAGTGCTGCCGCGGTGTAAAGCAAGCGGCGTAAAGCATGCTTATCCGGGGAGTGGAGGTTACAACTCTCCCAGCTAATTGATGGTACTTTACTACTCTTCAGTTTGTATTGTATTCCAATTTCCATTTGGTTAGCTATATATATATGTGTATATATATGTATATATATAGTATGTATATATATATATACACACACATACACACACACATATATACACACACACACACACATATATATATATATATATATATATATATAATATATATATTTAACTGGGTGTAATGTATCGGCTATCGGGAGTGTTGCCGCGGCGTAAACCATGCTTATCCGGGGAGTGGGAATCACAACTCCCCAGCCAATTGGTGGTACTTTACTACTCTTCAGTTTGTATTGTATTCCAATTTCCATTTGGTTAGCTATATATATATGTGTATATATATGTATATATATAGTATGTATAGTATGTATACACACACACACACACACATATATATATATATATTAAACAGGGTGTCTCAAAAAGATTGAAAGCCGCTTTAATTCTTTACCTGTTGGCGATAAGTGGGCAATGTAAATTGGAAAAATGTTGAATGTAAGGTAGGAAATAAGACTACGTGAATGAAATAGTTCATCCATTAATTAAAAAAAATTACACTTTTTAAATTTTTAAAAAGCGTCCATGGACGCCAATGCCAGCAAATGGGGATTGAACTGTTTGGGATAGGGTATGTCAAATACCTGTCTTTTCGATAGGTTCTTCGTTTGGGATGGACGCTGTTCCATCCGTAAGCAAAAGGGTAAGGAAGTTTTGTAAGTTATTTTTCTTACAAGCCATAGTTTTATTTATTATAATTATTCCGCATTCCGGGATCTTCAAGGGCATTCCCCACACTGAAGAAATGCATATCTATTTAGTTTAATTTTAGAGCTTAGAAGATGACTGATATGGATTCAACATTGAATATGTGGTGTGGTAAGGTGTGTGTGTGTGGAGGGAGTGGGGGATTACTAAGGATTTCCTCTTCCGGGTCTGAAGATGTCATTTCCAGTTTTTCCGAAAATTCATATGACTGGTGCGATATAAGTGTACAAAAGAGTATAAAAACAATTAATAATTTCGTCAAAAATGAAATTACACACCCCTTGCCACTATATCATGTTTATTTATAAATGTTTTGTAATATAGTTTGTAAATGTCCTTCTCTTATAATATTTATAAATGTCAGAGTATAACTTTCATTAAAAAAAATTATACATACTGTCTAAAAAAAATATTTTTTTCCTAAAAAATTTGTCCAGAAAAGTACACTTTCAATTCTGAAAATTAAAACAAATTTAATTTTTGTAAACTAGTGTTATTGATGTATTTCATTTTATTTATGTAATAAAATTACTGTTATAAAGTAAAACGTATTATAAAGCAAAATGTTTTACTAATTATAAAGTAAAATGTTTTACTAATTATATTATAAAATGTATTACTAATTATAAAGTAAAATGTATTACTAATTATAAAGTAAAATATATTACTAATTATAAAGTAAAATATATTACTAATTATAAAGTAAAATGTATTACTAATTATAAAAATTATAAGGTAAAATGTATCCCCTTTAGTAACGCCGTGACAAAATAAATACACTGGTTGTTGGTAAATATTAACTTAGCAGATCCAATTAAATTATCTTACTCGTGAGAATTTTCTTGTTTACAAGGAAATTTTTACGATCTTTGACTAGACGAGCTTCAGCACTGGTAAGTATAGACTAAAGTAATTTAAAAGACCAATATAATATTTTTCAGGAAAGAATCGTATCAGCATCAAAACTGGCAAAAAATATCGGTAGAACTGTTAAATCCCAAATTTGAAATGGAAAGTTAAATGAATAGTTGAGCAAATTGAATTAGTGTTTTTGTTAGCAATATTTTGCGTACTAATTTTTTATTGCTAGATAAATAAGATTAATCTAACACGCAAAATAAAACAAATTCAATCTGATCTGAAAGAACACATGAAATCAAAATTTAATTTTTCAATGCATTATTACTTCCCCTATGCATAGTATAATGTATACATATATGTTATATATATATGTTTCCTATATACATAGTATTGCAACGAAGTCGAAAATTCGAATTTAAGTTTTCGACCGAAGAGCAGGTTTCAAACATCTTTGAACTGGAATATAATGTTTTTGAGGTGATGTCTGCGTGTATGTCAGTGAGTCTTTTGATGCAATATCTAACGAATGAATGGAGCGTTTTGGACTAAATTTGCAAAAAATATTACAATTGGCGAGTATTAGAAACTTATTGGTGTTAAACGCAATGGAATGCTCGGTAGACTCAAATTTTCAAAGAAAATTTTGAAAAAATCATTAAAAAATATTAACTTTTATTAAATGTTACTTAAACAATAAGCTCTTATGTCATTTTTCATTAGAAAATGACTGACAAAAACTATATAGCGCTAGTATAAACCGTTAGAGATGTTGCACGTTTTACAAGTAAATTTATCTAAAATATTACATAAATTTAAAAAGTATTAATTATCGTGAAATATGTTCACTTTTCATATGTAATATTATGCGTAAAATTTGTTAACATCATAATCGTGGATCTAATTCGTTCCATTCACGAGAGAAGGGACTTTGTGTAATAGTTTTGCATTTTTACACCCAACAATTCTCTAGTAGTCATTTATATATAAGAAAAGCTCTTCTCACCATCTGTCTGTAATGCTTGGCAATAAATTTGGCGAAAAATTTAGTGAAATACTGCCAATCTGGCGATATTTCGCACCAGATTGACAAAACTATTGTCAAAATTGCAAAATGACGGTAAATTGATGAAATAATTATTAAAATATTTTAATATATGGACTCGATTGCTTACAGATACTATCAATATTGATAATTGTCAATTTAGAGTTGAGCGAGTTGAGCGGAATTTAAGTTGATTGTGTATTTTAATACACGTTGTCATTCAGAAAAGCACCCCATTCAATTCAAAGTTAAAAATATTGTGCGGTGTATCTTTTACATCATTTTTTCACTGTGAAAGAAGTAAATGAATTGCATTATATAGGGAAATTTATGCGCTGCCCATATCATATTTTTTGATTACGTAGTTAGAAATGTAAGTAATAATTAATATTTACTTGAACGCGTATAAGCAATGTCTAAATTAATTAAATGCATAACATAAATTGTCAAAAAAACAAAACATTAAGAGTAAACAAAACTGGTTAATGATTGTTCAATATTTTTCTTCTTACATTAGTCTTTTATTCAACAGTGAGAGGGTACACAACCACAATGTTCTTTGTATTGATTGATGATGAGAAGTGCTAAGCACTGAGGTATTTATCACATTTACCTAGTAGTTAAGACGAAAAGCACTGTTCAGATATTTTTTTTGTTTTACCACTTTCTTTGAGATGAATTAAAATAAGGTAATTTAGTTAATTTGCAAACAAATGTTTTGGATTTTACTTTAGTTTAATGTAATTACCTTGTACTGTTTTCTCTATACATAGTATATATAACAGGGAAAGTATTAAAATGGAGTTGGAAATTCGAATTGTTTTTTTTTTTATGAATTTGTAATTTCTGGGTACTATAAATCGCGAATTTACTATTTTGAATTCCCGCCAGTGTGCATCTTTCTGTGCAATACATGTTTGTAAGAGTTTCAGATCAAATTTTAGACGCATAAAGTGATCTATCTTGGTTTAATGTAATTGTCCGAGATTATTTTCTCTACATTACATAGATATGTGAAAGGGAAAGTATTGAAATGGAGTTGGAAATTCGAATTGTTCTCTATGAATTTGCATCTTTTGGGCACTATAAGACCTGAATTAACTATTATTATAAGGCACGTCTGTGTGCATGTATATCTGTCTGTGAAATGAAGGCATGATTAAAATTTAACCGCATAAAGAGTAATGGACCAGATCCAGGGATCGAACCTGGCTCCATAGATTGTGCCTAGACGTGAAAAAAGAATTTTCGAACTGATTGAGGGGATGATCTTGTAAAGGTGTCGGAACGAACACTCAGGCATCTTTTGATAAAAACAATAAGTTTATTCTTAAACTGTAGAAATCATAAAATAAATTCAACTTAATTTACAAATAATAAATCAGAATGTACATGGTTCACCCCTCCCACCATCGTCTGCATCCACACGCCGTGCTCCACGTACCAACTCGTATCATCTTCTACCTCTCTATCATCTCGTGCTTCGAACCTCGCCTTTTTTGAACTTGGTTGCCAACTCCCTCTACCGTCTGCAATCTGCGCGGCTGTTATTTAAATGTAGACTCTAGTTATTATTAGACTTTAAATTTAGACCCCGTGGAAGATACTACTTGAAAAATAAAAAGTCGAGAATAGTAATTGTTAATCCTTACAAACTGAAAAAAAATTTATCATTTTCTCATTTACCGCAATAGAACTAAAAACTGGAGCAACTGAAGGAGCATTGAAATATATAATAGAACAAAGTAAAAAACATCTTGGGGGTTATTAAAGTGAAATATTTGCATCCTACATATTCTTAGGAATTAAACAGAAAGCCAGAGAATCATTTCAGAGATTCAAATGTCTTCAACAGTTGAAGACTGTAAATATTTGCGAAAACGAAAAAAATAATAATACTTAAAGATAAAACAATCCAAGGATTATGTGATAAGCCATTCATTGCATGAAAGGTTACATAAAAAAAAAAACTAGCAAAAAGCCAAAATCCTGATGCAAGTTTTGTTACTTTACAGCGAAGTGTACAATATCGAGAATTAAAAACCTGTTTTTATTTGATTGTTTACCATGACCGCTTATAACTGGAGACATGCTGAAATTTTCGCCACATTTTTTTTATGGATATCTTAAGATTAATATGAGACTAGATTTATGGCTAAAAATATTTCCGTTTTCGTACCGCTTTAATAAATATGCATGGAAATTCGAAAAATAAATACGCTTCTAATTTAAATATCTCTATAAATATGGGATCCATTTCGATGAAAATGTATTCAGGTAATGCGAAGGAGTCCAGAAAATGTTTGGTATAAGTCTTATCCTCCTACGTCTGCTTCCAAAACAAAGGGAATTAATGTACTCTTTTTCGTCTCTCCTCATTGACCGCTTGAAATTCGAGAAATACTTACCAGGTTTACATATTTGTTTTATTGGCTTGTTAATATTAATAAAGAGCAGTTTTGTAGTTAAAACATATTTTTGATTTTGCACTGTGTTTATTTATATGTAATATTATTATTATGTCAAGCAACGACGAGTATTTCTGCTATATAAAATGCATGTAGGAAAATTAATACTGAGAAGAGCATAACTTTTCAATTTTCCACAACATTACCAACTATCTGCTGTTCGCCTCGTTTCGTACTTTTCCCACAGTGACGAGATATACTGAGTAGCATTTGAATCAGCGACAACTAAACGATGGTGTAATCAAATTGTCGTCATATGACAGCTAGATGGAACTGAGGATAAATGACGAACCCGGAGTACCGAGTTATTTAGGTGATGACTTTACGAGGTTTTACTATATTCTTTTTTCTGGCACACTCCATGTCTAAAAGTTAAGCAACAAAGTGAAGAAAGTGGATAAAAAGAAAATTATTTATTCGAATTCAATGAAACTTTCACAAATTATGAGGTATAACAAAAGACACTAGCAGCATAAAAGATTTGCAGACACAAACGGTCATCCTGAACGGTTTTGGCCCTGAGATGTCCACCACTTACTGGTCTTCGCGACACTGTTCCTTCACTTTGATACCGGTTACATAGGCGGCAAATGACGAAACAATTAACATATAGAGCTCGGGCTACTTCCGACTGTCTTTGCCCCCCCCCCCCCCTGTTCGAGGCGCCCTATTAGCTCCCATCGCCTGGAGTCACTCAGATAATGTTGTCTACTCATTTTTATAAAAATTAGCGATTTCAATTTTCGTTTTGGAATCCGTAACGCGGAGATAGACTCTGCACAATACAGGCCGTTTTTATATCTAATACTTTTCTTTGTTGAAACATGTTGGTATGCAAAATGTTTACTGCTGGTTAGTTTGCGCGTGTGTTTTTAGTTCAGAATTCGTACGAAATTTCAGCCAGTCGAGGAGATAAACAGAAATAGCCAGTAGAATATCTGCCCATATTCCATGTTTTCGTACTTTTTGCTCTTAAAATGATAAGACAGGAATGCATCGAACATTTTAAAGGTGAGTTAAGAGTATAAATTCTAAGATCGAAAGAATTAAAAAAACAAAATGAGTTTTTCAAGGAAAACAGACTCAGTAAAGCCGATATCCGTGTTTTCATAGAATATAAAGAAAAACTCGTGAATTAAATAGAAAAAAAGATTATTCGAAAAGTATTCGCATGAAATCGGACGAAGCAGTAAATATGAAGAGCTTAAATCAATGAAGAAAGACAAATAAAACTTTGTACGCAATAATCAGTTTGGTTAAACATTATATTTGCTGGTATCAGAAGGGTTCGAGAAAAAATATTGATCCGACACTAATGAAAGTTTTAATGTTTCTTTTTCGGCGCATAAAATGCATTAAATTAGTAAAACTGGGAGATTTCTATTTGATTAGAACTGATAAATGAAACCGAATTTAAATATAAACAGAATTTGAATTAGTAAAGAATTATTTGTGAAGTAAATTTTCAATATATTTTATTGCTTACTATCAGTAATAAAACTTTGTTCAGAATGACGAGGGTTGATAAATTATAACTATGAAGTATTTTGATTACCTTTATTTCTACTTAGAAATAGGTATCCAGATGTGTCTAATACAGGCGTGTCTAACCTATAATTTTCTTTACAAATCTCAGTCACAGTTATTACGCAATGTTGGTGGATAAATGTAATTGCATTTAAGTAATCTATGTTCTCTCCCCAAATTATGTAGAAACTGTAATATTTAATAAATTAACAGAACACATGCATCATGGTTACGTATGTTATTTAAAAGAAAAATCTGATGTGGGAAGCACATTACTACTTTCCTTATATGCATAATGTATAAGGAAAGTATTGTGGCGGGGTCGAAAATTCGAATTCGAGTTTTCGACGGGAGAGCACGAATCAAACATTTTTGAAGTGATGTCTGTGTGTGTGTGTGTGTGTGTGTGTGTGTGTGTGTGTGTGTGTGTGTGTGAAAGTATGTGTGTGTGTGTGTCAGTGAGTCTGTGGAGACGATGACTGACGAACGAATGGACCGATTCGAACGAAATTTGGTACAAAAATCACAATCCGTAAACACTGGAAGCCTATTGTTTTTATACGCAATCGAATGTTCAGAACCCCTTAAATTTTCGAATAAAATTTTGAAAAAATCGTCAAAAAATCAAAACCGCTAATAAAGTTACGCAAATAGACATTTATCATGTAATTTTTCATTAGAAAACGATTGACATAAATTTTAGAACGCTAACATGAACCGTTCTCGAGATATTGCACATTTTTCAAAAAAATTATCAAAAAGTCATATAAAATAAAAAAAAATATTTCCTATTGAAAAATATGTTCACTTTTCATATATAATACCATGCGATAAATTGGGTGACATCATTCTCTTGGATCTAGTTCATTCCATTCATGAAAGAAGATACTTTGAGTAATACTTTTGTATTTGAACGCCAATAGTCATTTATCTGCTGTAAGAATAACTTATTTCTCCGTCCATAACGCTTGGCGAGATTTTGGCGACGAATTTGGTGGAATGTCGCCAACTTGGCGACTGTATAAATGTTGCTAAATTAATGAAAAACTCGCCAAATGGATAAAAATGACGCTAAATCAATGACGTCTCATTGTTGATGACGACATGGAAAATGACGACTCATTGACGAAAATTCAATATCTTGGAAAGAATATAAATAACTCCTGTAAAAATAATCTATTTTTCTTTTACTGTAAAAGTAGTAAATTCATTGCAGTATGTAAGGAAAGTCATGTGCTGTCCACATCAGATTTTTTTCTCTATATAATGCTATGAATTTACTTCTTTCACAGTGAAAAAACGATGTACAAGCTACACGGCACAATTATTTTAACCCTGAATTGTTAAACATATCCGTTTTATCGCATAGCAATCCCCGGTTAATTACATACAAGCTGAGGCATCACTTTCGTAAATGTCAGTTTCAGTGTTGAAAGACATGCGTGAGTGTGTGTGTGGGGAGGAGGGGGAAGCGATAAATCGCCAAGCTTGGCAACCTCTGAATTTTCTCTGTGTAATTTAAAAGGTATATAAGTATGTAATTAATAAAAGGAATGTATTATGCATATAGTAAAAAATTACTATTATTTATTATATAAATTATTATAATTATTTTATATTCTTTCTTTATGGTATATAAGCAAGAAATAATAAAACTATCTTTTCCGCTTAATCAAGTATCCCGCTTAATCGCATACGATAGAGTGGAACCAAGCATATATATATGCAATTAAACGGGGCCTACCAATTGTAATTAATGCCAATACAATTTTAAAGGTTCAAATAAATTGCGACAACAATATTAATTCTGGTAAAGAATATCGGTACAATTGTCAATCCAAATTGGATATGAAATATTAAATAAACAGTTGAGCAAATTTCATTAGTACTATTTGTTTAGCACAGTTTTTTGAAGCATATTACAAGTTTCTTATCGCTAGGTAAATAACCAAAATCTAATAAAGTAAATAATGAACATAAATCTAATACGGTTTAAAAGAACAAATGCAATCAGAACTCAATATTTCAATGTCATTTGTAATTACGTAAATATTTTCATGAACGCATAAAGTAGTGACTAAATGAATTAAATGTGTATAATAAATTATTGCCCGAAAAGAAATCTAACCACAATGCTATTCTTTGTATTGATTGATGGTGTGAGATTTCAAAGCTCTGAGGTATTTAGCAGATTTACTTAGTAGATAAAGCTAAAAGGACTGTTTTGATATTTTTCTGTTCTAGTTTTTTTGAAAGAGAATAAAAAAATCTGTCGTGGGCAGCACATGACTTTACCTGCAGACTCATATCCACGTTTTTTTTATTTATTCAATAATTCATTATATTGAGTTTAATTGCACAAAATATCAGCCATAATTATGGAAAATTACACTGAATTTGCATTTTTAATTTAATTTTCGTTCTCATTTGGTAACTGGACTTATTTTCAAAGATGGCGCAGCGAAAATGCGAAAAAACTAAAATATCTCGAGAACGGCTAGTTCTAGTGCAATAAGGTTGGTCTTACTCTTTTCATCGTTAAAAATTAAGTATGAAACAAGCCCTTAATTAATATATTTGAGCATACGTAGTTTTTATTTAAGATTTGGCGATTTCCGCGGGCCATTTCGCAAAAAAGGCAGTTTCTTTTTTCCCGAATCGAACCAAAATTTAATCAGCACCAAGGTATCCCATAAGTGACTTATCTACCAAATTTTGTAAAATTTGATCTCTTAGTTTTTCAGCTATAGTGGATACAGACAATTTTTTCCGGGCCATTTCGAAAAAAAAAAAGGCTGGTTTTTTTATCTCGAATCGTACCAAAAACTAATCAGCACCAGGGTCACACACAAGTGACTTACCTACCAAATTTTATGAAATTTGATCCATTAGTTTTTGAGTTAGAGTGGATACATACATTGCAGAGACAGACTGATAGACAGACAGACACACAGACGTCACGCTAAAAATAGTTTTTTCGTATTCTAGAGGTTGCAAAACATCTAGATCCGTCGAAAACGCGGGGTGATTTTTGGTATGATTCCAATACTTTTCCTATACATTACCATGTGTTGCAGGGAAAGTAAAAAGTTATTTTGATGAATTTGCAAACAATGGTTTTGCATTGTATCTTGGTTTAATATGTGGCGAAAATTATTAAGAAATAATATCACGGGTACCAAAATGTGGTGAAAATTATTAATTTAATAATTAATTAATTTGATGATGGATATGAGTTTGAATCAACTTATTGTTTTAATATTTATTTTATTTGTTAAATGGACTTAATTTGTCCTCGTAATCGTGTGTACATTATCATTAGTATCCAACAATTTACCCACCTAAGTATGATTTAATGAAAATTTGGTGTATTGAAATGGTGATCCGTGAGTTAAAAGCTGATGATTCTCGTCGAAGAGAAGTTTTGAAATGAAAGTCGATACTGACATCAAGACGAAGGATGCCGTCTCAAAGATGACCTCCCTCCCCCGCCCCAACAGGCCATCTCTACAAGTACTCTTTTTGTTCTCATGAGGAATTCGCGTTTGTTAAGAATCGCGTTTGTAAATTACACTTCGTCCTCACGCTCGTCAGCAAGTTAAATTGAAAATGAATACAAATTGCAAAATTATTAATTGAAGATGTTAGTGAAAGGTATACGTTGGTTTAAATAAATAATTAAGTAAGTGAAAAAGGTGGTTCCTATAAGTAGTCAATAATTAATGTTTATCTTTTTGGATTTAGGTTCGTTGTATATTGTTTACAAATGCCGGTCATTTGGCTGCTAGGCCATTAGACAGACAGCGCTTTAGTATTTCTCAATGATTGAATTAAAAGTCACTAGTGCAGGGCACTCGTCCAAATGTTTTCCAGACATAGGCTGTTCTAGGTCACATACAATACAATCTGGAGATGCAGCAAGTCCAACTCGATGGAGATGAGTCTTGCGACAGTCATGACCAGTCAGAAGGCTGAACCTGGCAACTGCTTCTCGCCAAGGAACCTCTGGAATGATAGAAATGTTCTTGCTTAGGATGCTCCATGACTTTCCCTTAGATGCCTTCAGAGATTTTGCCTCATTTTTTTTTGTGTAGCATTTTAAGTTATTAAAATATTTAAATTATGCTCCTAAAGAAAAATTTAGGAATCTATGTTCTCGCTAATCCAAATCATCTTCACAGGCAGATCTGAAGAATAAAACATCCTGATTCCGTTCCTAAGCAAATTTGCAGGAAATATGGAATTGAAGCAATATATGCCAACATAAAAGCGCTGAAATTTTATTAGAAGATATACCCGTAATACTTATATTCTCATGGATTAGGAAAGATACCCATAATACTTATATTTTTGTAAGAAGATTATATCCGTGTAATAGTAGATATACCCGTACTACAATTTATGTATTTGAAAAATCTTTCACCAAAATGAGATAGATGACGTAAAAATTTGAAAATATCAATAATCCCCATACTTTTTAAACCAAAAGGCCGTAATGGATATAATCCAATCAAAAACGTAATTCCGATAAAATATATTTATACTCGTATACATTTCTTTATTATCTAAATCAAAAAATATTTACTGGTGTATTAACTCATTGGATTTAATTGCTTAGCAACATGATATTTTTTTCAAATATAAATTCATAGGGTTTAATTCCTTTGCTTAGCTACATGATATCATTTTTTTTTCAAATAACTTCGCTGGACAAACATTGCCTGCATAATGCTATTTCAATGAAAGGTTTCATAGTGCGTTTTTTATTAATATCTTGATAATCCCTGGTCCTAGAAACTTGAAACATGAACTCAATTTTAAGTGGGGCTTTTCCAAGTCTATTCCAAAAATTTCATCCAATTCGGTGCAGCCATTCTCTCGTGATAATGAAACACACAAATACACACACATACAAACAAACGAACAAACAAATAAATAAATAAACATATATCTTTTCAATTTTATTTATATAGATTATCCGATTTCAATATTTCTCAAGTTATGCAAAACATCTTAAATAATAAATAATGTTGCACATGTTTCTGTGTGCATGCCTGTGTGTGTTGCTTGTAGCGCAAAAACAAAAAAGTATTACATGGCCATGAAATGTGGTACACAGGTGCTTCATAAACCCGGAATGATGCGTCTTGGTGAGATTTCTTTTAAAAAATCGAATTAGCTTTTAGTTATTTTATGTTTTAGCATACGATTTTGGATTTTGAGAGATTTTTACACAAATCGGTTCCTTAGCGACCCAAAATATTATCACAGAGTTTCTATCTTCACAATATCGGAAATATGAAAGAATGTTCTTTCGAACAATGTTCGAACCGAATCCGTAGGTTAATTCCTTCATATTCATTATTATTTTTTAAATACACCGAAATTTGCATTGTTTAGGCTATCTGATACCTATTTCGCTGCATCCAAAAAAGTAAGGTTAGCACAATTCTATAGTTTGGTAAAACGTTTTGTGTATAATGCATTTTAACAATAACAACAACAAAAAATTAATACGTTATCTTATTTTTGGAGATATTTTGAGCGTACGTATAAATGCCATATTATCGATTCCGCTGGTGGATTTTTCGACCGGTTGGCTGCGCATGTACATCTCACGGCGGGGTTTAAGCTACTTCTTTCATACAGAAAGGATCATTTCTTTTATATTTTTTTGTTTTCTACGGTTGTGGAGTGGTGGACTTTTGTGTACACTACTACGCATGCGCTTAAACTAAGCATTTTGCATGCATGCAAATGTTGAAAATGATTTCAAAACTGAGATGGTTTGAAGGCGATTTGTAAAGTGAGTGCTGTTGTTTACATTATTTAA
Organism: Amaurobius ferox; assembly: GCA_951213105.1. Taxonomy (NCBI): domain Eukaryota; kingdom Metazoa; phylum Arthropoda; class Arachnida; order Araneae; family Amaurobiidae; genus Amaurobius; species Amaurobius ferox. The sequence goes on from OX578137.1 coordinate 22,740,617, forward strand.
GTAGCAGTTTATAAATAATAAGTTTATAAATGTATTATTTAAGTAAGTTTTCAAGTATTAATAGTAAGTATTTAAGTAAGTAGTATTTGAATAAGTAGTATTTGAGTAAGTAGTATTTAAGTAAGTAGTATTAAGTATTTAAGTAAGTAGTATTTTAGTAAGTAGTATTTAAGTAAGTAGTATTAAATATTTTAGTAAGTAGTATTTTAGTAAGTAGTATTTAAGTAAGTAGTATTTGAGTAAATAGTATTTGAGCAAGTAGTATTTGTGTAAGTAGTATTTAAGTAAGTAATATTTGATTAAGTAGTATTTGAGTAAGTAGTATTTGAGTAAGCAGTAAGTATATATTATTTAAGTAAGTAGTAATGGGTAGTGGTTTATAAATATAATAAGTTTATAAATGCATTATTTAAGTATTAGGTGCGTATTTAGGACCCGGCCAACGCCTGACAATTCGTTCTAGTATTGCAATGAAAATCACAGAGAGTAAAATATAGACCCGGGAAGAAAAGCTACAATCATATATCTCAGACAAAGTCATCAAAATAAGTTAGACTTCAAAGGATCACATTACTATTACTTTGTGCCGAATGCACGTTCAGTGTCTCATTAGGGCACTTATAATCGATACACAACTTTTTAATTTTAAGTCCACTTTGAATGATTACATGCCAGTGACCACACCCAATTTCATTTAATTTCAAGTCTATGTTTATCTGTTAAGGATCCTGCCATATGCGAGTCATTTTGCTCTATCTATCTATTGCCTCCTTTGGGCAAATTTCTTGAAATAATTTTCATTAACAGGTTTAATAATTGTCTTATTATCAATAATGTTCTACATAACTCTCAATTTGGTTTTAGGGAATTGAGGAGTTGTGAGGAGGCGACCTATATTCTTGTTGGATATATTAATTTTAAAAATATGCTCTTTAATCACTACTGAGGTCTGCCCGTAAGTAATTTGAAAACCGATTTAATCATGGGATATCTTTACTATAATAAAGGACAACACTCAACCACTGTCTGCGTAGCCATAACACAAAAGGAGGAATTATAACATCCATTGTTGTAAACATGGAGGTAAATGTAAGGAGTTGAAACTTCATATTAAGAAAACGCCAATATCGTTTGAGACAATCATTCAGGTGGCGCTGGAATAAGATAAGTAGCCCTGCATCGCATGCATTTCCATGGAGAAAGATCTAAAATATTCATTTAAACTGTCAATTTTGTAAAAGTAATTTATTAGCGCAATCTGAAGTAGAACTGAAGCAATAAAAACATTCCTATGTATTCAAAATTATTTTATCTTTCAATTTATTTTTATCTTCATATATTCTATACTCTATCCTGCAACTATGAAAAAATATTGGTTAATTATACTCATAATTAGGGAACACTTAATTTAAAAATAATCAAAAATACATATACTAAATACTACGACTTTTTGTTGTGTAAACTAACAATAGCAGCTACTTTACTAACCTAGATATAATTCTCAAAACATTATGGCATTTTCAAGAGTTTCATCTATAGGAGTTTTATCTCCTTCTTTCTAACTCCATGGTTGCAAATAAATTAAAAATGAGTCCAAAATCCATCTTTGTTTTCAGCATCCAATGTCACATACAATGTAAAGTTCCAGAATTCTATATTGTTGTAAATAAATTAAACTTAAACCCAAAATCCAGCTTCGTTTTCAATATCTGATATCATACGCAACGTAGAACTCCAGATTACTGCTCTTTATACAGGGTGTCCAGAAAGTTCCGGAACGGCGTAATATCTCGAGAAATACATTTCGGATCAAAAAATAAAAAAACACGTGTATAATATTTTTAGGAAAGCTATTCAATGATACCAAAATTGGGCCCCTTCCCTCCAGGAGGGGGGAGGGGTGTAGGGCAACTTTGAAATCTTCAACGGAACCCCCGATTTTTATTGCAGATTTGGATTCTCCAGAAACAATTACATACATTTGACCTACGATTTTTGATTTTTGTTCCCCCAAACGACGATATAATCGAGAAAAATGGAAGTGGGGCACAAACATTTAAAAATGAGAATATCTCGGGAAATATACTTCGGATAGAAAAATAAAAAATTACTTGTTCAATATTTTCAAAACAACTATCCAATGATGCTAAAATTGACCCCCTCTCCCCCGCTAACCGTTCACTTCAGCGACAACTGTTGACTTCAGTTTAGAAAACGGTTCAAAACTACTTTTAGCACTACCCAGGAACAACGATGTGGACGTAGTAGTTTTCTGTTCACTTCGGGGTGCTTGATTAACATGAGTCCCCTTGCCTTTCATGATCAGGGTGCTTTTTTCTGTAACTCCCCTTCCCTCTCATGATCGGGGTGCTTGAATTAAAATCGTAGGTCAAATGTATGTAATTTTTGAAGAAATTTTGCTAAGAATCCAAATAATCCTTGTAATTTTGTAATGTTTGTTAATTTTGCTGAGAAATAATTGTTAATTTTACTAAGAATCCAAATCTGCAATAAAATATGGGGGTTCCCATTAAAGATTTCAAAGTTTCCGCACCCTCCTCCCCCCAGGAGGGGAGAGGGGGATCAATTTTGGTATCATTGGATAGCTTTTCTAAAAATATTGAATACGTGTTTTTTTATTTTTTGATCCGAAGTGTAATTCTCAAGATATTGCCCCGTTCCTGAACTTTCTGGACACTCTGTATATGGCTAGATATTAAATCCCGCTTTGATGGTTGGAACTATAATTATTTTGTTTTAATTTTCAATGGACTCTGCATCCCTTCTTTCTTTAAAAAATTATTGACTTGTACCTTGAAGAAAGGACTGTCTTTTTTCTTGATGATAAATGTAATACTCTTAAAACTATTTCTAAATGTGCTTGTCCTCAGGGCTTTGTAATTTCTCTTATTCTCTGGATAGTTTACTTTGGTGAAATTCTTTTATATAACAGCGATTTATTTTTCTTCAAGCGCTTGTCGATGACCTAGCCATTGTTTTCTTCCCTGACACTAGAAAATGCCTTGAGGGGAATACTGATGATCTTTATCTTTGATTAAAGAAGCTTTAAATAGAATCATGCAATAACCATAGAAAAATTCAATGCAATTGTTTTCACTAAAATTAAATACGCTGAATTAAAACGAAATCCTACATTTAAATTTTGAAATAAATCTATTAAAATTACAAATAAATAACCTTGAATATCTTAGTTTGGTGATTGATAATTTTTTTTTCTTGGAGACCTCATATTATTATTTTTTTATGGAAAATATCATGATATCAGGTAGTTTAATAACAAAATTACTAGTATTTATTGCGGAACTCTAATAAATGTCTTCTTAAAGTATGGTATTTATATCTGTGATTGAAAAAATTATAACTTACTGTACTGGTGAATGGTCTGGGGGTGAATGGTTTATTACCACCATTCTACAGCTTTTGCATAATTAGTAGATTTAAATAATAACAAGAAAGATCAATCATGCATAAAGAATTGATTATGAAACACTTTACAACATAAATACAATTTTATTTAAACATCTCAAAAATGCGATACATTCAGCGCTGACATATTTTAAATTATCACAGTACTACAATAATTTATTATATTTGAAAACTTAAAACTTCGTCCAAAAAAAATGAACTTTATGCAGATGACGTCATCAAAATATAAATCGTCTGGCTCTCTATGTAAAAGCAATGAATATTTCAATCACACACTTTTATTCCAGACTCCAGAGTTAAATAATTTTGGATGAAAAAAATTCAATTTTTATAGAACTCATCTTACAATCACTTGTTTATATTCTGCATCCATTAAAATTAGGCTTCATTGTAGAAATAATCAAAGTTTGATGATCATTTAAACTCAAAAATGTTTTAATTGCGTTGGCACAGAATATATATATGTACAGAAAATACGCAAAAATAAAGCGGTTTTAAGACGGATGCAATTCTAAATATAAATTTCAAAAAAATTTTAAAATCACGATTTTGGCACTGTGAAAAAGATGGATGCCATATTTTATTTTGAAGTGGGTCACGTGATCTCACCACATTATATGGGTGTAATTATTATTTTAATTTTTATCTAAAAAACTACCAAACATATTTTGCTTAAATTTTTTTAAAATATTTTATGGAATAATTTGAATATTTCTTAAAATTTCCGAAGCAATTTGTGAATCTCGACTTTGCTTAAAAAATGTTTGAAAAATTAGGTCCCATAGGTATCAATGTATTTTTCCTTTTCAACCCGGGTTCAATCCAAAACTAATTGAGGGATATTATTCATTTACATTCCCATATGTTCCACAGACGGTCTCAATAACATACTAAAACGTCATTTTGATAAAGAATTTTTTACGGCAGTTATCGTGCGAACGGACAGACAGACAGACAGGCAAACAGAATGAACAAAGTCATAAACACCTTTCAACTACGTTGTAAAGTGTTAAAAATAAATTAACTCTTTTGATAATTAATCTTTTCTCCCATTTTTCTTCGGATCTCTTTTCCTCCAATTTCGAACTCTACACCGTTTTCTTATAAATTAAATTCCTATACTTCTAATTTCCAAGTAGAAATCTCCTCAGTTAAATTTTTCTGTCAACTGATTTATTGTTAATAAAATTTAATTATATAATCAACCGCTTCCTATCTAAACAGAATTGCCATACTATCCCTTATAAAACGCATTTAATGTATGACAATTTAGATTCCTTAACTATCCTACAAACGTTGAAATACCCTATATTTCGAATCGCGAATTACTATTAACCCAAAGCGATAGGGATTATCAAAGAAATTGGACTTCATTTTTTAAGACATAGAATTTACATCAATTTAGTGTCATTTATTCCAAGTTGGCGACCATTTAAAGAAGTCCCCACTTTGGCAATATTTCGGCAAATTAATTCACCAAGATCGCCAAATCATCTATCATTATAAACAGACGGAGAAAAGCTTTTTATATAAATAATAAAACCATGATTTATTCTTCGAATCTGCCCGTGCCGATCCGGTGGTCGAGCGGTCAGAGGCATGCGTTTCCGTTTGATCGCTGTATTGCCGGGTTGTGGGTTCGAATCCCGCCAGCGGGCATGGATGTTGTCATGTCGATGCCAAGTCAGACTTCCGCCTTTCGGGGAGCATCTGTAAAAGTGAAGCTGCAAATCTTCTCCTCTTCGCCATGGGATACCCTGGGGAGTCTTGTGGACGTGGTGCGTAAGCGCCCCTTCACCACGGGGGAATTAGTAACGAACAAGATCTGCCTGTGAAGACGATTTTGCGTAGCGAGAACACATATTCTTAAACTTCTCCTTGGGAGCATAATTTAAATATTTTTGTAAGAATTATTTGAATAACAATGACATTTAGAATATTATAAGAATTTGCACATGGTTGTGAATTTTAAGTTTTTTTTAATATTATATATAGGAAGAACGGGTATACTGCTAATAGCATATAACTAATAAAAAACATACCATACGGTTCTTGACATTGAATTAACATCACGTAAATTGAAATTTGGCCCTTTCGGCTACTTTATCTGTTAAAACAGAGATTAACTTATCTATACTCATTCTCAAAACCGACATCAAAAATCCTCATCAGGTGTAGGCGAAAGAATCCTCACCAAGTGTAGGGGGCGAAATCCCCATCAGTGATATATATGGGCCCACGAGGGAAACTTATATATACGAAAGAGGAAATAAAAGAATGCTATTAGCAAAACCATTTTTCTTACAAATGAACAATATCTCGAGAACAGTGCCAGCGTCTTATCACTTATCATTTGCGCTTATCGCAACATGTTTTAACTATATTTTAAGACATCTCTTATCTCTTCTACTTAAAAAAAAATCAATAATTAAAAATTTCTCATTTAGTTTGATCTAGCTGAATATAACTATAGGCGGTTATGTTTACCAATTAAATTGCTGGCGCGAGGATGGAAGGACATTTTTGAAAGTGTCTTATTTTCATAACTTTATGTACTCTGTCACTAAACATGATGGGCATATATTTAGTATAGGGTAATAACGGTGTTACTAGTAGCGTCGCTATTTTTTTGAAGAGAGGCGGGGTAGAGAGTTGGTAACCAAACATCATGTTTCCCAATTTTTCAAATATGATTTCTATGAATTTCACTGTGTTCCGACGGATTCCTGGGGGTTATAACCTCTAGCCCTTTGGCGACGCAACTGTGTGCTACATATATTCTTTTCCTTTACGAAAAGCAAGTAGCAGCAATCGATAAATATTTTTAGTTCAGAACTTGTTATTCAAAATTTCAGTGAGTCAAAAACTGTCTAAATAACTAGTAGAATACTTATACATATTTCATTCTTTCGCACTTTATGTTCTTGTAATGATAGGATAGGAATAAATACATCGAACATTTTAAAAATGAGTCACGAATAAAAATTCTAAGATCGAAAGAATTAAAAACAAAATTAGTTTCTCACTGAGGAAACAGACTCAGGAAGGCCAACATTCGTTATCCCAGAATCTAAAGACAAACTCAGAAATTTAACAAGAAAATTGTTTTATGAAGAAGAACTCGCATAAAATCTGATGAAACAGCAAATATGAAGAGCTTAAACAAATGAATAAAGACAAACAAAACTTTGAACGCAATAATCAGTTTGGTTAAGCATTAAACTTGCGGGTATCAGAAGAGTTAAAAAAATATTGATCCGACACTAATGAAAGTTTTAATGGTTTTTTTGGTACATAAAATGAATGAAATCAAAGTGCAAGGGGATTTTTATTCGAGTAGAATTTTCCTCCTAGCGAATAAATTGTGAATTATATTTTTGATATATTTCATTTTTTTTAACTGTAATAATTCTTTAGATATTCTATGGCTTGATATATTAGAATTATGAATTATTTTCATTATATTTATATCTAATTAAAAAATCCATCCAAATGCGTCCAATCCAGATGTGTCTAATCTAGTTGTGCTCATAGCGAGTTATTTGTGACTTATATTTTTAATCTATTTCATTGGTTATTATCAGTAATAAAATATATGATTTAGATATACTATAGGTCGATATATTAGAATTACGAATTATTTTCATTAAATTTATGTCTAATTAAAAAATCCATCCAGATGAGTTCGATCCAGATGTGTCTAATCTAGATGTGTTCAATTCATAAATTTCAACCACAGACCGACAGACGAAATATAAATAAAAATGGGCTACGTTGGAAAGTATTTTTTTTGCAATGAACATTTTCGAAGACCCAAATATTTTCAATTTTTACGGGAATATTATTTTAGTGAAAATTGCATTTACCTCTAGTGAGGGAAAGTTAAAGAAAGTAACTGCATTTTTAACTTTTGATTTTATAGTGCAGTTCATGTCAAGTCTTAAATGATATGTAAATTATTTTATAATATTTGTAAAGCCAAAGCAAAAATTGCACCATAAAATTTATACGTGCTAATTAAAAAACCAGAAAACATTTTTTGTGTGAAAAGTTAGTCCATGTACTTAAGTATAATTTTTATTATTACAATAAAAAAAAGTTTGATAATATAAACCAGTGTTTTTGACGATATATTTCATACTTTTCAAGTAATAAAATTAATTTTTAACTTAAAATGTATCATACCAATAGCAATTTCTACGGCCATACCAATAGTAATCTACTACAGCAATAAATTCAGAAGTTCCTGCTAAATATTAATTTAGCAGATCTACTCAAATTAACTTACTCGTGAGAAATTTCATGCGTGCAATGCAAACAAATTTCACGGTCATTGATTAATACGATATTTGTTTCAACACTAGTAAATATATGTTAAAGTTATTTAGATGAATAGTTCAATACAATTAGAATACAATTTTAACCAATATCAATTTTAACCAATACCTAATGTCACAATATCAATACATTTAAAAAGAGAAACAATCCTTGACAACAATGTTAAATCTGATAAAAATATTGACATAACTGTCAATTTCTAGATTTAATATGAAGAGTTACATAAACAGTTGGTGTTAAATTTAATGAGTGCTATTTGTACAGCGCAGGTTTACAAAGCATATCACATATTTTTTATCGCTAAGTAAATAACACAAATCTAACAAAGTAAATAAAAAACATAAATTTAATGGGAACAAATGTAATTAGAATTCAATCCTTCGATGTATTTTGTGATTTCGCGGGAATTTAAAATTTAGTACTTTCATAAAGCAGTAACTACATGTATTAAATGTCTAAAATGAATTATTGTCCGAAAAAAAATATAATCGCAATACTATTTTTTGTATTGATTGATGATGAGGTATTTCAAACCCTTGACGTTTTTCTCATATTTATCTAATAGATCTAATATTATCTAGTGTTATCTAAAAGGACTGCATTGATATTTTTCTGTCCTTCCAGTTTTTTTTATGAACTAAAACAAGTCATTTGGATGTATTTACAAACAACTGTTTTGTATTGCATATTGGTTTAATGTAATTATCTGATGTTATTACTTTCCCTGCAGTACATGGTAATGTATAGGGAAAGTATTGGAATCGTGCAGAAAATCGCAATTCAAGTTTTCAACGGATCTACACATTTCGAGCACCCTAGAACACGAAAAAAAATATATATTTAGCATGACGACGCTTGTGTGTGTCTGTTTGTCTGTGTAATGTATGTGTCCACTCTAGCTGAAAAACTAAATGACTAAATTTCACAAAATTTGGCAGCTATATCACCTGTGGGATACTTTGGCGCTGATTATATTTTTGCACGATTTGAAACGAAAGACCTGCCTTTTTTTTTTTTTTTTTTTTTTTTCCCACAAAAATCGCCAAATTTTAATATAAAACACTGCATTTGCTCAAATGTATCCCTTAAACACTTGTTTTGTACGTAATTTTTAACTATAAAAAGAATAAGATTAACTCCATAACTCTACGACAAACCGCTGTCAAGCTCTTTTAGTTTTTTCCATATTTTTTACACGTCGTCTTTAAAAATACTCCCAGTCGCCAAATGAAAACGAAAATTGAAATAAAACTGCAAATTCTGTGTCATTTCAAATAATTATCCACATTATATTGTGCTATAAAAGCAATTTAATGAATAAAAAAAAGAAAGAAAGAGAAAATTAATTTGAGTCTGTAGAAAAAGTCATGCGTTACAAACATTAGATTTGTGTGTGTGTGTGTTAGTATGCTTGTGTGTGTTAGTATGCGTGTGTGTTAGTGCGTATGTATGTTAGTATGTATATATGTTAGTGTGTATGTTTGCGTGAGTAAATATATATGTGCTATGTGTGTGTTAGTATGTGTGTTTGTGTGAGTAAATATGTATGTGCTGTGTGTGTGTTAGTGTTATTATATGTGTGTGTGTTCCCGTGAGTCTGTGAAAGCGATATCTCACGAACGCTTCGAATGAAATTTGGTACAAATATTATAATTGGTGAATACTGAAATTCTATTCATTTTAAAAGCAATCAAATGTTCTAATTTTCGAAGGAAATTTTGAAAAAATTATTAAAAAATGAGAATCTTTAATAATGTTACTAACTGATCAGTTCTTATATAATTTTTCATTAGCAAACGAATGACACATGCTTTACAACGTTAACATGAGCCGTTTTTCATATATTTCACATTTTTCTAATAAATTTATCAAAAATATTACATAAAATTAAAAAAAAATTAACTACTGTAAAATATGTTCACTTTTTATGCAATATTATTCAACAAATTTGTTGACATTGTTCTCGTAGATCTAGGTAGTTCCATTCATGAGAGAAGATTCTTGTGTAATTGTCTTGTATTTTTACGACCAACAATTCGCCCGTAGTCATTTATATATAATAATAAAAATCTGTTCTCTTTATCTGTGTGTAACGGTTGGCCATAAATTTGGGAACGTGGCGACTCATTTAGAAAAATATCGCCAACTTGGCGATATGTCACCCCACGAAAATATAGCCAAAATTGCAAATAAGATGCTAAAGTAACGGAAATGACGCGAAATTGATGAATTAATGATTAAAATATTTTAATATATGGACTATATTGCTTATTGCGGATGCTATCAATATTGATATTTGCCAATTTAGAGTTTCATGAAATATAAGTTAATTGGGTATTACGAAATAGCTTTACATGTTGTCATTTGGAAAAGTGCCCAATGTATAATTCAACATTACAAACATTGGGCAGTGGATATTATACATAATTTTATCACTATGAAAGAAGTGAATCAATTGCATTATATAGAGAAAGTGATGGGCTACCTACATCAGATTTTTTTTAATGTTATGTATTATGCCAAAACGTATAAAATCACTGCCAGTGTGCTAGGATCAACCATTCTCTCTGCAAACTTATTATGGAGGTACGTCTTTGGGCTGATGGGTTTCAAATTTTTTAACAATAGATATTTCTGGGAATTTTAAATGTAGAATATATTTAAAATAAATTTCGAAAATAATGATTTATCATTTCTGATTTTCCGAAAATAAAAATGTTTGGAAATAATGATTTATCCAAGTATGCTTGTTTTACGTCATGTTGTTTTTACTTCTGTTTTGGAGCAACTCTAAGAAAAATCATTACAAACTATTGATTGGTTGATATGAAACTGAACTTTTTAGTGATTTCGTAGATGGATATAAGATAAGCGGAACTTTACAGATGGATCTTTCGCTAGTTTGTTCTTTTTTTATTCTATCTTGCGAATCTCACTGGTGCATGTAGAGTTGTTGTTGTATGTACTTATCTAAGTTTTTCAAGCATTTAATTTTTAGGAAGTTTAGAATGTTTATATCAATGACTTTTGCAGAATTGTTGAGAGCATACTTTCAAAGTGTATCAAAGCAATTATTATTTATCTTAAATTTACTATAAATTTACTACAAATACTTAAGTTAACTGCAAATTTATTTCTCAGTTTTGCTTGCACTATAGGCTTAATATATGAGAACTGTTGTACAGAAAAGTATTATGACGAGGTCTCAAATTCGAATTCTAGTTTTAGACAGATTTAAATGTTTATGAGGATACCTGAACTTGAGTCGAACGTTTTAGAGTTAATATTTGTGTGCTTGTGTTAATGTGTATGTGTTCGTGAGTCTGTAAACGCATTATCTCAGGAACGAATAGCGTGTATTGAATGAAATTTGGTACACATATTAGGTAAAAACGGGTAAAAGTGAGGACATAACTGATGTTTAAGGATTGTAGCTGTATTGCAGTTCTTAAATGTGCAAAAATAACACATGATGTAAAAGAATAATCTTTATTCATTACAGTCATAAGAATGTGACCGTAATGTATGGCCAAATATTTTTTTATTTTGAGATGCCTAACAATTCCCAAATCGTCATTTAAAAAAAAAAATAAAAAGCTTACAAATAACAAGAAAGATCAATCATGCAGAAAGCATTGATTATGAAATACTTTTCAACTTCAATGCAATTTTTTACAAACATCTTTAAAATGCGATACATTCCTCGGTAATACTTTTAATATTATCACAATACTACATTAATTTATTATATTTGAAAACTTCATCGAAGATAATGAACTTCATTCAAATGACGGCATTGAAATATAAATTGCCTAGTTTAAACATCTCTAAAATGCGATACATTCCTCGGAAATATTTTTAAAATTATCATAACACTACAATAATTTATTATATTTGAAAACTTCATCGAAAACAAATGAACTTTATTCAAATGACGTCATCGAAATATAAATCGCTTCTATATAAAAGCAGCATTTCATTCATAAACATTTTTCAAATCGTTTCATTCATCACAATACTATAATAATTTATTTTATTTAAAAATTTGAAAAATTGTTATTTACCATATTTATTTTAAAATATGAAGCCTTTCTCATATATAAAATGAATAAACGCTTGGAAAGATATTTATTATATAATATATCTATTTTTTCTTTCTGGAGGATATAACGAGAGTCAGAATTTAATTGAATTTGATTTTCTCCCTATATTAAATAATTTTTATTTAAAAAACTACCTAACATATTTTACTGAAATTTTTTTATATATTTTATGAGATAATTTGAATATTTCCTAAAATTTTCGAAGCAATTTGTGAATTTTAAATTTGCTTAAAAAATGTTTGAAACATTAGGTCCCATAGGGTTCAATGTATTTCATTTTTTCAACCAGGGTTAAAAAAAAAAACTAATTGGGTGACATTATCCATTTATACCCCCATAGGTCCCACAGACCGTCTGAAAAATATACTAAAATTTCATTTTGATAAAGCCATTTTTACGGCAGTTATCGTGCTAACGGACAGACAGACAGACAGAATGAACAACGTCATAAATACTTTCAACTATGTTGTAAAGTGTTAAAAAGCTTTTCTCTTTGTTTGCCTGTAATGTTTAGCGATAAATGTGACAAAATTGGAGACTAGTCTAGCGAAATATTGTAATATTTCGCCTCAGATTAACCTCAAAATTGCAAAACTGACGCTAAAATAACGGACGTGACACCAAATTGATGAATGAATTATTAAGATATTTTAATTTATGGTCTATATTACTTATTGTGGATGCCATCAATTTTAATTATTGATAATTTTGAGTTGCGTAAAATATAAGTTACTTGGGTATTTCGAAATTGTTTTACATGCTGTCTGAAAAAGCTCAAAATGTACAATTCAATGTTAAAAACATGGTACCGTGGATCTTATACATCATTATTTCACTGTGAAAGAAGTAAATTTATTGCTTTAGATCGGAAAAGTTATGTGCTGTCCATATAAGATTTGATTTTTTTAATCTTTTACTATGGACAATTATGAGAAATTGATGTTTTAAGGAAATTTTTTGAAACGGAAGTGAAAATCTTTAGCGAATCCTACAGTTTCCTTCGAAATATTACGGTGAATCTAAGTCAGTCATCCTCTGAACTCTTATCTATAGCAAATCCTGAGAAATAATGAAATTCAATGAAATTTTTATAGTAAAATATATAGTATGGCAAAATTTTTACCATAATACATTTTGTTTTCTTTTTACACAGTTATATTTGAAGTAGAATATAAATAAAATATTTCTATTATATTAAATTTTCCTAAATTCATAATATCGTTATATTTCGTTTTGTCGATTACATTTTAGTAAAAATCTGATGTGGGCAACACATGACTTTCCTTATATAATGTAATGAATTTATTACTTTTACTGTAAAAAAAATAGGTTTTTCTTATAGTAGATACTAATATTCTTTCCAAAATATAGACCTTTCGACAATTCGTCGCCATTTTCATTGATTTAGCGTCATTTTTATCCATTTGGCGAGATTTTCGTTAATTTGGCAACAATTCAAAAAGTCGCCAAGTTGGCGACATTCCGCCAAATTCGTCTCCAAAATCTCGCCAAGCGTTATGGACGAAGAAATGAGTTATTCTTACAGCAGATAAATGACTATTGTCGTTCAAATACAAAAGTATTACTCAAAGTATCTTTTCTCATAGATGGAACGAGCTAGATCCACGAAAATGATGTCACCCAATTTATCGTATGGTATTACATATGAAAAGTGAACATGTTTCTCAATAAGAAATATATTTTCTTTATTTTATATGACTTTTTGATAATTTTTTTGAAAAATGTGCAATATCTCGAGAACGATTCATGTTAGCGTTCTAAAATTTATGTCAATCGTTTTCTAATGAAAAATTACATAAGAAATGTCAATTTGCGTAACTTTATTAGTGGTTTTGATTTTTTGACGATTTTTTCAAAATTTCACTCGAAAATTTAGGGGGGTTCTGAACATTCGATTGCGTATGAAAACAATAGGCTTACAGTGTTTACGGATTGTGATTTTTGTACCAAATTTGGTTTGTATCGGTCCATTCGTTCGTCAGTTATCGTCTCCACAGACTCACTGACACACACACACACACACATACACACACATACTTGCACACACACACACACACATACTTTCACACACACAAAAACACACATACACACATACTTTTACACACACACACACTCACAGAGATCACTTCAAAAATGTTTGATTCGTGATCAGGGATGCTTGAAACGTGCTCTCCCGTCGAAAACTCGAATTCGAATTTTCGACCCCGTCACAATACTTTCCTTATACATTATGTATATAAGGAAAGTAATAATATCAGTCGGCGACTTGGGAGTGAAGGTTGCACTTTTTGTGTGTTCTGACGAAAAATGCTGTTTTTGCCTTCGAAACAGGTTAATACTATAATTCTATGCTGTATGCTATTCGTATTGAAGTTATTGTAGTTGTTTTACTTTAGCAGCAGTTTGAACTGTACGTATCTTTAGCCATCTCTAGGTATCTATATGTAAAAATGATTATATATCTTATACAAATAAGCATGTATTGTATAATTTTGTTTTTACATTTCTTGCAGTAACAAAAACAAAACTGTTTCCAAATATTGATCCGTAAAGATGGAAAGTTCGTTTCGAATGATTTTGGATATGGGAAGAAATGGAACGAAAACTGAGATGATAATCAAATATTTTGTTTTTGATATTTTCTTACATGTATTACTTGAGCAAGTAACGCTGCTTCGAAATATTAATATAAGAAATTTAAATGCAACCCCGAAGCATATTTTTCATACTTTAAGATATTTATCAAACTTTCAATGCATGGACTGAAACTTTTGAAAAATATTCGGGAGAAAATTTTAAAAGTCAGAGATATTTTGTTTTTATTTATGTTAAAGTTAGTGACATTTGTAAGAGAAAGTTTGTTCTTAACTTCAAGTTTTTTTTGTGATATTAAGCTTGCAATTGTATATGAAGAAGATAGTATTTCAAGAAAATGTTGAAAAATCGCAATAATAGCAAAATCTATAGTTCTGAAGAGCAATCTTTTCCTAGGAAGTTTAAAGTTGCAATTGGAGACAAAATTTTTTGTTATACTATTGTTTTCACTGGGATATTTTAAAGCATCTATTTTTCAGGATTTGCTATACATAGAGTTTAGATGATGACTGATATGATTTAGCATCAAATTACAATGGAGGTAGGAGAGAGAGAGAGGGGATGGGGGCATTAAGGAGTTTTACTTCCGTTTGTTAAGGTCTTCTTTCCTTTCAAAATTTTACATTTTCTTTAAAACATCTATTTCTCAAGACTAGATATAGATAGAGCTTAAATAATAACTAATATAGACTTAACATCAGATTTTGAAAGTCATAGGGTAATTTGTTAAGGATTTTCACATTGAGTTCCATTTACATTTTCTGTTCACATTTCTTTCTTGAAACATATATTTTTCAAAATTTGCTATAAATAAAACCCGGTTTATGACTGATATGGATTTAGCATCCAATTTCAGAGGAAGTAGGGGGATTACTAATGATTTCCACTTCCGATTTTTTTAGCCTTCGGAAAAAAAAAACAATCATTTGTTCGAAACATCTCTTTTCCAGAATGAATGTTTCCGAGAATGGATTGAGCTTAGATAATGACTGATATGGATAAGGCATCAAATTTTTTGTGGGGTGGAGGGATTTTAAAAGGATTTCAATCTTCGATTTTTCGTGTTAAGAAATTTTTTGAAACATCTATTTTTTGAACCATCTACATTTGAAGCATCTACACAATAGGCTATACATTTAGAGCTTAGTATGACAATTGATGTGAAATCAGCATTGTATTCTGAAAGGGTTGTAGGGTTTAAAGATTTTAACTTCAGATTTTTTTAACTTCAGATTTTTTAACTTCAGATGTTAACTTCCGGTCCTAGAGATGTCACTTCCGATTCAAGAATTTATATTTTCCTTGCAACATTTATTTATCAGGATTAGTTATACATAAGAGGGATTCAATGATGACTGATATGGATTCAATATTGGATTTTGGAGGATGTTCATTAAAGATATTATTTTCCGATTCTGGATATGCCACTTTTTCCGTAAATTCGTATGCCTCAGGACCGTAGTCAGAGACGAAATTTAAGGGGGCTGAAATGAAATTCAAAGGGGGCTGAAATGAAATTCAAAGGGGGCTTAACAGTCTTGAAGGAGGGACTTACCAAAAACATAGTTAATCATTAGAATTTATTAACCATGATAGCTACTATTATATATTTCAATCCATATAAATTATTAACAAATAATTGTATATTTATATTTGTAAGCTAAAAGTTCATTACGAAAATCCATATAGCTACTATACATCAATATTAATATACAATATTAATTACAATTATTTTAACATAAGCATTAATTAGTAGCAAAGGTGTTAATGAATCGAAGAAAATTTTTGAAAATTAATACAAGTTAACTCTTAATATTAACTCTTAACTATTTATCAGTTGATTTTGACTCTATAATGTATAACAGTGAACTTCGCAATAATATAAGTGTATCCAAATATTATTGTCTTAACTTTTAAATATTTTTAAATTAAATATGCAGATAAATGGATCATCAGTATAATCACACATTAAGCTAAATTAAATAATCTTTAAAATGAAGTAATTTATAAAAAATATCATAAATAAACTTTATATGCAAAATTTGGATGACGTATTGAATGAAATTTTATATCACTACTAAATATTTAGTATTTTTATCAGGGGGGCTGAGTATACCTCTTGGGGGGGGGGGCTTAGCTCCCTGTGGCCACTGTCTGCGTATGGTCCTGGTATGACTGTATGAATTAAGTGTGCAAAATAGTTTAAAAATGCTAAATAGTTTCATAGAAAATGAAATGTACACGTTATTTACCACCATATAAAAGTCCCTTTAATATTTTTTTGTTGTTTCCCATAAATACAATAATAAAGGAAGAAGTACAGCTTTCAAAGTGTTTCAAAGTGTTTCAGGTGTGGAAGGTTCACAGCTTTCAAGGTTTTCTTCAAAGTTATCCGTGCTCACATTGAATGTGTAATAAGTTGTAACTGGCAACTAACTGCTTAAAATCATGAATTAAATTTATAACTTTTCAACATGCGGGTCTCAGAATGTTCGCTTAATCATATACCGATAAGATATTTCATGCTCCCGGAGTAAAAATTTAAATATTAAATTCCTGGATAACCAAAAACTGGTCAATCAATCGCTATGCAACAATTACACGAATTGGAGCTGTTATACTCGAGTAAACTAAGTATAACCAATTTTATGAGGAACACTTCATGCTTTCGAGAAATATTGCGCCCCTGGTCGCCAGGATGATTCTCTTCGCTAAGTGCAGAGAACAATGGCCACTGCGTACAGAAATTAACGTCTTCCAGTAGCAGAAGCGATCGTAAGTTGTGTTTCGTTTTTACTTTCCCTACGATACATTACCACAGGGTTTATTAAATTCCTGGACGTTTATGTGTTAATTAAATTCTTGGTTAATTAAATTCCTGGAGCGGGACGTTTATGTGTGTGTCTGTTTGTCTGTGCAATGTACGTATTCACTCTAGCTAAAAAAATAATTGACCCAATTTCCCAAAATATGATAAATAAGTCACTTGTGGGTTACCCTCGCACAGATTAGAGTTTGGCACGATTCTAAATAAAAGCACCTACTTTTTTTTGCGAAGTGACCCGCAAAAAAGTATGTATCCACTCTAGCTGAAAAACTGATTGACCAAATTCCCCAAAATTTGGTAGTTAAATATCATGTGAGATACTTTGGTGCAGATTAGATTTTGGCACGATTTGAGAAGAAAGAACCCTTTATTTTTTGCGAAATGGTCCATAAAATGTTTTGAAAACCTGAAGTAAAAGATTACTTGTGTTCAAATGTATCAATTAGATGCTATTATTATACTTAATTTTTGGCGACAAAAAATAGTACGATCAGCCCCATAACTAAGACTAACCTTTCTTAAGCTATTTTAGTTGTTTCGCATTTTAGTCACTCCGCATTTAAAAATATGTCCAGTCGAAATTGAAATATGTCCAACTGAAATTGCAATAAAACTGCCAATTCAGTGTAATTTCTAATAATTATGTATTTTGTGCTTTTATTCTCAATTCAATGAATTATAAAAGAAAGAGAAAATGTATTTAAATCTGTAGGTAAAGTCATGGACTGCCCACATAAGATTTTTGTTCTGATGTAGAAACAAAGTTCTCAGCTGTTAATTTGTTTGGGGGAGGGGATATCTTTTTTATTGACACTATACGTAGTTCTCATCTATTAATTAGATCTGAGTGGATTTTAATGCATGTTTTCGAACAAGTGTTCTTGGGATAGAAGCTCGGTTGTATAAGAGAGATATTTGGTGCTGACGTAAAATGTATATTCAATAGTGTTTATAATTACGTTATTGACGTATATAATATTCTGAATATTATAGCCTGAAAGTTATTCAGAATTGTGTAAAAAAACTGTGACAATACAAAAACACGAAATGAGTTCGAGTTATAAAAAGTGTACGACGGGGACAATTTTGTGTTGTTTAAATTTCCAAACCTGTATTATAAAATGCATTAAAGCACGTAAATTTGAAATTTCAAAATACCATATATACACTTTTCATTAAAATGAATCTTAATAAAATAAAATACTTTCTTATATTGATCGGATACGCTCAAAGTAAACCGAAATTTTGTTTCCGAAACTTTTAAAATGTAATGGCTATATTGAAAAATGTATTACAAGTAATTGAGTTTTTTTCCAAAGTCATATTTGGAACAGCAGAAACTTTCTTAAGAAGCATAATTTTTCTTTCTTTAGTTTTCGATCGTTCAAATTGAGTAAAGAAGTTTCGAACAGACTACAATATAAGCTAAAAGCCTTTAATTTGAGACTTCAAAGTTTTCTCGAAGTTCCCTAATATTATTTTTCAGAATGCTGTGCTTATATTTATTGCTTCAGACGTGTAAAATGTTTAGAAGCGCGCTCCTTTTAAAGTTTAAATATGTACTTTCTGGTTGGAAAAATTACAAATTTATGTTTGGAAAGCAAGAGTATATTTAGTAAAAATATTGGACTAGAATTGGATAAGGGTATATCATATTTGATTCAAAGAACACAGTTTTTCTTCAGGGAGCCTGGGAGTTATTTGAGTTTTCGAATTAAATCAACTTAATCCCTTTTTGGGCATCACTACAATAAATGCAATTCAAAATCCTATAACGTGACCCAATCGTTGTTTGGGCCTCTATTTATTCAATTATTATAATTTTATAAGCAAGGACAGTCAGCAGAAGCAAGGAAGACACCCAGCCCTGTGGCTATATACCTGAGAACCTGCTGCTTTTCAGATGGTCAGCTGTCTGTTGTCTGCTAAAGGGCCATAAATGAAAGAACAAACTTAGTTCCCAAAGAAACTATTGTGTAATTATAAAATTTGTAAAAAAACCTTGCAGTCCCAACGGTGAGTCGAATCGTGGATGGACCAGACCAGCTGGCGATCTACCTTACGTTGTGAAATTGGCGCTCACTATGTCTGGTTTCACTGAATCTGTGCTAATTATACAAGGGTCACGTTTAGGCATAACTATAGTAACCTACATGGATAATTCGTTCGGACGATATTATAAAGAACTCTGTTGCCCCAACCGCAATCGAACAGCCAAACTTTGTACTGGCCAGTCGACGGTTTATCCATGAGCTTCTGGGGCGGAATTGCAAACTTTTATCATCGAAGTAGTTAGTCTCTGCAAATTTATTTTATCTATATAAATAAAATTGTAATTTGTGCTTCTATCTGTCAGTTTATTAGCTCGTCTCCGGCGAACCCCACTTTTTTCCATTATTCTAAAATTTTAAATATCAGAATTATTTTAAAATTTCAAATACCAGAATTATTCTAAAATTTCAAATAACAGAATTATTCTAAACTTTCAAAAACATATACTCTACATATTAAAATGCTTACAACTTGTGGTAAATACGTTATATATTTCGTACGAAGAACAGGTATACAATTAGTGTATAAAAGGCTTGCATTATATTTTAAGCTATCTAAAATTTAACAGTGAATGATTTTCTGCTATATTTTTTTTCTGTATGCGTTTTGATTACCTACTTTATATGGCAAAAAAATCTGATGTGGGCAACACATGACGTTCCTTATATAATGTAATGAATTTACTACTTTCACAGTAAAAATATAGGTTTTTCTTATAGTAGATACTAGTATTCTTTCCAAGATATTGAATTTTCGACAATTGGTCGTCATTTTCATTGATTTAGCGTCATGTTTATCCATTTGGCGAGATTTTCGTTAATTTGGCAACATTTCAAAAAGTCGCCAAGTTGGCGACATTCCGCCAAATTCGTCGCCAAAATCTCGCCATGCGTTATGGACGAAGAAATATGCTATCCTTACAGCAGATAAATGACTATTGGCGTTCAAATGCAAAAGTATTACTCAAAGTATCTTTTTTCATGACTGGAACGAGCTAGATCCACGAGAATGATGTCACCCAATTTATCGCATGGTATTACATATGAAAAGTGAACATGTTTCTCAATAGGAAATATTTTTTTTTATTTTATATAACTTTTTGATAATTTTTTTCAAAAATGTGCAATATCTCGAAAACGGTTCATCTTAGCGTTCTAAAATTTATGTCAATCGTTTTCTAAAAAAAAAATTACATAAGAAATGTCTATTTGCGTAACTTTATTAGTGGTTTTGATTTTTTGACGATTTTTTCAAAATTTCATTCGAAAATTCAGGGGGGGTTCTGGACATTCGATTGCGTATAAAAACAATAGGCTTCCAGTGTTTACGGATTGTGATTTTTGTACTAAATTTGGTTCGAATCGGTCCATTCGTTCGTCAGTTATCGTCTCCACAGACTCACTGACACACACACACACACACACACACATATACACACACACACACACACACACACACACACACACACACACACACACACACACACACACACACATACACAGCCATCACTTCAAAAATGTTTGATTCGTGATCAGGGATGCTTGAAACGTGCTCTCCCGTCGAAAACTCGAATTCGAATTTTCGACCCCATCACAATACTTTCCTTATACATTATGTATATAAGGAAAGTAAAAAGTTCATATGAATTATTAAAGAATAGAGTAATCTTTAATTTTGAAATATAAAGGCGAGTTCACCACACATATATTACAAGGTATCAGGGTGCTTTAAGTCCTTTCTTATCTCACAAGAAATCGAATAAATGTGACTCTTCAAAGATAAATAACAAAAATCTGATGTGGGCAACACATGACTTTCCTTATATAATGTAATGAATTTACTACTTTTACAGTAAAAAAATAGGTTTTTCTTATAGTAGATACTAATATTCTTTCCAAGATATTGAATTTTCGACAATTAGTTGTCATTTTCATTGATTTAGCGTCATTTTTATCCATTTGACGAGATTTACGTTAATTTGGCAACATTTCAAAAAGTCGCCAAGTTGGCGACATTTCGCCAAATTCGTCGCCAAAATCTCGCCAAGAGTTATGCACTAAGAAAAAAGTTATTCTTACAGCAGATAAATGACTATTGGCGTTCAAATACAAAAGTATTATTCAAAGTATATTTTTTCATGAATGAAACGAGCTAGATCCACGAGAATGATGTCACTCAATTTATCGCATGGTATTACATATGAAAAGTGAACATGTTTCTCAATAGGAATTTTTTTTATGTGACTTTTTCATAATTTTTTTGAAAAATGTACAATATCTCGAGAACGGTTCATGTTAGCCTTCTAAAATTTATGCCAATCGTTTTCTAATGAAAAATTACATAAGAAATGTCTATTTGCGTAACTTTATTAGCGGTTTTGATTTTTTGACGATTTTTTCAAAATTTCATTCGAAAATTTAGGGAGGTTCTGAACATTCGATTACGTATAAAAACAATAGGCTTACAGTGTTTACGGATTGTGATTTTTGTACCAAATTTGGTTCGAATCGGTCCATTCGTTCGTCTGTTATCGTCTCCACAGACTCACTGACACACACACATACACACATACTTTCACACACACACACACACACACACACACACACACAGACATCACTCCAAAAATGTTTGATTCGTGATCAGGGATGCTTGAAACGTGCTCTCCCGTCGAAAACTCGAATTCGAATTTTCGACCCCGTCACAATACTTTCCTTATACATTATGTATATAAGGAAAGTAATAAGCAAGCAATAAGTGATAAGTAACTATTAAAAATAAAAATTGAAGCTAATATAAGTTCCAGAAATGAATTACAAGTATATTATATATAAAAAAATATCTCAATGAATTACACCAATCTGAGTTCAATTGAAACAAATATGGCATTAAATCTCTTTGTTTCTAAATCTTTTGTTTTAAGGTTAAAAGATGTATGAAAGCAAATTAAATGCAAGCTAAATATTCAAGAATCGTAGAAGGTACAGTAAACGATTAAACCTTCGTTCACATATACAGAATATGCAAATATGCAAAACATGACTCATTTAAATAAGAACGCTATCAAACTGTTTGAATATTTGAGAAAACTTTTATGTTGTTTTAAATTCAGATATACGTATAACAAAAAGTCTTGAAGTGCAGGCAGAGTAAGTGCAGGCAAATTTTCCGAGACTGGTGATGAATTTTAAAACCGTGACACTGTGATTGTTTACAGTTTATTTAATACAACATTTTAAATTTTAGAATTTTAGAAGTTTCTGAATTAATTTTATAAATATTAATTCAGAAACATAATTAATTCATCTTTAATTATGTATATTAAAATGTAAAATGCACCCTATTCTATTAAGATATGTAATATATCTTAATAAATTCTATATATTCAGATGTATAATGCATATTATTCCATTTGTTAAGATGTATAATATATCTTAATAAATTTTATTTATTGCTAGAAAATGAACATGGTGTTATCCGGGATTTAAGATGCAAGCTTTTGATTGCAATCACATCGGAACTCCGAATTTTTGAAAACGATTGTTTCAACAAGCGTATCATTTTAGTGCAAGAGCGCTAAAACGATACGCTTGCTTATAACAACAACAACACCAACACCAACAAAAAATCCCCTATTCCGATGGTGTTAAGATCCTTGGTGTCTGATATCTTGTGTGATTACATCATCAACACAAAAAAAAAATATTTTTTTAAAATTCACGAAATTTCTTCTATTAATCGTGTGGATTCCGTCCAAAATCGGTTTGAAAGAGAAATTTTCGATTTTCACAATGGTGGACACTCTGTGATAATACTTTTGATCGCAAAGGAATATCTTTATGTAAAAATTACTCAAAATCATAAAATAACTCAGAAACTGTTTCGAATTAAAAAAAATAGAAGAGGTGCACCTTCCTGGGTCCTGAAGTACACATATACTAAAATTCGTAGCCGTTAGTCGTTTAGATTTTTCGTTACAGACGACACCGATGATAAAACAGACAGGCATCTTCCTTTATTATTATAGAAGATGTATAATGCATCTTAAGCTCCTTTTTCCACAGCTCCTTGCCCCATTGTTATACATTTACTTATATAACAGTGGGAACACTTGTATAACAAGTTACTTGCATAACAAGTAGAAATTGTATGTATTATGTAACAAAATAAAGTTTATTATTATTATCATTATTATTATTATTATTTTTATAAATAATTCCATTTAAGAAACTTATAATTTTTACAATAAGACACAACGTATCCTTTTTAGGCATATCGTGCTTTCTTAGGCTGTGGGAATATAGTTTGATTTGCTGTATAACTGCTTTTTGTGTATTTGAGGACTACAGTTATTGAATTTAGGAGGAACTTAATTGGGGGTCATCTCTAGATCTTGAGCCAACCACTGTACTCATTGAGATGCTTAACCTCCATAAGGACTACAGTAACTGAATTTAGGAGGGACTTAACTGGATCATCTGTGGATCTTGAGCCATCTGCTGGTACTCATTGAGATGCCTAACCTCCATAAAGAGCTTTACATTTTTCTCCCCCTGTTTTAAGATCGGGATTCTATATCTAACTAATCTACTTTTGACTGTCAATGCAATATAGTATATGACAATTAAAATGATTATGATACAAGGTGTTCGAAAAGCCCCACTCATCATATTTTAAATGTTAAAAAGTATCCTTTCAAATTTTGGTTTATTCCCAGGATACAAAAATGAGTCCGAGTTTCTGGATAACTAATGCTTTTATTTAAAAGCACCAATGAGCATAAACAAGAACAACATACACCTTATAACACTATAGCTATTTCACAAGATCACAAAAATAACTGTCAGGTAATAACTGTCAGGTAATAACTATCAGGTACAATAAAAGAGCAATTAAATACTCAACTAACCCACAAAACCACTGACGTATCTCACAATGTAATTTGACTCGTATTACACCAATTCTGTCCAAATGAACGATGAATCAATCCATTTTATACTCTCCGGAGAAATCTCTGGAAAGTGGGAGTAAAATAGAGAGTTCTAGAGAGAAAAATAGAAAATTCCAGTGGTTTCCGAAATTCGACAAGAGTAGTTACCAAATCTGTCGCCAAGGTTACAAAAAGTGCCGCCAAGGTAAGGTAACCCTAGCTTTACATAATTGCGATGGTTGCCTGTAAAAGTGTTTTCTCCTTGTAGGAGAGCAAAGCGCGGTAAAGCACTTTACATATTCGTAACCATATAGTGTACCCAGAAATAGAAAATAGAAGAATTTTGTCTCAGTTAGGTGGCAATAATATATCCTAAAAATATATCATAAACATCGTTTGCTTTTTTGCTGAGTCAGACGATAATTACAGGTATTTTTTAATCAATCGAAGAATGTGACGTTTTCCCAGCGTGAAGAAAAATAGATTATCAATATTGTCAGCTTTTGTAACGCATCAGACAGTACCTCTTTTTAATCAATTGACAGACACATATATTTCAATCAATTGAAGAATTTAGCCTCTTTCCAGTATGAAAAAGTGTTTATTTCAAAGCAATATTTTCTAGCCATTCTTGTGAAAGTTTCAAAAAAGTTCACTGAAGAGTTTAAGAGACGTAATCTTTATTTTAGACAGTTTGTCCTGAGTTAAAATGGAAGACCTGCCTGTTGTCGCTTTGTCTGCAACAGATACAGATGATTACCTACATGTTGTATCAACAGATACAGTTGATACAATAGATACATAATTACTGAATTAGGGGTGTTAAGGCATGGGCATTTCTTCTGAAATCCTTCAGTGTGGCACTTTAATAAAAATGACTGGAGAAATGTTACTCTAAAGTAAACACCTTTTCACACTTGATAAAGGCTCAACTCTTTAATTAATTAAAAGAGGAGTGTCTGTCATTTGATTAAAAACAGGTACTGTCTGAAGCGTTAAAAAAGTTGATAGTATCTATAATGCATTTTTCAGGGTGTATTAGTGCCATCTAATTAAAAATTAACTGAAGTATGGCTCAACTCGACTTGCCAAAATCAATTTTTATGTAGCGTGTGAAATTATGTGTTTTAATTTTTTTCAAATATTACTAATTTTTCAAGAAAAAATTTGAAAAATTTATATCAGTGGTCCAAATGATCACAATAATAGCATGTTACCCTTCATTTTAAAGGGGTTCGAAAAAATCTTTCGGTTTATATCAAGTTTGATAATGTATCCCTTCGGGGGAAACTCCCCCCCACGAGACGTTACGAACCCAAAAATTGTATCATGGCTATTTTTTTCTACAATGATTGAAATCATTAAACCATAAAAAACCCTATTTATGTATAATTATGTCAAATGTTGGCTTATACTGCCATGTTAAGAAAATATAAAATTTCGAAGCTTTCGCTTGAATTAAAAAAAAAATCCTATCTATTTCTAGATTTTTGTTTAACAAATGTGGGATAGAAAGGAAAATCCATTAATATCTGTGTCAGAAATCTTGTGCACAAGAAATCGCCCACAGACATTCGACAAAGAGAAGGACATCACTAGTATACCGGGTGATTCAAAAGTTCGGAGCAAAAGTAAAACGCTATAAAAATATCTATGGGTCGGAGAGACGTGCAGTTTGCAGATTAATATTCACCGTAGTGAGGGATTTTGTGTGACATGAAAAAAATCAGTTCAAACTCTCGACACTCGGGGGGGGGGGGGGGCTGCGGCAGATAAAGCCATGAAGGTGACTTATGCATGGGGTGGAGATGATTGCACACATGACTGGCCTGCGAGATTCCCAAATCTCACACCGTATGATTTCTCGTTGTGGGGATACCTAAAACCACGAGTCTATAGAGGAAAGCCCAGTCCTTACCAGCACTGAAAGGCGCTTTACGGCAGGAGGTAGCAGCCATTCCCGTTAATACGCTGTTTCATGCTGTATCAGCCGTAATACCGCGACTGCACTCAGTACTAATATGTGGTGGTGGACACATTGAGCACTTGCAGCTGTAAATCATGCTGAAATAAAATATCTCATTTCACAATTACTACCTCGCATTGTTTTCTTCGCGGCAGCGCTCCCCTAGTGTCGAGATTTTGAACTATTTTTTTTTCATGCCATACAAAATCTCTCACGGTGAATATTAATCTGCAAACCGCATGCCTCTCCGACCCATAGATATTTTTTTATAGCGTTTTACTTTTTCTCCGAACTTTTGAATCATCCGGTATACACAAATAGTCAAAACGTGTTCAGGAGGTCCTAAAACATATATTGGCATTAGAATATCGAAATTGAAAATTTTCTGAAAGAAATACTTTATATTATATTCCATAATATGAGAAGGTAAAAATTATCAGGTCTTTATGCAGTCACACGATTCAGGTTTACACTATAATTTTATCTGTCACCACAAAGTGACTACTTTAGGTTGATATTTCTATGTGTCTCAGTGTGTTTTTGAAAAGAAAAACTAAGGAACTATATCAATTTCCCAAGCTTTTCATTTATCGTTTCCCATTTTTAGATAATTGCAATTCGAGTTGCTTCAATTAGCGCAGTTATAGTTACATATTTATGCAAAGTAAATATTTTATTTTAAAAATATTGCTCAATATTTTATGTCCGAAAAAAAAAGTTAAATTAAAATGTATTTAATTAATATGTTTATGCTAGGTAAATATTTTATTTCAAATATATAGCTCATTATTTTATTTCATTTCTGAGAAGCCATACATCAACGAAAAATAACTTACACTAAAAAAATAACTTAACTCAGGTTCTCGTCACTAAAATTAAGTGAAGTAAAACCCGCTTATTTTAAGTGACGAGAACTTGAGTTATTTGATATGAAATCATGTATATTTTCCTAAAGAATGCGACATGAAAAGTTATTTGTTAATGCTGCAAAAGAAAATACCAATTTATTTCAATTAACGGTTTTGCATTGAGACGTTTAATAGCGTACGTAGAAGAATTATAAAATAAAATAAAAAAATAATAATTACTCTTAAATGTCCTAAGCGTTTCGAAATTTCCATTATTGAATTTTTATATCGAACTTAGGTAATTGTTTTCATGAAAAACATTTCAAAAAAAGGATTTATGGGTAGAAATAACATTCGTTACATTTAAATGTAATTAAATGTTTTAAAAATGTTCCTTATGGAACGTAAAAATAACGTTTAATTGCTTTCAAAAGCTTGTAAGAGAAACGGAACCGCCATCAAAATAGTTTTATTATAATATTTAGTATTTTCTGTTTTTTATAACAATCCAATTTGAGTAAGGAAATTGAGATATGAAGAACAAATATACCGATGGAGGAAACAGAATAAAATATTTAAAGTGCGAGTTTCAAATTTGTCATACATTCATATTCCATAGTATTTATCATTACTTGTATCACAATTATTATCAAACTGAACAGGTAAAAGCGAAAAACATAGTTCTTTAAAGTAACTCTTTTTTATTTGTATATGACTTTAATGTATGCCAAATGCATCTCTCTATATTAAAACTGACGCTGCCGTTTCTGCCGCAGCTGTTTGACGAATTTCTCGTTTTTCGAGATTCTTTGCTTCGTACCGTAAAAACTATTGCATATAAAATTATGAAATTTGGCACACTTGTAGAAAAATCGGGGAATACGCTGAAATAAACCGTTTTTTGATATATATTGTAGTTTGAGAAATATATAATGTCAAAATTAAAGACAAAATATTTGAGCCGCGAGTTCGCGTCCTAGACTAACAATAGCAAGATCATGAATTTCTGCAGGCGGGTACCTACATGGGTGAATTTTGCAAGAATGCAAATGGATTTTGCAATTAATGCAAGACGGAGCCTCTTTTTTAATTTCGATGTAGATGTTGAGATATTTTACTTTTTATGCATTTCTGAAGTGAACTTTTTTTTCGTATCGGCATGTTTATTGGTGTCTCGTACCGTAAAAACTATAGCATATAAAAATATTAAATTTGGTACATTTATAGAGAAATATAGAGTAATATGATGAAATAAACCGTTTATCGATTTAAACTTTAGTTTGGCACAAAATAGCTCGCGAAGCGAACTCAGGATCAAGGAATTCAGTTTTTGGATTCCCTGGGATGAGAAAAGTCCCTGTTTTTACCACTTCCGAAAAATAGGCAGGGATAGAAAATAGATTTTTGAAAGTGGAATTTTTAGGAAAGATAGGTATGAAGCGAGCTCTGCGAACTCAGCAAGTAGGAGGCGAAGCCTCTCGAAGGGGTTGCGCGAACCGAGCCTCCTAGTTTATTAAAATGTATGTAAATTTTTGACAGAATCCAGGAAGGGGATCAATTCAAAGTTGATGAAATGTTGTATTGGCATAGAAAATACGTATGTGTGTAAATAAATGTTGGATAAAATCAGAAAATGGTAGAAGTAGATCGAAAATTGCTTTCAAGATTTGACCCAAACAGGGAAACCAACCTAAATAAAACAGTGTAAAAATACCGAGATTTGATTTTTGCAAAGACACTACGATTTATGGCACCAATTTTTCAATCATGACTATTTCAGTGAACAGGATGCTATCCAGTATAAAAAAGCAGAGGAATGAAATCGTACATATCTGAAGTTTTCCTTCAGATGCGTACGATTGCTCATATCTGAAGTTTCAAATACAATTTTAAGTCCGAAAAAGGATAATGCAGGTTCA
The DNA here is from genome assembly GCA_951213105.1 of Amaurobius ferox. NCBI lineage: Eukaryota > Metazoa > Arthropoda > Arachnida > Araneae > Amaurobiidae > Amaurobius > Amaurobius ferox. The sequence continues at coordinate 22,769,660 of OX578137.1, forward strand.
ACTTTAACTGTTAAAGGAAAAGCTATAACCCCAATTAAGACTAGTCGTCCCCTTCCTCTAATAAAAATTTTGGGGGGAGGGCGGCACTCTCCTGACGTCCAGGTCCCAACTCGAGTGTTATCCGTTTCCCTATGGGCGGCCCTGTGGCTCTATTCTAAGCTTGTTTGTAGATATATATAAGGCGCTCTTATAGCGGATTGGAAAACTCTATTGCAAACATAATAGAGTTTGTAGCTCTGCTATAGTAACGCCCTCTATCATTCGACAGGGGACTACGAACGACAAGCTTGGAATAGTACCCCTGATTCAAATCCCGGCTGAAGCACTAGTTCTTTACAAAGTTTAATTTCCACAGAATGGCATATGGATGTTTTAGTCGATCTCTGAGGAGCATTACTCCAGTGGAAAAATGACTTAACAATATATTTTAATAGTAAGTAACACGCTCATTTAAAATGTGCTAAAAACTAGTGAACATTTGGCACAATTGATATTCACATGTTCTCAAAACCTGCTTGTAAGGGCGTCAGGATCTTCCAACACAGATAATAGAATCCATATACCGGTTTCAACCCTATTAAGCTCTCATCTGAGTGAAACAGCCTTTATCCGCAATGACGGCAAGAAAACCTGCTATGTGTCACAATTTTGAGAACCTCAATGGGAACTAACAAATTCAATCCAACCACGTAGGCATGAAAATCCTGATTTGGGGAACGCCCTTTATAGGCGAATTCTGTGAGTACTAAGCCTCGAATAGCCTGAATTCACTTTTAAAGAAATTTTAATATAGCAGCGTGATCTGATTGAATTTTTCAGTTCCCATAGAGGATTGATAAATGATGCCATATAGCAGGTTTTTTGTTGCCATTCCTGATATCAGCTCATGCGCGCATAATAAGAACGAATCCTATACATTCCTGCTGTTATCTGCAAATGCCTGTGTGATCCTTAATTCAGTCACATATTTTTCTAAAGAACAAACAAATGAGAATATTGATTTGTTCTAACTACAGAAGCAAAGCACTTAGTTTCAATTAGCATTTTTTCTGCTATTTAAGGTTTAATAACATGGACTGAAGAACAATAAAATAAAATAAATTACAGTCAAACATCTAAAAACTTTTAAAATTTTAATTGCATTTTTATGGCGAAACCAATTAAAATGATTTCTGATAGAAATTAAAAGCATTTTAATTAAGCGTAATTAAAATGTTGAAATAATTCCTTACATGTAATGGGAACAGAAATGTGAAGGCTTTTAAAAGCTTTTAAGATACGAAAGATTAAAATTAATTCTTTATAATATTTGCTCTTATTTTTTACTTAACTAAACTGGCCAATTTTTTACATTCTTTTATTATTATATAAAACTATTAAGCCCGTCAAAGACAGGGGAACTAACCCCTATTACAAAATAAGGTTGAACTTTTTCTTGATAAGTTTTATTTGCCTTAACAATGTATGGTGCTTTGCTTTCGATAATAAAAATTGGCCAATTAGCTTCTGCTACGTGGTTGAGTTTCAGTCTGTTAGGATACCACGGGGGGGGGGGGGGGGGGACTTCAGGAGGATTCTGAAAACTCCCGGGGTTGGGGAGAAATCAAGAAGCCTACTCCGCTAGGTTCGGTTCAGTGACGGAAACTATAAATGTGAAAGGATTCAGCTTTTTATGTCACCGGAATGAAGCGTGGGTGGGTGGGTAGGGCTTCGAAAAACCTTTCTATTCCTCCTATAATCTTCATTCCAGGGGGATTGAAAGGCTAGACTCTGACGTTAAGCTATGTTTGGTGGTTGATATTATGCGTAAAGATTCCCCCTTCTCGATCGCCCTTCTGAAAGGCCTGAAAAGAATTTTAGAACCCCATTTTCTCCGTTCCCAGGGGTAAATGGAAAATCTGGCTTCGTTAGGTTTTGCCTTATGACTGATAAGTGTGCAAAGATCCAGTCTGTGAGGTTACTGGGGTACTTCTGAAATATCTGGATAGACACAAGCATGTTAGACAATTATTATATAGTACAGATTTTTCGAAATTTTTTTAATTTGAGTTGTGAATACAAGAACTCAAGAACGAATACTTCTATCGTTATAAAATTTTATGTGCAGATACATTATATTAAAAACTGGAATTAGATGGAATTTTTAGTACACGGCTCACAACTGAAATCGCAACACCATGAAGAAATTGACATATCCTTATGAAATTTATAGAATATAATTGTAACGTGGAGATGTGCAAATGATCAAAAAATCATACCTAGAAAATGAAATCATGGAACTTTATTGACATTAGATCAATATGGAATAGGCATACCGCGAGCGGCTATGCAGGATTGAATACGACGAAGCATTCAGTCAGTGAGATGGTCAATGGTGTGCTGAGGGATGGCATTCTACACAGTATGCAATTGGGTTTGTAACTGAACATGGTTTGCTGGAATTGGAAGTCCCATATATGCTCAATTGGCGACAAATCCGGAGAATATGCTGGTCAAGGCAGGATATCAAAACCTTGTTGACTATTCATTGTCACCCGTGCAGTATGTGGCCTGGCATTATCCTGTTGAAAAAACAGTCCGAGCCTGGTTGACAGATATGGCAGTACTACAGGTCTCACAATGTCAGAGACGTATCGTTGAGCCGTGATACTGCCAGAAACGTGAACCAAAGGTGCTCGTCGACCAAATGTTATACCAACCCAAACCATGGTACTTCTTAGGGGGATGAGTGGCGATTGATAGAAAAAGCTTCCTGATGGCGTTGTTGAAAGCGCCGCTATACTCGAGTAAGGCCATATGGCATGCCGAAACAGAATCGTGATTCATCCGTGAACAGAATGTTTCACCATTCTGTCTATCAATTGCGCCTCACTTGACACCATTGGAGGAGACGTAACTGGTGAAGACGTTGAAACGGCAGGTGTCGAAAAGGTCGTCTACCTCGGAGTCCTGCGTCATGCAAATGTTTTCGAATTGTTTGCGTCGGAACTATGCTACCTGTAGTGTGGGATAAATGTCGTTGTAGCACGGTTACTGTGGTAAACGGCTCCCGTGCAACGCTTCTCAGAAGCATACGATTTTCACGTAGTGTGGTACACCTGGAAGCTCCACTACATGATTTTTGTGTCATTTCGTTGTCTCTTACGAACCGTAACAAACGCCGTTGAACTGTGCTCACATCACGACCCAATAGTTCCGCGATCCTTCGAAGACTCATTACACTCTCACGTAAAACAATAATTTGTTGCCGTTCCGCTGACGACAATTGAACGTATGCGGTACGTTGACGTACTCTTGGCATACTGTGATGACTTTTACAACCTGAAACCAATGATGCTACAAATTAGCTGTGATATCGCTCCTTTTTTGACCTGACGCTTTTATGCTGCTCGGCAAGGTGTTACGTCACTATGCGTAACATTTGCATATCTCGCCTTGTTGTTTCCATTCCCTGATTTGCATAAAGCTACACCCACACTTTATGGTGTTGCAATTTCAGTTGTGACCAGTGTATTTGTCATGATTAAAACTGGAATTATTCACATTTTAATATGTTCGATAAATTTGTATAATCTCTTGTTTAATTTCTTCTTTAATCTTGTTTTATATGGCTCTCATTGCTCATTTCACTTCGTCTTGTTCGACTTAATATTTTCTTACTATTTATTTGCCCTCTCATCTTGTCAGTCTTGCATTGTTTTCATCTTTTCCTTATTATAGCCTCTTGTTCGGCACTGTATAATTCTGTCATCTTGATTAACTATTCCTTTCATCGTTTTTCTAGTTGAAGGAGCCATATGCTTGTCAGTTTCAGCAATCCGACTTCTGACGCCAAACTGTCACAATGTATTCTCTGAAATCGTAGGTCTCTCAAGTTATAAGAATGAGTCCAAATTTCTGGATAACTAATACTTTTATTTAAATGCACTAATAAGTGTAAACAGGAACAATATACAGCGTATAACTCGCTAACTATTATCTTAAAATATCACTAAACGACTGTCAGATACAATAAAACAGCAATAAAATGCTCAGCTAATTCGAAAAATAGCTGGCACTATTCTCAGAACACTGACGTATCTCTCAGTTTAATATAGCTCGTATCACTTCCACTAATCTCCAACTGAGCGATGACTCACTTATTTTATATACTCTCCGTAGAAACTTCCAGAAGGGGCTCCAAGAATATTTGTTATTTGGAGAAAGTTCTAGTACATTTGAAAAGTCGTTAAATTAGCCATAAATCGTTACATCCTTCCTCGAAATTCAAAATATAGCAAACATACATTACGTAATAGAACTGGCTGCCTGTAAATGTATTTTTTCTTTGAATAGAGTAAAGGCCTTGGATAGAAGCAAATGTCTGCTATATATTATTTGAACAGAGGAACTTTTCGACATATTGACACAATGAAACTTTTTACACATTCGTAAAAGTAGTTATCATAGGGGTACGCGATGTAAAAAAGTAGGTCTTAGGGTGTACGCGATTAGAAGGCGTCTACTGTTCCAGACCACCTGGAGCTGAAGATTCTGGAAAATAAAAACACGTTACTAACTTCCTATCACCGGACTCAGAAACAGGCAATAATTTCGGATTTATTTAGATTGAACGACTTTGAATGTATTTTGGATCTTTCAAAATAACGAGTTTGTTAACTCTAATCCAATAGTATTATCGACGTCACATGATTGAGTTAGAAAGGAGAGGATCAAACTCTTATGAGTGAAACTCTTGAAAATGCCACAATGCTTTGAGAACTACGTATATCTAGGTTGTTAGTAATGTAGCTGCAATTGCTAGTTGGTACAACAGAAAGGAGTAGTATATGCATTTTTGATTATTTTTAAATTAAGGATTTCTTAATTATGAGTATAATTAACTGATATTTTTTCTTAGTTGTTGGATAGAGTACATAATATAAGGAGATAAAAATAAATTGAAAGGTAAGTAATTTTGAATACGGAGGAATATTCTTTATTGCTTCAGTTCTAATTTGCATTGCGCTAATAATTTATTTATACAAAATTGATAGTTTAAATAAATACTTTAAACCCTTCGGCATAGAAATGTATACAGTGCAGAACTAGTACTTAAACCAGCGACACCTGAATGATTATTTCAAACGATATTAGCGTTTTCTTAATATGAAGTTTGAACTCCTTTTACCTCCGTGGATAGACCTAACGTGTATATTCATGAATCATTCTATACAAAGTTATCAGAATACTTAAGGATCTTTCTAAGAACTTTTTTACTTTCCCTGTAATAGATGGCAATGCATATTATTGTATAGGGAAAGTATTGGAATCGTGCCGAAAATCGCAACTCGAGTTTTCGATCTACACGTTTTGGAACTTCTGAACACGAAATAAATATTTTTAGTGTGACATCTGTGTGTGTATCTGTGTATCTTTGTGTATGGTACTGTGTGTGTGTGTCTGTCTGTGCGATTTTTTATCCATTCTAACTGAAAAACTAATTAATCGATTTTCATAAAATTTGGTAGGTAAGTAAGTCCCTTGTGAGTGACCTTGGTGGTGATTATATTTTGGTACGAAACGGAAAAAAATACCCTGCCTTTTTAGCGAAATGGCCCGAAAAAATTGCCTGCATCCACTCTAGCTATAATACTAATAGACCAAATTTCACAAAATTTGGTAGATAAATCCCTTGTAGGTTAACCAGTTGCTGATGATTAGATTTTGGTACGATTCGGTGAAAAATAATCTGCCTTTTTTTGCAAAATCTAAATATAAAAGACTACGTATACTTAAATATATCAATTAAATGCTTATTTTATACGTAATTTTGACGGCGAAAAGAATAAGACCCACCCCATTACTCTAGGACCAGCCAGACATTTAAGTTTCTTCGCAATTTCGCTACGTCACCTTTGAAAATAAGATCAGTTACCCTATGAAAACAAAAATTGAATTAAAAATGCAAATTCAGTGCCCTTTAAAGTAATTATGGCTGTTACTTTATGCCATTAAACTCAATTTAAAGAATTATTGAAGAAATAAAGAGAACGCGAACATGAGTCTGCAGGGAAAGTCATGTGCAGCTCACATCAGATTTTTTACTTTTACACTCATGATTGAAACTTTTTTGATATCTTCTACTGTTTTAATCTTAGTGTAGCAATATTTAAAAACAATTGTTTATACCCGCTCCATCAATCTTTCTTCTTATCTCTCCCATACCTAAGCATTATAGCGATATATTATGCAAATATCCTTCCAATATAAATGCTACTGGAGTAATGAAGTTCCTTTGTTTTTGATTCTATTTTTATGCTGCAGATCAAGAAAATCCATAAATCTTTCTTTCCGGGAACATTTCGATATTAACTTCAAAAATCAAAGTTAACATTTCTTTTAAAATGTAGCAGATAGCTCCGAATAGTTTCAATTGCAAAATCAATATTTTGAATGAACATTGATTCAATCTTTTGAAAGTATTGTTGGGATGATAGTTTATCAATGAAAACACGGAAATCCACTTTTGAAAATTACTTTAAAGAGATAAATGTTAATGTTTGAAGTGATATCAATAATTTTCATTGCTTTTAACAGCGGATATATAAATTTAAAATACACATAGGCCATGGTTAAATAATAATTTTTTCGAACAACACGCTGGATTTTAATCCGAATAATTTATACCCGTAAACAAGCATAGAATTATGTATAAAAAAGAAAGATCAATCAAGCATAAATCATTGATTATGAAGCATTTTCCAACTGCAATTTTATATAAACATCTCTAAAATGCGATACATTCAGCTGCGATATTTTTTTAATTATCACAGAACTACAATAATTCATTTCACTTGAAAACTTAAAACTTCATCGAAAAAAATGAACTTTATTCAAATGACGTCATCGAAATATAAATCGTCTGGTTCTCGATGCAAAAGCAATAAATATTTCATTTATACCCTTTCATTCCAGACCAGAATTTAATAATTTTGCGTGAAAAAAATTCATCAATTCTTATACAACTCATCTTACAATCACTTGTTTACATTCTGCATCCATTAAAATTAGGCTTCGTTGTAGAAATAATCAAAGTTTGATGATCATATAAACTCAAAATTATTGTAATTGCGTTGCCGCAGAATATAGATGCATAGAAAATACGCAAAAATAAAGCGATTTTAGGACGGATGCAGCATTAATATAAATTTAAAAGAACTTTAAAAATCACGATTTTTACTCTGGGAGAAGAAGTGGATACCATATATTATTCTGAAGTGGGTCACGTGATCTCTTCATATGAAATGGGTGTAACTAATATTTTAATTTTTATTTAAAAAACTACCCAACATATTTTGCTGAATTTGTTTTATATATTTTATGTGAAAATTTGAATATTTACTAAAATTTTCGAAGCAATTTGTGAATTTTAAATTCGTTTATAAAATGTTTGAAAAATTAGGTCCCATAGGATTCAATGTATTTGATTTCTTCAACCCGGGTTCAATCCAAATCTAATAGGGTGATATTCTTCGTTTACATTCCCATAGGTCCTACAGACCGTTTGAACAACATACTAAAATTTCATTTTGATTAAGTCATTTTTACGGCAGTTAACGTGCTAACGGACAGACAGGCAGACAGAGAGACAGAATGAACAAAGTCATAAACACTTTTCAACAATGTTGTAAAGTGTTAAAATTCTGGTGTGTGTAGCTCACGATTTTCTCCACATAATTCAAGTGCTTTACATCTTTCAACGCGAGAGAAATAATAATGGACAACACCCACGGCACAATGTTTTTAACGTTCAAAAGTATATTGGGCGCTTTTCTGGATGACACGTGAAATTATTTTGAAGTAGCACCCAATTAACTTATATTTCGCCAAATATAATTTGACAATTGGAAATATTGATAACATCTGCTGAGAAATATACTCCGTTTTATTATATTAAAGCACGTTAATTAATACTAACTCATCATTTTGGTGTCATTTTCGTATCTTTAGTGTTATTTTGGTAATTTGGCTCCACATTGAAAAAAGTCACTAAGCTGGCACCATTTTGCTGAACTAGCCTTCAAATCAGTCTTCAAATGTGTAGCCAAGTTATATATATATTTGATAATACTTACTACTACTGATGAGACTTACTACTTTGATGATGCTTACTACAGCTTATTACGGCTTACTACGGTGGATGATGATACTTACTGATACTTACTTACATTTTATGTAATAAGTTAGATACATTTATTGGAGAAAACGTGCAATATATCAACGATTCAAGATAACGTTCTAAAGTTTATGTCATCAGTTTTAAAATAAACAACTATGTAACTTTAAAAACTACTTGTTTTTAACTTTAAAAATTATTATTTATTAAACACCAATTATGAGCACCTTTAAAATTACATAACAGCTTACTACAACCTTTGTTCAAGGAGGCGAGGTGACGGTTGAGACCGTATGATACTTAAATTATTCAAATAGCTTCTGACATTACACAGTTATTATTATTTTAACAATTTTTACAGTCGCATATTCATCATTTATCTACTACACAGTTCTTTGACACCTCTACATATTTAAACTAATGTAACAATATTACTTAGCATTTGCATTTATGAATTAACTCAAATTACTATTTACATTTCACCTTCAACACTTGACATTTTTATGGTATTTCTTTCATTATATGTTCATTTAAATCATTATTCATTATTTCTTAGTACGAGCCTATTTATCATAATCTGTAGATAAATACTCTAGTAATTAAAATAAACTTTAAAAATTAACTTTTATTGAACACCAATTATGAGCATCTATAAAATTACATAACAGCTTACTGCAACTTTTATTCAGGGAGGAAAGGTGACGTGTGAGATCCTATGACACTTAAATTATTCAAATATCTCCTAATTCGACCTAATATTATTCAGAACGGCACATATCTTGGTCTTTTCGGCTATAGTTTTATTGTCCGCATGTTTCGGACTCGAGCTTTTAAACACATCGTACACTTTCTAATTTCTCTTCGTAACACAATTTCATTGCACTACTGCCATTGCTCATCCTATTTCCCTCTATCGAAAAATAACTTCTCTCTCGTTAATACTATTAGGACTTTGTTACACAATTATCTGCTCTCGGAATTATCTGCTCCGTCGTTGATCGGCTCTGACCATCATTTTTTCGATCTCTAAAACTAAGTCACTTCACTCGTTGATCTCTTGTTGCTTCTTCAGCTTCTACCGGTCTCGAGCAAAGACCCACCTCCTATCTTTCTTTAGTCATTCCTCAATGTGACGTTGCGTCGTTTTTTGAATGGTTGCCTTGGATCGAATGAAATTTGTTTTAAGTCCTTTCCCGAAGCATTGTTTATGCTCTAAGTCACTCTTGTAATTTAATTTGGGTGACATATTTTTATTGGGGTTACAACTTACTGGACTAAGACTGTCGAAATTGGCTTCAGTTGTCTGATCCTTTTGTTTGATAGCAAACACCAAAATATGAAAATGGCGCCTACTAGTCTCACATGTATAAAATTCAATAATTTGATTAGAGTGACATACTAAGGTTGACACTGGTAGTTTTTCCCCAACTCATAATTTCTACACTACAATTCACAATTCATTCATTCCAAGACCATTAGATCTCGATATGAGGTTTCCTTATTGTTATCGGCGTGAATTTATTTAAACATTTCGATTTTTTTTTTATATTTTGAAAAGAAATTCTAACACAGCAAAACTATACAATATATAATAATTATGAATAACATGTTGAATACAGCAAAAATATAAAATATATGATAATTATGAAAGATATGATAATGGTCACACATTCCATTAGATACGGCCGTCCAAACAGTTACCTTACACCTTTCTGGTAGGTCGGACGGTCTGGGTCTCAACATTCCATTAGACCTCTCTATGAGGTTCACTAATTAGTTATTCGCGGAATCTATTGAAACTTTTCAAGATTCTATTTTATATTTTGGAAATAATTTCGATAACAACAAAAATATACAATATATGGTAGTTATGAATATACTTTGAACACAACAAAAATATAAAATGATGGATAACATAATATAATTTATGGTGTAAAAGTCTTATAATGTTCTACCTAATGCCAGTTTCTACAGTAAACATCAAAGTGGCTGCACATGGCAAGTTTCTCTATTAAATCAAATAGCTATTCGATAAGGAAGAGTTCCAATCACACCAAAGCTAGTTGTTGTTGAGACCCAGACTGTCCGACCTACCAGAAAGGTGTAAGGCAACTGTTTGGACGGCCGGAAAGAGCCACCCAATTTAGACCGGAACCCAGTGGGGGAGGCATCCACAGGCACCGTACCTTCATTCCCCTACCACCAACCTCTCGGAAACTTACGGACCCACACCAAAATACCACCACCCACTGCTAGTGTAGCAGTTAAGCTTTTTGATCTGAAAACATATTTAAGAGTTACAGAATACCTCTTTTGGACAGTGTTCATGTACTCCTGTCAGTACTCATGTCGTAGACGGAATTTGAACAACGGATTTTTACCTGCATAGTCGACACTATATTGTGCTAGTAAGCCAATATTTACCTCTAGTCAAAGTGGTCCCTACTTTTCTTCCTTCAAATTTCACATCGAAGTTCAATTCTGCTCTATACGATTTCTTAATTATCCTTTTACATCAGGACAGTGTCATGTATGTTGTAAGACTCTTTGATTCAAAATATATGCTACGAATCATTGGGTTTGTAGAAAAACCGAAAATGCATTTATGAAAAACTCAATGAACAACCGTATCTCATCTGCAGGGTTTATTTTCTTAGGCGTCATAGTAAAGAACTCACATTGTTGCCAGGTTTTAAATCAGAGATCCTTGGCCAGTCGAGGTTCTATTCATATCACTACAGTAAAAATAAATTTAACAGTCTTTGAATTCTTTAACAAGACTGTTAAATTTATTTGGCGTATTCATGTAATGTTAGAACATAATGAAATTGATATTTCACTTACATGCAGCATTGTTTTCGTTAAGCACTTTTGAAGTTTTTAAAATAGCGTACCTGAAACAGCGATTGTAAAAGCATTTTATCTAATGTAAGTGCCCCATTTTCATTGATCAGAAACGCCAAAGAACCTTATGGGTAATCAATAATTTCAATATTTGCTAATATATCTCTGATATCAGCTTTAGGAATATTATTGACAGAAGTGAAAGACAAATGGACAAACATCGAATCGGCGTATAGAATTAGTAGATGAAGCAATCTGAGAAAATTGTGAAAATGTATTTTTGATTTTTTGAGACTCCAAGAAACAAGACTAGTTTAGTTTTATTGCTAAAGGTTTGTTTGAAAATCAGGCTAAAAGCCATAATGAACCGGCACATAAAAGACGGAAAGACACAAAAGTTAACATGTTTGTTTGTAACAATAGTAACAGGATGGTAACAAGGACATTTGCAATAGCAAGTTTTCATCTTGCCATTGCAGGTACTTTATAGCAGGCACTGGCTATTTCATGCTAAGTAGCATATAGTAAGCGCGAAACTTGTTCATAGATGATGTTATCCAATCTCAAATTATTTATTTTATTTCTGTTTATTGTAAGTTATACACGGTGAAAGTTATGATACCGGAAACTCTAAGGCGTGAAGAAAATTTCCGTTTCATAAATATTTGATATTTGTTGACTAGATAGGAATATTTTGGACCGCTATGGTTCATTTAATGCATACCAGAACTATTTTCACCATGAGGTGCAGATGCATTCGAACTATTACAAAGATGCATGCATGGCTGTCCATTCGTACCCTGAATTTAATCCCGCATGTACGACTTGAAGGCCAGACCGCGAACTGGAACTCGCGAAAAGCACGCGATGGATGAAATGGTCATGTTTCCAGTTAAGAAATCTCTGAAGGTCTTTTGGTTTGGAAAACTTAGTGTTTTCTTACACAAATTATCAGCTTTTTCTTTGTAATGAAGAAATCCCATGGGAATTTTTTACAGTGCAGTAAAAAACGTTTATTTTGCTAATTTTATATTTTTATATTTTTAAGGAGGTGGAAGGGACCTTTGTGCACATTATCTATAAAAAAAATTAAATCCAACAAAAATGTTCAACGATTCTGTTTCGCTGGTGGCGCTATTTATAGTATTATTTGAAGACAAAAAAAAACGTTGTTTGATTTTTCGGAAGTCTTTGTTGGGGTGTAATCAGAGTTTTGTATTTTAAATCCGGAGCCGAGCAACTGCGGGGATTCGCTGCTAGTATGTAATAACTGGAGATGTTTTCGTGTCTGTGTGTTGTCTGTAGTGGTAAATCTAAGCTTGGGACAGTGGTGAAATTTGCCACAGATGTACTTCATGTCCCTTGATAATAGGCTTGGCGAGATTTTTTAAAAATTCGAATTTGTTTAAAAGTGATCACTTTGTCGTTCGCAGTTCTGCATCTAGCGATACAGAGCTTCGATCGAGAAGCTTCAGATAGAAACCCAGGGTTCATTCCTAGCTTTGTCGTTCATAGTTCTGCATTGATCGACAAGAGAGAGCTCCTAAAGTGGAACTGAAATGCTATTGTGCTTGCAATCGAGCTTGTCGATCCGTTCTATATCGATCGACACGAAACTATCATAATAGGGTCCCAGATTTATTTATTTATTTTAAAAGAATGCAAACTACAGGACAAAGTCCCAGTAACAGGACAGGGGAACAATCAATTCCGACATTGAACAGATTCCTGAGGAATGAAAATAAAATGTAATCCCTTCTGTTCTGTAAGGTTTTAACATTTTAAGAGTAATAACGAGATAACTAAAGTTCATGTAAATTTATTTAGCCTGGTACACATTCTAAATATGCATATTTCTTTCTAAACTTAAAATTACATTTCAATTTGATTCAGATTTACTTTCACAGAAAACTTACACACTTGTATAATCAGAAATGGGATGCGTAATTTTCTTTTTCGAAACTCAGAAAGTTTTATAAGAAATTTTGCAATGGAATGCTAGAAGACATTTTTATATTTACTCGGAGTTGGAAATAGAAAAAGTATTAAGCGAAATTTTGAGAAGAGCACTCCGAAACAAATTTCAATTTTACATTTATGAAATGAATTTAAAGATTACTAGAAAACTTTTCTACTGCCATATTTCATATATTTTATTGATTTATTTTTATCGAATTTGAATGACAGTTGTGATAGTTGTGTTCTCATAAATATTTTTTTCATAATCTTTTTGAAATATATTGAGAATAATTTTTCTTCTTGCCGATATTAGAGTGTATTCCTTCAACCCAATCAACGTTTTATCGATTGAGCTACTAGGACGATAATCTTTTTTATGTATCTTTTCCCTTCAAATTTCAAATCGAAGTAAAACTTAAGATATGACCCCCGTAAGCCTTTGTTTTTCAATTTCCCTACAATGCTTAGTAATATAATTTATGTTAAGGAAAAATACTCTTATGAGGTCACTGTATCTACATCGTGCAGTCGGATTTTGATGTATCTATTATTTTAATCATTTACGAATACGTATCGTCAGTTTTCACTGATGTGTGTTTGGAGATCATATCTTTCAAATGAATTAAGATAATTGAATGAAATTTGGAAGGATTATTTAAATAGGTAAATATCAGTAGAGTGTTGATTTTCGTAGTAAATGAGCCAGGGGAATAGCTTCAGTTTTTCAAATACATTTTTTTCTGAAATCGAAAAAATGTATAGGAAAAAAACTAACATAAATTAATAAAAATTCATGTCATATGTACTGATTTCATATGTTATTATTTAAAAGTGAATGAATGACGTTATTTACAGACCATTAACAGGTGCCATTCTTGAGATATTAAATATTTTTGATTTAAAATGGGAAATATTTTAAAAAATGGATATATTCACTATTATCAGACGTACAAACACACTGACAGTATTTGGAACTATAAATAAATGGACATAACTTTTAATGAGACATTACAACTCATCCTTGAGATATTGGAAGTTTTACTTTTCCATATGGAAGACTATATCTCGCGAGAAAATTGACCAGATTGAGTGAAAATTGGTATGATAATTCCACCTAATAAAATATATATATATGTCTCTCTCTCTCTCTCTCTATATATATATATATATAGTAGGGGGCTCTGCCCTTTGCTCGCTCCGCTCGCGCAACCCCCTTCGGGAGGCTTCGTCTCCTACTTGCTGCTCTCGTAGAGCTTGCTTCATATCTATCTTTCCTAAAAATTTTACCTTCAAAAATCGATTTTTTATTCCTGTTTATTTTCCGCAGGAGGTACAAGCAGGAATTTTTCTTAGCTCAGGGAATCCCAAAACTGAATTCTTTGATCATGAGCTCGCTTCGCGAGCTATTTCATGCCAAACTAAAGTTTAAATCGATAAACTGTTTATTTTATCGCATTATCCTACTGTTTCTCTATAAATGTACCAAATTTCATATTTTTGTATGCTATAGTTTTTACGGTATAAGACAGAGAAATCGCTAGATGTGTCGATACGAAAAAAAAAAGTTCACTTCAGAAGTGCATAAAAAGTAAAATATCTCAAAAACTATATAGAAATTAAAAGAAGGGCTCCGTCCTGCAAAAATTCACCCATGTAGGTACCTGCTTGCAAAAATTCATGGCCTTGCTATTGTTAGTCTATCCAGGACGCGAACTCGCAGCTCAAATATTTTGTCTTTGACTTTGACATTTAATATTTCTTAAATTACGATATATATATATATATCAGATAAAAGGAAAGGAAATGTGGAGGGGGAAATGCCAGATATATTGCATAAAAATGGCAGAGGGGGATGGCGACCTCTCATTCCCGTTTAAAGCTGCTTTTTCGCCTAGGCAACGCTCACGGAACCAATGCAAAACAATGACAAGTTCCCTGTATATGTGCAAATTGAAGGTACCGAATGAAGACAGACTAGAAGGCAGACAAGAAACAGAGATATGAAGAGATGTCGAAACGTCGAAACGTCGGAGAGATACCCATTTGAACCAGACTAATTCAAGAAAACCGCTTATTGTATATCTCATTAGCGCATGCGTAATTCAAGATTTGCTGTTATGTGATGTCATATTACCCATGTCACGTTTAAAGGAGTTATCTTCTTCATTTTTTTAAAATAAGGAATTATAATAGTACTTAAGGAAATTAATCAGGTAATTCTTTTTGTATGCTTCATAAATGATTCTTCTGTTACAATTGATACAAACTTTTTTGAATGTATTGTTGTTGAGATTTCTTTTAAGATGTCCCATGATGATGTTTCTGAATATATTTTTTGCTAAATTTGATTTCCAATCAATGATTTGATTAATTTTCATATTGTAAAATTCTCGTTTATCGTACAATATAGTATAAATTCCTTTTATTCTGTTGCATTTGATGGTGATATCTAGAAAATTTACTTCATCCTTCTTAGTATTGGTGGTTTTGATTAGTTCAAATTCGGATACAATCTGAAATCAAACTCAGTTGAATGTATATAATGTCCCAAAAGTACATCGTCCACATATCTAAAATATGGCAATTCATGTAATATATGATTTCCCTTTTCAAAGAATGACAAATATATGTCTGCTAATATAGAGGAGAATCTCCCCCTACCATACGGATGCCCTTAATTTGTTGGTAAAATTTATTGCCATTATAAACTACATTTTCATATAATACTAATTGTATAAGATCTATATATCTACGATAGCTAATGACATTCTTTAGATTATGTTCTTCATGTATCACAAGAAGTATCTCATATAATTTGGTTTGGAAAGTTCTATATTGTTGAAAAGGTCTCAGAAGTCGTAGCTAGTAAATCGTATTTCTTTATTACAGAATTTGAGATGTTTTATGATGTCATAACTATTCTTTATCATAATGGAATTATGTTGTAATAATGTATCAACTACAGGTTTAAGGATATGTAAAAGTTTCGTGTTAGCCAAGGTTAAGTAAGGATTGCAACTCACTATTACAGTACGGAACCTCACTGGTATTTTATGCAGTTTCGGAATGACTTTCTCTTCTACTTGTACTGGGATTTGCATATCGCTACGTTCATTCATTAATGGTGTTGCAGTTTCACTTTTGACGAGTGCATATATATATATATATATATATATATATATATTATTTACACCATGTATGTTTATGCAGGGAGCAAGGGGATTAGTACCTTAAGTACCCGCATTACATATATGATTTATAAAAATACCTTCATCTAAATGTGTAGTTACAAAAAATTTTTTCACCCGTATTTACCACATGTAATTCTTATTCCATTCATTAACTTATATATAGAACAACAGGGAAAAAGGGATATTTGATACCAATATAGTACCTGTTTTATTTATAATGTTTACTTATCATATTCTTTTTAAATATTCAACAGCTTGTCGTATAGTCTTTTTGATATCATATTTACATTTCAGTCCATCTTCCTTTCACTTTTGCTATACAGAACATTTTCTATTAATGATCCATCTCAGGTATATATAATATAAGTAAAATAAAAATTCTTCAATTATATATATATATATATATATATATATATATATATATATATATATATATATATATATATATATATATATATATATATATATATATATATATATATATACATACGAGGGTCACACTGAAATTTTTGAGATACGGCTAAGTGGTACAAGTCAAACTTACCAACTCTTAGGAGTGTTTAAAGTACTTCTCTCCAACATCAATGCACTTTTGTAGGCGAATTTTCCAAAGTTTAAATGCTTCAAGCCATTCATTTCTTGGAATCGATGAAAAATATGCTTTTATAGCCTCATCAATCTCAACTTCGGAAAGAAAACGACGCCCACGTAATTTTAAAAATAGCCAAAAGTCACACATGGCAAGATCAGGAAAATAGGGTGGATGTTCAGTCTCTTTAATGTTTCTTTGTTCAAGAAATTTGACTGTCATTCTTGCTGAATGAGAATATGCATTGCCAAGGTGAAGCATGAGTCCCTTAACATTCACTTTCTGAAGAATTTCTGGAAGACACTTAGTGGTGTACCGGTTATCTGTAACTGTCTTTTGTCCCTGTAGCTTTATAGCTTTGACCAGACCTGTACTTCTGATGAACATGGCATACGTTACTGTTTTCATTGCTCGTTGTCTTTTAACCATTGTTGGTTTGGGGGTCATCTTCAAATCATTTATCGAGAGTAATCTTAAACTGCCCTCTACACCGTTGACTGAGGATACAGTTATGAAGAATATTCACTTCATAACTGTATCCTCAGTCAACGGTTCTACAGATTACCTAGGTAATTTGAGAAATGAAACAATTTTCGGCACTTAAACGGATCACCCTAGTTAATCTGCACATTACCTATATAAGCTGTAGAATAACTGATTTCTGCACTTTAGCGCTAACATACACACACACACATATATATACATGTATATATTTATTTATATATATGTACAAAATTTTATATATATATATATATATATATATATATATAATTATATATATGTACATATATATATATATATATATATATATATATATATAAATAAAAAATGAAAGATTTTAATCGTAAATTATGCATAAACTACTGTATGTACAAAAAAACCCATCTCTAGCATATCTGTTACAAATGAGTAACTATAGACCAAGACTAAGGATAAGATAGAAGGTAACATATCACTACAGAGGAAAGGGGGATGAGAAGAATATAAGGATACAAAATTCACAACTAAAAGTATATAAATATAAATAAAAATAAAAAAAAACACTGCAAAAATGAGAAAAGGCAATAATAATTAGCCCAAGATAAAAGATGACGACATAGAGAACAATCAATTGAAACTACACAAAAAATGGCGGTTAGTTCGAAATTACATTCTCATCAGGATAGCCATACAATTCGAATTAAAACCGATAGAATAGCCAGTTTCTGACAATGGCGATAGTATTTAACTATAGACACCATTGGAACTGTCTACTGGCTAGTGGAAGGAGAAAAATAAATCAATTGAATTAGAAATCAGAAAATTAATACCTCCTCGAACAGAAATATGAACTCACAAGCATTGTTACCACGTGTAAGTGGAAGAAACGACTGAGCATTTCACCTCACTTCGTCAATGCGAGTGGGCACCGGAATGAATACATTTGAACGATACATAATATGTATGGAGACTTTCAAAAATAGTAATCAGTATAGGACTCAGGACAAGTGGAAAATAGT
This sequence comes from Amaurobius ferox, assembly GCA_951213105.1. Classification (NCBI taxonomy): domain Eukaryota; kingdom Metazoa; phylum Arthropoda; class Arachnida; order Araneae; family Amaurobiidae; genus Amaurobius; species Amaurobius ferox. The sequence continues at coordinate 22,787,900 of OX578137.1, forward strand.
CATTCGAAAATAGTAAACAGTAATAGACTCAGGCCAAGTGGTAAGTTAGGTGATAAGAATGGGTGAATTCTCAAAATTGAGTTATCCAATCAAAGATAAATAATGCAGGTGTAAAATTATTACGTGGTATATTTGAAATTATTAATAATATTATTTACAAATACTTCCGGATATTGGTAATTTTGACAAATGCGTTTAAGATTATTGATGTGGAGAAAGTGAAACCGAGGATCAGAAAGTCGATGTATTCGAAATAGCTGGTTTAAAATGATGTTTCTAAACAATTGAATAGAATTACAAGATTGGTATGATAGCAGCTTTATGATAGTGAAGTTGTAAGAATCTTTTTTATTATATAGATTGGTGATTACATGATTATGGAGGGTATCTATATTTAGGTCTAAAAAGTTTACAGTTTGACTAACGCTAGGCTCATTAGGAATTAATTCTAGGTTAGATGGGTAAAAATCAATATTAATTGGTTCGGAATCATCAATGATAATACAAATTAAGTCGTAAACATATCTATATATAATATACGAATTAGAGTTAAAATAAGATTTATAATAATAAAGAAATAAGTTAGCGAGTATACTACTACTACAGCCACCTTGTGGTACACCAGATGTTTGTAAATAAAAGTTATCACCTTGGATAATATAATTGTTGTATAACACAAAGTGCAAGAGCATAGGAAAGTTTTTGACATTAAATGCAACATTATTGGAAGATAGATAGTCATGAAAAAGAGAGATAATAACTTTATATAAATCTTTAAAGACAATATTATTAAATAGGTCTTTAAAATCAAAGGTATGGAAACCAAGAATGTGTGGAAGCTTGCTAAGGGGATTTACTAAATCAAAACTATTGTTTAAAATGAAATATCCCGAATTCCTAAATTTAAGAGATTCATTAATTCTATTTAAACAGGTAAGCAAATACTTACTTGCTGTAGTGGTAAAGGTATTATGTCCACAAGTGACTGTTCTAAAACTGAGAGGTAATTTATGGAATTTAGGAACCAAAGTAACATAAGGAAATTTAAAAAACTTACAATTAATATTTAATTGTGTATATAATTTTAGCATTTTAGTTTTGATTTTGATAGACTGATTATTAATGGGTTTAAAAATGTGATTACTTTTTAAGTAATTCTGTAACAGAGAAACATAATATTTTTTACAAATGATGCCATAATTATTAGAAGCTTTATCTACATAAGTTATGACAAAATGTTGTTGTAATTCTTTAATAGCAGATAGGAGTTGTTTATAAGGATATTTTCTCAAAATATTGAAGGCTTTTTATCTAAAAAGGAAATAAAATGTAATGAAAATTAATCTTTACTATTATCAAACAAGTGCAAGTACTTTTTATCAGTAATACATTGATTGCATATTTCTGTAATTATTATGAGTTATTCTGTAGATATGCAATGTAACATAACTCTAATTTCATTTTTTCGACAAATCAATCTAATTTTGTAAAATTGGGAATGCTTATTGATATTCGGTTTGCAATCGGTTGCAAGTTATACCTTATTTCGCCTGATGCATTTAGAAGAAAGCTCTAATTTGAGTATTGTTTCCCACCAACGTCGATATTTGTTAATCTGTAGGATAGTCCTGATTATGTTTCCATTTTATAACACATTATTTCTCTTTATCTGTGCAGCTTTGACAGGTTCGATCTTGACCTTCGTAGAGAGCAAAAACTCGTTATATATCTTATGTCGCAAAATATTTTCATCTATAAAATTTTCACGTCATAACATACGCCGTTGTTTCTTTTTTTACATATATTATGATTATGGTTTGCGTTCTTTTATGTATTTGCACTGCAAATTACCTTTCAATCTGCAGAAAAACGATTGACCTGAAATGTACATCTGGTTCTAACGCATCGATCTATGAATAACACTACATAGGTTTGCACTTCAATTACGTAAAAAACTAAATAAAATGTAACAAATGAAAACCAAGAAAGATCAATCATGCATAAAGCATTGATTATGAAATACTTTCCAACTTCAATACAATTTTATTTAAACATCTCTAAAATGCGATACTTTCCTCGGTAATATTTTTTAAATTATCACAATACCACATTAATTTATTATATTTGAAAACTTAAAACTTCATCGAAAAAAATGAACTTCATTCAAATGACGGCATTGAAATATAAATTGCCTGCTTTAAACATCTCGAAAATGCGATACATTCCTCGGTAATATTTTTAAAATTATCATAATAATACAACAAATTATTATATTTGAAAACTTCATCGAAAACAAATGAACTTCATTCAAATGACGTCATCGAAATATAAATCGCCTGGCTCTCTCTGTAAAAGCAGCATTTTATTCATAAAGTTTTTCCATTCCTTTCATTCATCACAATATTAAAATAATTTATTTTATTTAAAAACTTAAAACCATAGAGGTACAAGTAATTTAACTCTGCTTGAAACTTCATCGAAAAAATCGTCTTCTTCTGTGTGTAAAATCAATGAATGTTTCATTAATATCAGCTATATTGCAGTCTCCATGAGCTAAATAACTTTGCGTTAAAGAAATGCAGCAATTCTTATATAACTCATTCTACATCTTTTGGTGTTTACATTTTCCATAAGTAAAAATTAGGCTTCGTTGTAGAAATAATCAAAGTTGGATGATCATTTAAACTCAAATATATTGTAATTGTGTTGTTTCAGTATGTAGATGCACAGAATTTAAGTGAAAATAAAGCTGTTTAAGGACGGATACAACACTCAATATGAATTAAAAAGAACTTTAAAAATCACGATTTTGACAGAAGATGGATGCCATATTTTATTTTGAAGCGGGTCACGTGATCTCTTCATATAATGGCCACGTGATCACTTCATATAAAGATTGTAATTATTACTTTAATTTTTATTTAAAAAACTATTGAATATATTTTGCTGAATTTTTTTTATATATTTTACGGAACAATTTTAATATTACCTAAATTTTTCGAAGCAATTTGTGAATTTTAAATCAGCTTAAAAAATGTTTGAAAAATTAGGTCCCATAGGGCTCAATGTATTTCAATTTTTCAACCCGGGTTCAATTCAAAACTATTTGGGTGATATTATTCATTTATATTCTCATAGGTTCCACAGACCGTCTGAACAACATACTAAAATTTCATTTTGATAAAGTCATTTTTACGGCAGTTATCGTGCTAACGGACAGACAGACAGACAGACAGAATGAACAAAATCATAAATACTTTTTAACTATATTGTAAAGTGTTAATTAAAAAGAACTTTAAAAATCACGATTTCGACACAAGTTGGATGCTCCGGCCATACGCTCAATTGCCGTAAACCCCTGGGTTGGCTGTATGGTCTGGGCCTTTAACAAGTTGGATGCTATATTTTATTTGGAAGTGGGTTGCGTGATCTTTTGATATAATATGGGTTCAATTAATATTTTAATTTTTTTTTTTAAAATACTACTACCGAACATATTTTGCTGAAATTTTTTTTATATATTTTATGGGATAATTTGAATATTTTTTAAAATTTTTGATGCAATTTGTGAATTTTAAATTGGCTTAAATTTTTTTAATTTTTAAGTTTTCAAAAGGGGCATGATCGGACCTTCGACCTTGGTCCATTCTGCACTTTATCGATAAGAACAAAATTAACCTCAAGGTACTCCACCCACCGGAAAATCTCTAACTATTCCTCTGGCCGTATTACAACCTTACTTCCGCTCTTGAGACTTCGCAACGTTTCTGGTTGCTTTATATTTTGCTGGTGGTGTCATCTATAGTATTATTTGGTGACGAAAACGTCAGTTCCAAGAATTTATTATCATTTTGAGTATTCTTTTAGACCGAATTTAAATTTATAATAGTTTATTTTGCTTGCTTCGTTAAATCGTTTTTTCACCAGAAAGCGCACTATTGTTTTTCTAATGATGCGCCTTTTACTAATGTTCTTTTTAAATGTTTTGAAAAGAAATGTGTGTTGCTTCATCTTTAAAACTAAATTACTTGCTGTAAACAAATTTTATATTCCATGTAACCTTGTAAGTGGAAAATTATTATCGAAATGTGTTAATTTCATCCATGATAATTTTGTATGTGTAAGATATTTTATTCATATATTGATAGTAAAATAAATGATCTGAAACTTACACCACGTAGAGTATAAAACGAACGAACTCTTCAAATAATAACAGTACAAGGGCATTAAAACTCTGTATAAAGCCATTTTTAAAAAGAATGTAAAATTTAAATCCCAAGGGCCTGAAAGTCAAAATGCGTAATCTCCAAAGTGTTCTGTACCCTACATCTACTTTAGTTATCTAACGTGAATAGCTGCTTTTGCCATAAATTTATAATGTTCTTGCAAATAGCTTCATATAGCCTTCATAAAATCTTTTGCGTTTAAGGATACTTATAAAGCGATTTTCCTAGTTATATGATGAGAAATGTAACAAAACCATTTTCTTAAGAGTGTTTTCATTAAAGAAAAAGTGCATCTTTAAATTTTAAACGAGGAATGATATTAAACAGTGCGAGTTTTACGCGTTGAATCATAATTCATGCGAGGAAATTTATGGATGCCATTTAGGTTGCATATATTTAACTTATTTTGTAAATTATATAGGTTTGTAAGCTGTCTCTGAAGCTGGATATGGTTGTGCATTTTATAGTACTGTCTCAGTTTTAAAACATATTAAAAATAACTGGAATCAGATCAATAACCATCGTCATGATCAATAACCATCGTCATCAATAACCATATGATCATCGTCATCAATAACCATCGTGACCGTCATGATCAATAACCATCGTCATCAATAACGTCATCATCGTCATCAAGAACCATCGTCATCATCAATAACCATCGTCATCATCAATAAACATCGTCATAAATAACTATCATCATGGGATAAGAATAGTGTATTGTAGTACCTTTGTGGCAAGATACTGAGTTTTTCTTAACATTTACGTTAGTTAAAAAGTTTAAATGAAAGGGAATTGTTTCTGCAGATATACATTTAATTATATGTTACTGACTTCACATACGCCTCATTCCTCCCGTTGGTTCTGTTACTCTGGTTATGGATTCTGAAGAAGGGTTTTTTTTTTGTCCCCCGAAACCAGTAACAAGTTATTTTCTGCTGTGTTTTAACGACCATTTTTGTTTGGTTTTGGCATAGATTTTTGTATCCGTTTAAGTCATTTGTATGTGTGTGCATGTAATTTAGTATGTGTTATCATAGGTCTGTGGATTCGATATCTGACGAACGCGTTTCAAGCGTAATTTGGTACGATTATTGCAATGATTGAATACTGGGACTCTATTGATCTAAAGCGCGATGGAATGTTCAGAAGACCCACCCCCCATAATTTTCGAATGAATTTTTGAAAAACTCATGAAAAACACGACTTTTAGTAATGATAAATAAATAATAATTTCTGACTTAATGTTTCATAAGAAAACGAATTTATACTTTAGAAACCTAGCTTGAACCGTTCTAGAGATATTTCAAAATTTTCGAATGAATCCCACTCCAAAAAAAAATAAATAATAATAATCATTTAAAAATCAGAGCCTACAACACTATTAAATAAATAATCATTTAAAACGTAATGTTTTTATTAGAAAATACATAACACAAACTTTAGGACGGTAGCATTAGCCGTTCTGAAGATATTGCACGTTTTTCAAATCCACTGTTCACAAAAATTACATAAAAAAAAGTAGTACGTATCATCAAACAGGTTACTTTTCAATATGCAATACTATGCAACAAATCTGTTTACATAATTTTTGTGGATCTAGTTCGTTCCGGTCACGAGAGAAGATAATTTTTGTATTACTTTCATATTTTGACATAAAATTGACCAATAGTCATTTTTTTTCAGTGAATATTATAATTAAATGACAATTACATTTTAATGAGGATTGTGCATGTGAATAAATCATACTGTTTGGAATAATAATTTACCGAAGGAGCTCGGTTTTAATTTACGTAGTGTTAATTCAACACTAAAAACATTGTGCTGTGGATCTTGCCCATCATTATTTTCTTGTGAAAGACGTAAAGTTATTGCTTTATGTAGGGAAAGTCATATGCTGCCCACATCAGGTTTTTCATATTGGTATTTTATAGGGAGTTGAAGGAATGTTTTTTTTATTTTTTTAATGAATATTTTATTTTTTAATGCCAGGCAGTTCCAGTAGACAGACGGGTATGTTGATCGGACCCAGAAGAGCAGGTTGGTCCATACGTCAAATCTGAGTGGACAGCCACCTACACGCGTCCACAGTGCACCGGCTGTGGTGAAGATGGTTGGAGCAAGGGAATGTCGCACGTTTGAGGAGTGCCGGTACGGCTAGAGCGACGTTAGCATGCGTGGACCGAAGCATCCGCCGGCAAGCGTTGGCGGCCCCGCAGGCCACTTCCATCGCCCTATTGCAGTATGTGCAGGGCACCCTTGATGCTCCTATATCGGCTAGGACCATTATCCGCTGATTAGTAGTCGGCGACTGGACTCATTGCGCCCGTTAAGAAGACTGCCATTGACCCAACAGCAATGGTGTTTGCAATGGTGTCGGGATGGAGCCACGTGAACGGCGGAATGGCACAGGGTCGTGGTCTCAGATAAGTCACGCTTCTGTTTTAGCAATGACAGTCGCCGTGTACGAGTCTGGCGTCGACGTGGTGACAGGTGCAATCCGGCTGCATCTGTGGAATGCCACACCTCGCGACAAAGCGGCATCATGGTTTGGGGCGTCATCGTCTACGATAGCAGGTCACCTTTGGTCCGTATTGAGGACACTATGACGGCCCAACGATATGTGGATGATGTGCTGCGGCCGATGACACTACCCTTCTTTCAGGGGATACCCAATGCCATTTGCCAGCAGGATAACGACAGACCACACACGGCACGCATCAACCAACATGCCCTGCAAGGCACACAGGTGCTTCTCTCGCCACCAGTCTCCCCTGATCTCTCACCAATCGAACATGTCTGGGACGATTGGACGCCGCTTGCGTGCGCTGCCACAGCCGCGTTTAGAAGACGATCTCTGGCAAATGGTTGATAAGGAATGGACAGCCATCCTTCAGGACCAGGACATCATCCACACGCTCATTGACTCTGTACCTAGACGTGTTTCTGCCTGTGTCGCCGCTAGCGGTGGTCTTACAACCTACTGATCAGATGGTGTTATCGCTCAGTGTATACGTGTATCATGTTGCGATAAACATCACTTATTGTTCTTTGCTGTCTTTCTCTGTTTGCCGATTTTCATCACTTTCTGCCCACTCCTTCTTGGTGTCTCATTTTCATTGTCACGTAGTGTATTTGCGTGTTTATTTTTCTCCTCACCACGGGAGGACGACTGCACTGAATTGGATGAAATTTTCGGGATGGACTTGGAATAGCCCCACGTAAAATTTAGTCCATGTTTCGAGTTTTTAAGATCAGGGGTTATCGATATATTAATAAAAAACATACTATTAAACCTTCCATTGAGATAGCATTATGTAAACGATATTTGTTCCGCAAAATTATTAGAGAAAAAAAATTGATATAATGTTGCTAAGTGACGGAATTAAACCCAGTGAGTGTATTTTGGGGAAATATTTTTAAATCCATATATTACGGGTATATCTTCTAATATATGGGTATAATATTCTAATCTATGAAAATATAAATGATTACGTCCGTCCGTCCCTGTAAGGCTTGGCGGGTTTTTTTTAATGTTGCGAAATTGGTGAAGATGTTGTGGAATCGCTAAAAATGTTGCCACATTGATAAAAATGTCCTAAAATTGATAAAGAAATATCGCCAAATTCATAAAAATGATTCCAAATTAATGAAATTAATTTTGTTTTGAAAGGGGATAGTATTGTAATGCTGTTTCTGTAGTTTTTGATTGCCAGTCCATCCTACATGACAACAAATTTGGCGACCTTTTAAATGTGGCCAAATTGCTCAAATATCGCCAAATTAACGAAAATATCGACAAATCGATAAACTGTTGTCAACTTGATAAAAATGACACCAATTCAATGAAATTGATTGCGTTTTGAAAAATGATAGTATTGCAATGATGTTTCGGTAACGTTTGTCCAACTGTCCCACTTTTTGACAAATTTGGCAACTTTTTTAAATGCCGTCAAATTAATGAATATGCGACCAAATTGTTAAAATGATAATAAATTGATGAAAATGACTCTTAATTTGTGAAAATTCAGTATTTTGAAAAATGTAATTCAATTTCCTTAATAATCCCCCGTCGTTTTGTGGGAATTAAATAATAGGTTTCGTAAATGGGTTTAAAAACGGGACCAGGATGGGTTTTTTTTCTTCAGATCTGCCTGTGAAGATAATTTTGTATAGCGAGAACAGAGATTTTTATACATCTTTTTAGGAGAATTAAATTAAATATTTTAATAAAATGTTTAGAATAACAATGTCATGTAAAGAATTATAGGAATAAGCACATAATTGAAGTTTTAATTTCTTTATATTATATATTCCGTGTGAAGAGCGGGTATACTGCTTGTTAAAAGACATAAGTAAAAAATAAAAATTTTAGAATTTTTTTTAAATATTGTTTTGAGTGCTGTTAGGTATCATTTTACTACATTCATAAGAATAATAAATATCGGCTGGCGAGTGCTGCGGTGCTCTGCTTGTGCAATGCATCTCTACGAGCTACTAATAAATGCTCGATTTCATCGAGATTTTTCAAGGTTTCATCTTTTCTACTATACGATCCTAACCATGGAGTTAGAAGGAAGGAGATGAAACTCCAATGGATGATAGGTTTGAAAATGGCATAATGCTTTGAGAATTATATCTAGGTGTCACTAGTGTTAGTAAAGTAGCTGTTATTGTTAGTTGACACAACAGAAAGGCGTAGTATTTAGTATATGTATTTTTGATTGTTTTTAAATTTAAGGTTCCCTTATTATGAGTATAATTAACTAGTACTCTTCCAGAGTTGTAGGATAGAATACAGAATATATGGTGATATAAATAAATTGAAAGATACAATGACTTTGAATACGTAGGAATATTCTTTATTGTTTCAGTTCAACTTTGGATTGCTCTCATAATTTATTTTTACAGAATTGGCAGTTGAAAAAAATATTTTAGGCCTTTCGCCACAGAAAAACATACAATGCAGGGCTACTTATCTTATTCCAGCGCTACCTGAATTATTGTCTCAAATGATATTGGTATTTTCTTATATGAAGTTTTAACTCCTTATTTTTACCTGCGTGATACTAACTAACTACAAGCGATTTCCCAAGATTCGATTTGGATAGAAATTATTTTCTTAATCTTGGTGTATTCGATGGGAAAACCAAACTCCACGCACTTGCACAACACGCTGAAGTTACTATTGATCGTAAAGAATGAGAGGTCACAGGTCGTAAAGGTCGACAGGACGACCTTCACGGAAAAATGAAATGACGAGAATAATGAAGTGCTGTCTGACGAATTGAAATATCGTGATGGACTGAATTTTAAAATGTAAATTTGAAGCTCCCAGTAAACAAGAACCACAAAATAATCTGTATCAGAAGCTCCAACAATTAATGTATTTAGAGAATCTTATATGAAAGAAATATTAAAAAGTTTATAATGGATCGTTTCAGATAGATTTGTCAGTTCTTTGATAAGAATCGTACGTTCATTTAAAATTAATGAAAATATATGTAAAAATATTACAGATACCAAACTATCTGCATTAAAAGTGTAATTAAATGGATTTTATGGTAATGTAAAGATTGAAAATGTAGGATAATTAGATGATTCGTTTGCAGAGTCCACTTCGATGGTAGGAGCTTGCAATTTCGTCCCAGTAGCTCAATGGTAGAGCATCGGCTAGCCAGTTCGGAGATCTAGGATTCGACTGCGGGTTGAGGCAGCAAGGCTCTTTACACTGGCATCCGAACAAATCAACCCTGTAGGTTAGTGTAAAGATGTCGGAGGTCTGAAGACTCCAGACCGTGCGAGTCATATAGTGGGTTTAGAGTACCTAGTTGCGCGACCGGGAAAGGATACCTCCTGCACTCAGGAGGCATCCATCAGGAGGAGATGTCGGAGGTCTGAAGACCCCAGACCGTGCGACTCACATAGTAGATTTAGAGTAGCTAGTTGCACGGACGGGAAAGGATACCTCCTGCATTCAGGAGGCACCCAAGGTCTACCATCCCGCCAAACGAACATTTAGATCTAAAAAGATAACAATTGATGAAAAATATTGTGATTAAACAGAGAGTTTTACATTATACTTGAACTTGACAAGTACGTCCATTTTTTAAAAATGGGAAAAGGGTTATTGCGAATATAGATAAAAAGATCATTGAAAAATAAAATTTAGAGTGAGATATATTAGCATAATGAAAAATAGATTAAAATTAAAGAAAATAATAAAATTTTAAAAGTAAAATTTAAAAGTGAAATATATATAAAAAATATATGAAAAGGAAAAAGAAAATGGGCACATGGAAAACGAAAACAGAAATTTAGAATAAAATTTAGAAAAGAAAAATTAGAAAAAATACAATTAAAAAGGGTCAAAAGAGAAAGAAAGAACCGAGAAAATAACAGTTAACATAGCTTTCTTTTCTAAACAGAAAATATGGAGGGAACACAATAACAATAAGTTCATATCTATATAAATAAAATTGAAAATCTGTCTGTCTGTCTGTCTGTCTGTCTGTCTGTCTGTTTGTCCCATCATCACGGGAGAACGGCTGAACCGAATTTGATGAAATTTTGTGGGTAGCCTAGAAATAGCCCCACTTAAAATTTAGTCTGTGTTTGAAATTTCTACGACCAGTGGTTCTCGAGATATTAGTAAAAAACAAAACTTTCATTTATCTCATCATCACGAGAGAACAGCTGAACCGAATTTAATGAAATTTTGTGGGTGGCCTTGAAATAGCCCCCCATAAATTTTGCCCAAGTTTCGAGTTTCTAAGGCCAGGGGTTGTCGATATATTAATGAAAAACGGAACTTTTTTTATAGGAGTTCTACTCTCCAACTCCGTGGTTTATCCAAACGCAAAGGATAAAAATCGTTTGTTTAAAACGTCGAAGGGAATTAAAACTTTATTTTTGAGTTTGATGCAGGATTTTTGCATTAAATAGTCACTATGTGAAAGCATGAATTGTTTGAAACATGAATTTAAATGGAAAAATCTACCTCCATCTTTTGTATTTCACAAGCTTTTACTCAACGATTAGAAGTATAAAGATATTAAAATGGTTATTCAATTTCGCATTTTATGAGGAAGATTCTATTTTATATCGTGTTGTTCGGCCAAGGAATGAAATTAAATATGTTTGCTAATGATTATTATTATTTTTTCGATTTGAATATTAAATAAATGGGTATTAAAATATATCTTATAAATGAACGGGTTGATTTTTTTTAATTATATTAATTGCGAACTGCATACACCACTTTCATTTATTTTAGCAAAGAGGTTTTAAGCTTATATATTGTGTTTAGCTAATAAACTCATATTTTGTTTACCCAATAAATTCATTTATCCAATTGTTTAAACAGAAAAAGAGTAGAATGGGTATATCTTCTAACAATATTTTAGTGTTTTCATTTAGTATATACAAACTGGATCACGATATTTTATTCAGATCTGCGAATTTAGAGCTACGAATTTGGCTGGATATCGCTAACTTGGTAAATTTCATAAAAGTTACCAAAATGATTGAAATGTCCCCAAATTGATAAAAATGACGTAAATCAATGAAATTTATTTTGTTTTATTAAAAGAAAGTACTGAAATGGTGTTTCGTTAGCATTTGTCTGTCAGTCCAACCGCCCTACTTAGTAACACATTTAGCGAATTTTTAAAATGTCACCAAATTGATAAAAATATTTATAAATCCATAAATATATTTTGAAATTGATAAATTGCCCTAAATAAACGAAATTGTGTTTTTTTAGGGGATAATATTTTGATGATGGTTCGTCAATTTATCGCCAAGTAGGACTGTCAGTTCTACAGTCCCACTTGGCGATAAATTTGGCGATTTTTTAAAATGTCACCAAATTGATAAAAATATTTATAAATCCATAAAAATATTTTGAAATCGATAAATTGCCCTAAATAAACGAAATTGTGTTTTTTAGGGGATAATATTTTGATGATGGTCCGTCAATTTATCGCCAAGTGGGACTGTCAGTTCTACAGTCCCACTTGGCGATAAATTTGGCGATTTTTTAAAATGTCGCCAAACTTGCATTAGAGATATTCAGACGATATTTTGACCACCAATTTATTTGAAGCAAATCATAACATGTCGCTTAACAACGGATTTAAATTTAATGTGTTTATGAGGAAGAAGATTTTTATTAAATCTTTTCCGATTTTAATGATGAAGATATGTATATAAAATAAATTTCATTGCCATCGTATTTTTGACTGGATAATATCAATTACGATCTTCATGTTTAAACATTATTATTATTGATGTTTTCGGGGATTATTGATTCAGAGATTATTGATATGTTCAATTTCTTATGGCATTGTTTTATTGCGGCAAAAATTGTTGAAACTCATATATTGTACGTTGTACGAGTAATCTTCTACAAATGCACGGGTATATCTTCTAATCTAAGAGAATATAAGTAGTACATATATATTGGCATATATTGGAATCAAGCCTTCCGGTATGAAGATGGCAGGGATTATTGATATTTTTAATTTATTAAGTAATCTGTTATATATTGGTAAAAAATTTTCAGACTACATATTATAATACGGGTAATCTTTTACTAACACTAGGACATATCTTCTAATCTATGACATTATAAGTAGTACGGGTTTATCTTCCCATATAATTTTAGCACTTTCATTTGGGCACATATTGGAATTAATTATTGCCTACTGATTTAAAGATTACGGATTTATTGATATTTTCAATTTATATATGTAATCTACTAATACAGGTTATATCTTCTAATATTCGCGTATATAAGTAGTACGGGTCCCATACAATACGCTATTATTTTGCATATATTGATTCAATTCCATACTTTTTATAAATTTGCTTACAAAAATGCCAGGATATTTTATTCTTCAGATCTACCCGTGAAGATAATTTTGAATAACGAGAACAGCCATTCCTTAATTTCTTTTTAGGAGCATTATGTTAAATATTTTAACAGAATATTTTGATTAAAAATGCCATTTAGTATACTATAGGAATTTGCACATGATTGTGAATTTTAAGTTTATTTATATTATATACTCCGTACGAAGAACGGGTATGCTGCTAGTAAGTTAATAAGAATGAAATAAAAGGATTCATTGATCCAAATTAATTTAGAGCAGAATCTACTCATAAGCTTAGGTCACCAAGAGGTGGTTAGTCAGATTGTCAGTTGCCCGCCAATCTGACATTAAAGGGTGGTGAATGCAGAGTCCACTTCGACGATAAGAGCTTGCAATTTCGTCCCAGTAGCTCAGCGGTAGAGCGTCGGCTGGCCGGTTCGGAGATCCAGGGTTCGATTCCCGGTTGGGGCGGCAAGGCTCTTTACACGTTACAATAAAAAGTGAAATTTTCATCTCAATATTGCATAAAAGGTAGAAATTTTAATCTGGATGTAACAGGTGAGGACATATGGCACAGTATTATAAGCCATTGGGTGAAATTCCAAATCATTTGGTGCCATAGAAAGGGCTCTAGTTTTTACAAAAAAATTTGAAAGCCTTTTCTCAGCTGCGGTTACGGCGGCAGTAGCTATTTTTTTACTGTAGAGACATGCGTAATTTCGTAGTCTTTTATTAACACTTTACAACATAGTTGAAAAGTGTTTATGACGTTGTTCATTCTGTCTGTCGGTCCGTTAGCACGATAACTGCCGTAAAAATGACTTTATCAGAATGAAATTTTAGCATGTTGTTCAGACGGTCTGTGGAACCTATTAGAATATAAATGAATAATATTACCCAATTAGTTTTGGATTGAACCCGAGTTTGAAAAAATGAAATACATTGAACCCTATAAGACCTAATTTTTCAATCATATTTTAAGCGAATTTAAAATTCGAAAATTGCTTCGAAAGTTTTAGGAAGTATTCAAAATATCCCATAAAATATATAAAAAAAATTCAGAAAAATATATTCAGTAGTTTCTTAAATAAGAATAAAAATAATAATTACACTCTTTATATGAAGAGATCACTTGACCCACTTCAAAATAAAATATGGCATCCATCTTGTATCAAAATCGTGATTTTTAATGTTCTTTTTAATTCATATTAAGTGTTGTATCCGTCCTAAAACCGCTTTATCTACATACTGAAACGACGCAATTACAATATATTTGAGTTTAAATGATCATCAAATTTTGATTATTTCTACAACGAAGCCTAATTTTTACTAATGTAAACACCAAAAGATGTAAAATGAGCTGTATAAGAATTGCTGCATTTCTTTAACGCAGCCTTCAATATAGCTGATATGAATGAAACGTTCATTGATTTTACACAGAGAAGAAGACGATTTTTTCAATGAAGTTTTTAGCATAGAGCTAAATTACTTGTACCTCCATGTTTTTAAGTTTTTACATAAAATAAATTATTATAGTATTGTTGTGAATGAAAGGAATGGAAAAAAGTTTATGAATGAAATGCTGCTTTTATAGAGAGAGCCAGGCGATTTATATTTCAATGACGTCATTTGAATAAAGCTCATTTGTTTTCGATGACGTTTTCAAATATAATAAGTTATTGTAGTATTATGATAATTTTAAAAATATTACCAAGGAATGTATCGCACTTTAGAGATGTTTAAACTAGGCAATTTATATTTCAATGCCGTTATTTGAATGAAGTTCAATTTTTTCGATGACGTTTTAAGTTTTCAAATATAATAAATTAATGTAATATTGTGACAACTTTAAAAATATTATTGAGGAATGTATTGCATTTTAGAGATGCTTAAATAAAATTGCATTGAAGTTGGAAAGCGTTTCATGATCAATGCTTCATGCATGATTGATCTTTCTTGTTCACAAATATTTTTACCTTAATTTTTCATGTGTATTGAATTTCGTAGATGATGTAACTCATGTATCTTCAGATACGGCTTGAAGCAATCTCCCTTACTATTCAAGGACATTTAAAATAAGTAACAACGCCCACAAATTCAAATTTTTTTTCCACAGGTAATATGATATTTTCAGGTAGAAAGTTTTAGAACCTTTGTAGAGTGGATACAGTAAAATTTTTAGTAATTTACAACGAATTTACATTGCTTTTCTGCATTTTTACTTGAATTAACTTTGAAGAGTAATTAAGTCATCCTTCCAAAGACTTCTAAGCTATCTAGCTATCTAAAGGTTGAAACTTAGTTAAATAGTAACCTCCTTATAAATGTGCGGACGAGAATTGACGAAATGAATGCATATAAAATTAAAGAACATCAGCGACATTGGACATTGAAGAATGCGAAACGTACCAGTTCTGTGTGATTTTAAAGTCTGAAGTTTGCAGGGAAGTATACCAGAAATTGAAATGAGAACTGTAAAATGCTTCTTGTCTTATTGATTTTCTGAGTTAAGTTTCCTCATGCACAGTATATTTAGATTATTACCAGCTTAACCAACAGAAAATGTTCAGTAAAGTTTGGGTGATTATGCATTTCATATAAATAAATTTTTATGTACATTGTAGTTAAAATTTATTTTCTGAAGGTCGTTAATAAGCTAAAAAGTGGCCCAAAGACCTCCGTTTCAGCACTAGAAGCACGATAACAAGTTTTGGAATTTTCAAAACCCTCATCGACCGATTTTACGACTATGAATCTACCCATGCAGACCTCTGTCATTTAAGCTTGGTTTTCTGTAAACTGCAGGCCGTTTTGTAGGAATAATTTCTGTCACCACACAGAATTGCTAAATTGAGCGACATAGCAATTTGTGTTGCAGTCAGTCCACTTAATGACTTTTTGATGCTCATATGCGCTAACAAATGCGAATCCAGTCACTAGATGCTTGTTGCAGCAATTGGAGCATGATTCTAATTTTGGTTGAGCTTTGGTCGTAATAAGTCGCTCCAGAATGATCAGAACACTTTCTTTACTTTTAATTACCACGTATTTTTGTTAATAAAAATCATTTATATGCCATATTCTTATTGGTGGAAAATATTTTGCCATATTATTATTTTTGCGACTTTTTTTCTTGAAAGATCCATTTTTCAGAATCTGCTATAGATATAGCATACTGATTTGGATTCAGCAGCAAATTTCGGAGGAGAATGAGTGGATAGTTACGGATTTCCAGCTCAGTTTCTTTTTCCGTTCAGAAACTTTCATTTTACTAGAAACATCTATTTATCAAGATGGATTTAGAGAGTTAGTCATTGAGTTTCTATAATGACTGATTTAGAATTAGCATAAAATACCGCAATAAATTAGCAATAAATTATAAAATATTTCTACTTCGTCTTTTGGAAACGCCACTATCGATTCGAAAGTTCATATTTTCTTTAAAACATCTATTTCACAGGATCTGCTTTCAGTTACCTTACACCTTTCTGGTAGGTCGGACGGTCTGGGTCTCAACAACAACAACAGGATCTGCTTTCAATATAACTTTGGGGGATTGATATGATTTTAGTATCAAATTCCAGAGGAGAATGGGGAGTGTACTAAATATTTTCATGTCTCGTTTTTTTCCACTCCTGGTTTAAATTTTTTACTTTCCTTATATACATAATGTATAAGGAAAGTATTGTGACGGGGTCGAAAATTCGAATTCGGGTTTTCGACGGGAGAACACGTTTCAAGCATCCCTGATCACGAATCATTCATTTTTGAAATGATTTCTGTGTGTGTGTGTGTTTGTGTGTGTGTGTTTGCGTGTGGAAGTGTGTGTGTTTGTGTGTGTGTGTGTGTGTGTGTGTGTGTGTGTGAAAGTGTGTGTGTGTGAAAGTGTGTGTGTGTGGAAGTGTGTGTGAAAGTGTGTGTGTGAAAATGTGTGTGTGTGTGTGGAAGCGTGTGTGAAAGTGTGTGTGTGAAAATGTGTGTGTGTGTGAAAGTGTGTGTGTGTGAAGGTGTGTGTGTGTGTGTGTGTGTGTCAGTAAGTTTGTGGAGACGATATCTCACGAACGAATGGAGCGATTTGAATGAAAGTTGGTACAAAAATCAGAATCCGTGAATACTGGAAGACTATTGTTTTTAAACGCAATCGAATGTTCAGAACTCCCCTAAATTTTCGAGTGAAATTTTGAAAAATCATCAAAAAATCAAAACCTTTAATATAGTTACGCAAATAGACATTTGTTATGTAATTTTTCCTTAGAAAACAATTGATATAAACATTAGAACGCTAGCATGAACAGTTCTCGAGATATTGCACATTTTTTAAATAAATTTATCAAAAAATCCCATAAATTAAAAAAAATATATTAACTGTTGAGAAATATGTTCACTTTTCACATGTCATATCATGCGATAAATTGGGTGACATCATTTTCGCGGATCTAGCTCGTTCCATTTATGAGAAAAGATACTTTGAGTAATACTTTTGTATTTGAACGCCAATAGTCATTCATCTGCTATAAGAATAACTTATTTCTCTTTCTATAACGCTTGGCGAGATTTTGGTAACGATTTTGGCGGAATATCGCCAACTTGGCGACTTTTTAAATGTCGCCAAATTAACGAAAATCTCGCCAAATTGTTAAAAATGACGCTAAACGAATGAAAATGAAGACTAATTGATGAAAATTCAATATTTTGAAAATAATATAAGTATCTACTATAAGAATAGGCTATTTTTTTGCTGTAAAAGTAGTAAATTCATTGCATTATATAAGGAAAGTCATGTGCTGCCCACATCAGATTTTTTCCATGAGACATCTATACTTCTTAAGAATGGATATAGATAAAACTTAGATGATGACTGACGTGGATTCAATATTCAATTTCGGAGGAGGTATGGGATTCACTAAATATTTCCACTTCCTTTTCTTCCTCTTTCGGTTCGAAATATTTTCTCGAAACACCAATTTCTCAGGATGGGCTATAGAGCTTAGATGATGACTGGTTTGAATGCATCATTGAATTTCAGAGGAGGTAGGGTTTACTGAAGATTTCCATTTTCAATTCTGGAGCTGTCACATCCAGCTTTTCCGAAAATTTTCATGACTGTACTAAATCTGCATGCAAAAGGGAATTAAAATTCTTTATAATTTTGTCAAAAAATAAATGCATACACCATTTTTCCCCATATGAAGGCTGCCTCATAAATTTCTTGTATATACAATTCGTTTAATATTTTGTAAAGGAATGCACCTGTAATTTTAAACGATATAGAACCGATTCATCAATCATTATCAGAGCTATTTCCTCTTGTCAAGTTATTTCCTCTCTGTTGGTTCCAGCAATTTTCATTTTCTTTTTACCAGAAAATAAAGAGTTATCATGGAGGAACTTCTAACGGTTCTTTAATGTCCGCAGGGGCAATGATATTTCAAATACGCATGTAAGAATTCCCTGGAAAAAGATATTTTCAAATAACCAAATTTTCATGTAATGTACAGTTTTCCACATAAAAGTGTATTGTTGCTGGACTCATTACAGTGAATTAATGTTTTCAGCTCGAAAATACTTTGCAGTCATTTGTCTATAAAAATGTCTTAAACAGAGTTGATTACATAAAGATATGATCTTCTTATGGACTCTCCAAGGCTCATTGCAAAGAACTCGTGCCATAATGTAAGCCGCCTGTAAGAATATTAACTCTTCTATTTATTCGATGTAATTATATCAATTTAAAGATTAAGAAAAATGATAAAATATATAGAATAGATAAAATTACAATAATTTGGTATATTATATATAAGATTCTTAGGAAAGTACTCAAATACCTAAGTAGTTTCGTCAGAAAAAGTCCATGAATGTACACGTTAAATCTATCAGTAATCTATCAGTTATCTATTAGTTAAATCTATCAGTGACTTATAGTAAAGTATGACGAATAAAAGTGTTCAAATCAACGCCCTTAGTTGATATTTAAAGCAAGAAAGAACAATCATGCATAAAGCATTGATTATGAAACAGTTTCCAATTGCAATGCACTTTTATTTAAACATCTCTAAAATACGATACATTCAGCAGAAATATTTTTTACATTATCACAATACTACAATAATTTATTACATTTAAAAACTTAAAACTTCATCGAAAAAAATGAACTTTATTCAAATGTCGTCATTGAAATATAAATCGCCTGGCTCTCTATGTAAAAGCTAGGCTCTCTATGTAATCGACTGGCTCTCTATGTAAATATTTCATTAATACACTTTTATTTCATTCCTTTCATTCATCACAATACTACAATGATTTATTTTACTTAAAAACTTAAAACCGTGGAGTTAAAGGTAATTTAACTCTATGCTTAAAACTTCATCGAAAAAGTTTGGTATAAAATCATCTGCTTCTCTATGTAAAATCAATGAATGTTTCATTCATATCAGATATATTGCAGACGCCAGAGCTAAACAATTTTGCGTTAAAGAAATTCAACATTTCTTTACAATTCATCTTACAGCTTGATGTGTTTACATTCTCCTTAAATGGAAATTAGGCTTCGTTGCAGAAATAATCAAAGTTTGATCATTTAAACTTCATTTAAACTCAAATATATTGTATTTGCGTTGCTTCAGAATATAGATGCACAGAAATTAAACAAAAATAAAGCAGTTTTAGGAAGGCTACAACATTAAATATAAATTATAAAGAACTTTAAAAATCACGATTTTGACACATGATGAATGGAATTGATCATTTTAGCTAAAATATATTATAATTGCGTTGTTTCAGAGTATAAATGGACAGAAATTAAGCAAAAATAAAACTGTTTTAGGTCGGATGCAACACTAAATATGAATTAAAAATAACTTTAAAAATTACGATTTTTACACAAGATGAATGCCATTTTTTATTTTGAAGCGGGTCCCGTGAACTCGTCATATAATATGGGTGTAATTATTATTTGAATTTTTATTTGAAAAAACTACCGAATTTGCTGAAATTTTTTTCATATTTTTTATGAGATAATTTGAAGATTTCCTAAAACTTCCGAAGCAATTTGTGAATTTTAAATTCCTTTAAAAAATGTTTGAAAAATTGGGACAGTTTGAACAACATACTAAAATTTCATTTTGATAAAGCCATTTTTACGGCAGTTATCGTGCGGACGGACAGACAGACAGAATGAACAAAGTCATAAACACTTTTCAACTATGTTATAAAGAGTTAAAAAGTTAAGATCACGAACTTGGATAAACAGAAAATGGACAATTATAGGCCGCGGACTATTGTTCAATTATAAGGAATTGACATAACTGACACCGAATGAAACCTGCCAAAAAGTTGTATCATCATCATGTTGTATCATGTCTTCTAACACCGTGACACTTATAATTCTCACTAGAGTTTGCAGCCATATTTTTCCTGGTACTTAAATGTGCATGGTTTCTGATGAAAACAATTTTAAACAGACCCTTCACCAGATTTTTGTTCATGTAAATGTTGTTTATTTTATTATTTCTGAAAAGTAAAGCAAATCACCAGTAAGCATATGGTGTCAAATGAATGCCTTCTGTAACAGTTTAGGAGTCGGTTCCTATAAATCAAATGATACTGCGCAATTTGTTATTGGCCTTTTGTTCTATTTCGCTTTATTGCCGAATTCGTTACACCAACTTTTTATATTCTCCGTTAGGGGCTCTGCAATCATTTTCATTTAATCGGACATGGTCACTTTACTGTAGATCGACTTACTGACGGATCCAGGGGGAGGCCAGGGGATTTCAGCTATCTCAAAATGAAATTGTTTGCACTAGATAAACTTATGTTTTTACCTATATTCTACTTATATAAGTAGAATGGTATCTCGCACCTATGTGCGAAATTAAAAAAAAACTTAGTCCCTCTTCCCCCCAAACAACAAAGACAACAACAACAAATTTTGGATTTGCCATTGGGTGGACTTAAAGTGCACACTTGTGGACCTGTCCATACAAAGTTATTGGGGTACTTAATGACATTTCTTAAAATCCTGTATATACAGGGTATTTGGATGAAGGACATCCAAAAATCTGAAATACGGACTGTATTTATGTTTTTGGAAAAACCTCTGATTTGCTCCATCACAGAGAGAATCTTTAAAAGTTTTCTCATACATCACTCACACTAGTACCCGCTCACTCGCGTGTGCTAGATAGTGATCGTAGACAATCTCAGTAACGGGATTTTTTCTTTGGGGCTACGTTAAAACATTGCCTATCAGATCAAAATAAACGACCTACAGTGGGGCCATCGTGATGGTAGGCAGTTAGCTCTTCTTACCGGGCCGAACTCTATGGCTCTGGAATAGCTGATGACGTCACACTAGTAATCCATGTTTTTTTCAGATGATAGCAAGTGTACTGTGGTGTGTCCTTGAAATTACACTTTGAATATATATTTAAATCAAGATTTTACGTTATAATAAGGTGAGTGAATATTCTTAATATTGTTTTCGCATGTTTAGTAGTAATGCAAAGTATTATTATTTTCTGAAATTTAAGTAAATGGAATATTTTCACCTGTTCCTTTTTATATAGGTACGTGTATGTTAAACATGCTTTTCGTGGTTTTGCGGCTCACATTCTTTTATATTTAAACTAGTGGTTTTCCCGTCAATTTGACGGGATAATTAGGATTAGAGGATGGTATTAGTTTATTAGTGTTTTAATCAAGTGAAATTTGAACAATAATTGTTACCATTGTTTCCAATTTCTTATTACAAAAAGTATTTCTGGCGCCCCACGTGAAACCTTTTAACATTAAAATTTTAATTTTTTTCATTGTTAATGAAAATAATCACGTTAATATAAAAATATGCATGCGAAACTTAAACAATAAGTGTTAATTCTTCCTATTCTTTAACATTTAATATTCATTAATTATTATTAGGGGGTGCTTAAATTTCCTATATATGAATTTATATAGTATATCCTATATATGAATTTATATATCTTCCTCTCACTTAAACTCTAAAAAAAAAATTAAAAATTCATTAGAAGGATCTTTACGTAATTTTAAGTCAAATTAAGAAAAAAATGTGATTTGGAATAAAAAATGATTTGGAAAAAAAAAGTGATTTAAATCGCGATTTTCTTATAACTTTGTCTATAACGCATTTTTTCTATAACGCATGTCTCTTGTGTTACCTTTCTATTTTCTTGTACTGATTAACTTGATATAACTTTTGTAAAATATATGTGGTTAAATTTTGGTAGTATTTATTAACCAGTCTAGAGAATAATATATATTTTTAAATGTAATCTTAATGTTGGGACTAGTAACTTGAAAACCGATAATTTAAGAAGCAAAACATGTTGGGTCATGGTTTTTATAGCATGAAATTTTAATAAACGTATTTGACAGCTAAGCTACTCCTATGTTTTGACAACTAAGCTACTCTTTTGTTTTGACAGCTAAGCTACTCCTATATATGATTAAGCTACTCCTATGTATTGAAACTTAAGAGTTCAAATTATGTGATCATCGTAATATATTATATGTAATATATTATAAGTCGTAATATATTATAAGTATGGTGCTAATACATTAATATGTCTGTATCTACTGTATGAATAAATGTCTTTTTTTGTAATGTACAAACTTCTTTTATTAATATCTAAAATGCACTCCAGTATATAGCCAAAGTACGAAATGTTCTTAATAAATTAATAATCTATTACTATGAAGATGTTTTTTAATTAAATCTAGCATATCCTAATTTACCAGGAAATGTGACTATTGTGTAATGTCAATATTGGACAATGTTCAATATTGGACAACTTTTCAATGTTGGACAATGGCGTTGAAGGAAAAAATGTATATTTTTAAGAAGGGTCTGTTATTGTAAAAATTTAAACATCTATAAAATTCAGTTGAAGAATAGGAAAAGTCAGATTTAGGGGCATTCCCTATTCTTAACTGAAGTTTCACTGCATGTATTTAATTAAATTGATATATTTACTTCTTTATAGAAAATTAAATATATTTATTTAGTGCAAGCCATTTTGCCATAAAATAATACTTTTCAATTAGAATAAAATAATTATAATAATAACGTAAGAACAAGGACGAAGTTTAAAAGCTAGAGTTCGGCCGTAGCCGACGTGGATCACTAGAGTGACGTCACGAAACCTGGTTTCGAGTCCGGTAAGAAGAGAAAACTGCCTGCCATCACGATGACTCCGCCTACAGCTTTTAAAATCTCGCATAACGAACCTGAAATCACGCACAACAAACCTAAAATCCCGCATAACGGACGCTGTGGCTATATCGAACATACTGCAAGAATGGAATGACATCGACTATTGGCTGGATGTTTGTCTGTCGTATCACAAAGGACGCCGACATTGACAATCATAGTAACAAAATACTTTGACACTTTTTTTTTATAATGGTGTAAACCAGAAACGTCTTTAATAAATAAGTTCCAAAATATAATTTAATTATTTTGGACCTTCAATCCCGACACCCTGTATCTTGAAATTATTCATTATGAAATTTCATCTGTTGTGCCAGAATTTTAAAATTTTGAATTGTAACTTATTAGGATAGTATGGAGCAGATCTGCAAGTTGTTTGTTCCTGAGTTGCTCTCTGTGTTTACAGTTGATGTATTTAATAGACTATATTGAACTTTTCAATGGGAGTCCTTAACAAAAGAGAAATTGATTTTATTGATAGAGGAGAATATCGCTTTGAAGTCAAACTTATTTTGAATTTATGACTAATTTTAGGATAGAAAGGAAGCAGACATTATTGCTAATAGCGGCTTTCTTTGTCCTCGGATGATTCAGAAAGATTTGAAAAAGATACGATCAACAATTTTGAGAAGAATACACGATCTAAAGCTATATAAATGATACAGCTACATTATATATATATATGGATAATATCAGCCATACTATTTTCCGAAAAACAATAATCTGATTTTGGGGGAATAATACATGATCTAAGGCTACATACATAATACAGCTACATTAGGGATAATATCAGCTATAGTATATTCCAAAAAATAATAGCAAAATGTTTACCTCCGAAGCATCACAAAGGGTAGAATGTGCAGTTATCATATAAAGACTAGCAATCGAAATGACATAAATTAATACGATCTATATGGCATTATTTATTAAAACAAAACACAGTTATAATTATGAGCAAAATACGTTTTAGAATTCAAACGTGGAGGAAACAAAAATTGCAAATTTTTTATAATTATGTCGCATTTTTAAATTTGAAAATATTTCATTAATACAGAAGATATGTTTTTTTAGTTTAATATAATTAATAATACCAATTTGTAGAATTGATATGAATTTTAATAACGCCCACAATTTAATCTTTTAATACTTAATTGAATATCTTCGTAAATACATATGCAATTAATTTTCATCCTCATTTTACCAAACCATATTACCCACAACTTGCATATACGAAAAAGGAGAGCTAAGTTTAGCCTAGGCTTTATGTACGTAACCTACTTTGCTGAAAGTAGTTAATTTCTTGGTCAAACTCATAAAACTAAATGCGTCCCATCATCTGAGGGTAGATCGTTGTAGGTTAACGAAGTGTGAAATATTCGTGGAAAAAGGCTTATGCATACTGATCAGCCCTTGAAAAGTGGAGGAAAACTAATAACATGAGTTAGTGGCAATTAGTGAATTTGCCCATACCGTAATATAACTATTGTTTCTATATATTAAAAATATATAACCTCTTGGTCAGTAATTATGTTTCTGTTGCCCATATGAGGCAATTTGCTATGAACTGTATCTTGAGAGAATATCTAACTTGGTATCTGAATCAGATCATCTGTAATTGGACAAACAATTGCTGTTAGACTGAATAAATTTATTAACTCCGCGCAAAGTTCGATCTCTAGATTGTTCTGTTGATAGATTCGAACCCTAATTTAAGTAAGGGTTAAGATATCAAATTCCTGTAATTCTCTCAAATATGAAATTGTTATAAATTATTACACATGATTAAAAACATGTTACTTTCCTTACATACATGGTATAATGTACAGATATAGTATTATGACGGAAGAGCACGTTTTAAGCATACCTGAAATCGAATCGAACGTTTTTGAGGTGATGTCTGTCTCTGTGTGTGTCCGTGAGTTTGTGAATGCGATATCTCATAAATGAATCAAGCGTTTCAAACCTCATTTGATACAAAATGATTATTACGTAATTTGATACGATTATCCGTGAATAGTGTAACCTTATTGATTTTAAACGCGATCAAATGTTCGAAAGTCCACTAAATGTTTGAATAAATTTTTTAAACCCTCCCATTAAAAATCCGGATATTCAATAATGTTAAAAAAATTATTTTGTACATATTTTTTATTCTAAAACGAATGACATAAATTTTAGAACGCTATCTCGACACTAACATCAAATATGTAACACTTAGCGAAATATTTGGGGACTAATTAGGCGAGATATTTCCATCTTGACGACCTTTTACATGTGGCCAAGTTACGAAAATGACGCCAAATTGATGAAATTATAATTAACATATTTTAATATAATGGCGCATATTGCTAAACAGATGCTAGCAATGTACTCCAATTGTCAAGTTATATTTGCGCGTAATATACGTTAATTGGGTAATTCAAAATAATTTTACATGTTGCCATTCAGAAAAGCGCCACATGTCTCCTTTTCATTGTTAAAAACATGATGCTACGGATCTTGTCCATCATTCTTTCGCATTGAAAGACGTAAAGTACGTACATTATGTAGCAAAGGTCGTGTGCTGTCAATATAATTTTAAATGTTATTTGTCTTGAAATGTGCAAACATATTTCTAAAACGAATTAAGGGATAACAAATGCAATGCAAGAAATATGCATATTCCTGTATGATGAAAAATCCGGATGTTCTAGCATATTTTTTAAAAATAAATTTGCAAGTACACTTTCATTGGTTGACGCTTGCAGTTTTCCAATTGAAGTCAAAGGGGGTTATTTTGATGTTCTATCGTCTGTTATGTATGTTAAAGTTATATATTTTGCTGCAGTTTAAGATGAACTTTAACTTATGACGAAAAGCTATGTACACACAAAGCTCACTATCCGTAACCGAAATTTATTTTGGAATTTATTCTATGGATATACGTTATACATATTCTACTCATTCTATATTCATTCATTTCGAAATTCAATCTATGCTTCGAAAGGCCATAGAGTGTCCTGCCCAAGAGTTTTTTTGATAAGAACTGCTTTGTTTTATTAGAGAAAGCAATTGAGTTTTAGGTTTTCTTACATTTTTGGGGGCAATAATTTTGCGTTGTTGTCACCAAAAATTATTCCTTGAACCATCTAGTTCTCAAGATCTGCGATAGATACAGCTTAAATGTTGATTGATAGAAATTCAGTACCAAATTCTAGAGAATGTAGACTTATTAATTAAGGATTTTCCTCCTTCTGTTCCTTTTTCACTTACAGTTCAAAAATTTCCTCCAAAACATTAATTCTTCAGTAATATATACAAATAGAGATTAGATAGCAGCTGATATTAATTCAGAATGAAATTCTGAATGAGGTAGGGTGGTTCACTAGGAATTTTAACTTCCTCTTTATTTTCTACTTTTGGTTCAAAAATTTGCTTGAAACATCTTTATCTCAGGATTGAGTATAGATATACAGATAGATGTTAGATTATGAATGATATGGATTCAGCATCAATCGATTCAGCACCAGAGGGGGTCGGAGGTGTACTAGGGATTTTCACTTGTACTCCCACTTCCGATTAAGAAATTTCAATTATTTTGAAACACCTATTTCTTAGAATTAGTTATTAATAGAGTTTAGAGGATGACTGATATAGCTGATATTCAGCATTAAGTTCCTTCGGGGTTGGGGGATACGCTTTGAATTTCAACTTTCTGTTCTTTTCCACTTTGAGTTAAAAATATTTCCTTGGAACGTTTATGTTTTCATAATTGGATGTATATAGAGTTTAGATGATGACTAACATGGATTTAGCATCAACTTCTGGTAAGTGTAGGGTAGCTATTTAAGGATTTCCATTTTATTTTCTACAGATGTCACTTCCAATTAAAAAGTTATCTTTTTCTTCCACTATCTATTTCTTAGGGTTGGCAATATAGAGCTCTTAGATAACGACTGATAAGAATTCAGCATCAAATTTCGAAGGATGTAAGGACGTGCATAATGATTCGGGTTTTAGAGATGTTACTTTCAGTTTTTCGAATAATTGTACGACTGTGCGAAAAACGCCAACAAAAGGATATAACAAGAAAAATCTGCATACAACATTGATTATGAAACACTTTTCAACTGAAATGCAATTTTATTTAAACATCCCTAAAATGCGATGCATTTAGCTGTAATATTTTTTTAATTATCATAGAACTACAATAATTTATTTTACTTGAGAACTTGAAACTTCATCGAAACACATGAACTTTACTCAAATGCCGTCATCGAAATATAAATCGAAAAGCAAAAAAATGCAAAGCATACCATTAAATTAAAATATCTTAAACAATGCTATGATATCGTACTTCGTTGAACACATTGCGTAGTGCCGCTATTAAAACTCACCATATTATCTTTAGTGCGAGTTCCTGTAAAAGAATGCATTAACATACTACCACAATTAACTGCATCATTTTAACTTTAAAATAAAATCATTTATTAAGAGCATTTGGTTAATTATTAAATTGATTACAAAAATTATCATATAATTCGCGGAGGAGTTTGGACATGTGAGACCGGTAAATTCTATTATCAAATGGTCTAAGACCTGCTGCAGTATTTGGTAAGTACATATTTCCAATTTCGTCTTTGGCCATTGATCACAACTCTTATATCAGAGTATATCGTACTGGTACCAACTCAATGTGTGGTACTCCTACTCGTACTGAAGTCGGTCTGGCATTTGCCGTTTTGAAGTTCTGCATCAGGACATTTCGTTGCAAACTTTATCGTCTAAATCATCGAAGTGTATATCAGGACATTTCTGTGGAATACTGAGTTTGTAGTGTATCTGGAATATCCGCGGAATACTATTACATTTCTATTGCATTTTCTTATATGGAGTCTCTTTATTAAATTGCTATTGAATCTCTATATGGAGTTTATTTATGAAATAGCTCTTGAATCTCGACGTAGAAGTCGTGGATATCATTTCCAGAACTTTTCGATTTTCACCTGTGGTATACTAAGTATTTTCTAAAATTTTCGAAGTAATTTGTGAATTTTAACTTCGCTTAAAATTTTTTGAAAAATTAGGTCTAACCCGGGTTCAATCCAAAACTAATTGGGTGATATTATTCATTTACGTTCGCATGTGTCCCACAGATCGTCTCAACAACATATTAAAATTTCATTTTCATAAAGTCATTTTTACGGGAGTTGTCGTGCGAACGGACAGACAGAATGAACAAAGTCATAAACACTTTTTAACTATGTTGGAAAGTGTTAAAAATGGTTAATTCTTGCATCAAAAATGAAGTGCACACACCATTTTCCACTATATAAGGAATACTTTATTATTTTTTTGCTACATTTGCAATAAAGGAATATGAACATTTTTTCAGTGTAATTTATAATGTAAATAATCAAACACCGTCTGACTCTAGTTCCTAAGGCTATGGGTTCAATCGCATTGATTATAGCGAGTTGAGTCGTTTTGGTATCAGTGTTTTTTTTATCACTCTGTCGCTTCGTTAGGTTTCAATAGATTAATTAGAATCGTCTGTAAATGAACGGTATGGTTCAGTGGTCATGTTGTCTGATTCATATTCCAGAGGCTGTGGGTTCGATTCCACCCATTCGAATTGAAAAGATTTGGTGTTTGTTATTATTTTTTTATCAGTCCTTCCGTTAGGTTTAAATAGATTAATTAAGATCATCGGTATGTGATTTGGCTGGCTCAGTGGTCATGTTGTTGGGTCAGAATTCCCAAGGCTATGGGTTCGAGTCCATCCACACGTATTGAATATATTGAGTGGATTCGTTTTGGTATCTGTGCCTTTTCTTATCAATATCTTTGTTAAGTTTAAATAGACTAATTAGAAACGTTGGTATGTGAGCTAGTTGGCTCAGTGGTCATGTTGTCTGGTTCCTATTTCAGAGGTGGTGAGTTCGAGTCCATCCACTTGCATTGAGACGTATCGTCATCTGGTAATTTTTATATCTGAAATTAATAAAAAGTATTTTATTATTGATGTCAATTGACCGGAAATGACGTACCGGAAGTGACGCCACAGGAAATGACGTACCGGAAGTGACGTCACAGGAAATGACGTACAGGAAGTGACGTCACGTCCGGTACGTTTGCTGAAGAGCAGAGAAAAAGAGAGTTACCGTTTTATAAAATGACTAAAATTTCGGGACTTCGTTAGCAGGAGTCACGTGGTGCAAAACGATCCCTGCACGAACTTCGGACGAGGAAGGGTGGCGGTTCGACACCGAAGCCAGCAGGCCCGAAGAGAAACCCCACCAGCAACGGTGGAACCAGCTCACCGCTCGTCCTCCATCTCGTGCAGATAATTTAGTAAGAAATAAAGTTAAGTGGAGAGGAAAGATCGAAAACGACCGATATAATAAAGAACCCCAAACTCCTCTCCCAACGCGCCTATCTTCTACCCCACCGGAACGCGCTAACACTCACTACTCTCTAACACTACAATCTTACCCTTCTCAGGATTCGAACTCCCAGCCTAAAGCCCCTCAACTTGACGCCCCAAGCCTCTCGGCCAACAGGGCGACGATCAAAGCGTTGATTTCGATGTATTTAATTTTAACATTTTAACATGTCCATTTAAATAATCTGAAAACACGCGGCTAAAATTGTAGGGGACAGAACCCTCGACAAAGACATTCGCTTGAGTTTGCTGCCGCTGCACTTTACCGCTCAGCTATGAATGGCGTTGTAGATTTATTTTATTTTAATTATATAAATGCTTCTCTGGAGTGGCGATCAGAATAAATATGGGGTAGAACTCACAAAATACAGTACACTGACAACCTTGTTTATTTATTATTTAAAAGTTTAACCTAAAAAGCATCGCGTCTGAAGTGAGGACCGAACTCGTCATCCGCAGATCTGCAATTCAACTCTTTAACCACCAGACCGTTTAAATCACGGTGAAGTCCGAAACTTGAAACTATTTAAGTTTTCATTATAAAAAAATAAAAAAAAAGGAGCCAGGAAGTCTTTGTTATATTTAATTAAGAATTATATAAAGAATATGAAATCAGATGTTATATCCAATTTCCATTATACTTTAATAGAAAATTGCAAAGATTACGTCAGATTTTGACCTCTCACCTAATTATAAATTAAAATGTAACTTTCAAGAACTTCCAGGCTCCTTTATTAACGATGAGCTATATCCGCACGTAAAAATCGCAATTATCACATGATTTGAATCAAACCTAAAAAATATATATTTAAGGCACAAAGTTTTTCTGTTATTCAATTTTTGAGAATCTATCGAACCAATTTTCAAAAGTTATTTTTTTTTAATTATTAAAGATTGTTCTGGATTGGCGATTAGAATAAGTATGGGGTAAAAATTGCATTACCCTGACAATATTGTTTATTTAAAAATCGAATTGAGAAAGCAATACGCTCGAGATGAGGACAGAACACGCTATAAACAGATCTGTGAATTCGCGTTCCAACTCATTAACCACTAGACCGTTTGAATCACATAAAAGGCACAAACTAGAAACTACTTAAATTTTCATTATAAAAAAAAGAGCTCGGATTGAATGCTATATTTAATTTAGAATTATATAAAGAAGAAAAAAAATCAGATGTTATATACAATTTCCATTATACATTATAATAGAAAACTGCAAAGATTACATCCGATTTCGACTTCTCACATAATTAGGAATTAAAATGTAGCATTCAAGGACTTCCTAGCTCTTTTACTAATAATGAGTTATATCCGGACGGAAAAAGCTCAATTACCGCATGATTTGAATTAAATCTAAAATTTATATATTTAAGGCGCAAGTCCTTTTTTTTATTCAATTTCTTAGAATCTATCGAACCAAATTTAAAAGTTATTTTATTTTAATGATATACAGATTGTTCTGGTTTAGCGACAAGAATAAATCTGGGGTAGAAACAGCATTACCCTGACAATATTGTTTATTTATTATACAAAAATCCAACCGAGAAAGCAATGCCTTCGAGATGAGGACAGAACACGCCATCAACAGATACGCGAATTCACGTTCCAGCTCGCTAGCCACTAGACCGGTTGAATAACGTAAATGTTCGAAACTAGAAACTATTTAAATTTGCTTTATAAAAAAAATAAAAAAAAGAGCCTGAATTGAATACTATATTTAATTTAGAATTATAAATAGAAGAAAAAAATCAGATGATATACAATTTCCATTATGCTTTATAATAGAAAATTGCAAAGATTACATCCGATTTCGAATACTCACATAATTATGAATTCAAATGTAGCATTCAAGGACTTCCTAGCTTGTTTACTAACGATGAGTTACATCCGTACGGGAAAAGCTCAATTACCGCATGATTTGAATTAAATCTAAAAGTTATATATTTAAGGCACAAGTCCTTTTTTGTTATTCAATTTCTTAGAATCTATCGAACCAATTTTAAAAGTTATTTTATTTTAATGATATACAGATTGTTCTGGTTTGGCGACAAGAATAATTCTGGGGTAGAAAATGCATTACCCTGACAATATTGTTTATTATTATTTAAAAATCTAATCGAGAAAGTAATGCCTACAAGATGAGGACAGAACACGCCATCAAAAGATACGCGAATTTACGTTCCAGATCATTAGCCACTAGACCGGTTGAATCACATAAACTTTCGAAACTAGAAACTATTTAAATTTTCATTATAAAAAAAAAGAAAAAAAAGAGCCTGAATTGATTACTATATTTAATTTAGAATTATAAATAGAAGAAAAAAATCAGATGATATGCAATTTCCGTTATGCTTTATAATAGAAAATTGCAAAGATTACATCCGATTTCGAATTCTCACATAATTATGAATTGAAATGTAGCATTCAAGGACATCCTAGCTTGCTTACTAACGATGAGTTATATCCGTACGGGAAAAGCTCAATTACCGCATGATTTGAATTAAATCTAAAATTTATATATTTAAGGCGCAAGTCCTTTTTTTTATTCAATTTCTTAGAATCTATCGAAACAATTTTAAAGTTATTTTATTTTAATGATATACAGATTGTTCTGGTTTGTACACAAGAATAAATCTGGGGTAGAAACTGCATTACCATGACAATATTGTTTATTTATTATTCAAAAATCTAATCGGGAAAGCAATGCCTACCAGATGAGGACAGAACACGCCATCAACAGATACGCGAATCCACGTTCCAGCTCGTAGGCCACTAGACCGGTTGAATCACACAAAAGTTCGAAACTAGAAACTATTTAAATTTTCATTATAAAAAAAAAGAAAAAAAAGAGCCTGAATTGAATACTATATTTGATTTAGAATTATAAATAGAAGAAAAAAAATCAGATGATATACAATTTCCATCATGCTTTGTAATAGAAAATTGCAAAGATTACATCCGATTTCGATCTCCACATAATTATGAATTCCAATGTAGCATTCAAGGACATAATAGCTTGTTTACTGACGATGAGTTATATCCGTACGGGAAAAGCTCAATTACCGGATGATTTGAATTAAATCTAAAATTAATATATTAAAGGCGCAAGTCCTTTTTTGTTATTCAATTTCTTAGAATCTATCAAACCAATTTTAAAAGTTATTTTATTTTAATGATATACAGATTCTTCTGGTTTGGCGACAAGAATAAATATGGGGTAGAAACTGCATTACCCTGACAATATTGTTTATTTATTATTCAAAAATCTAATCGAGAAAGCAATGTCTACGAGATGAGGACACAACACGCCATCAACAGATAGGCGAATCCACGTTCCAGCTCGTTGGCCACTAGACCGGTTGAATCACATAAAAGTTCGAAACTAGAAACTAATTAAATTTTCATTATAAAGAAAAAAAAGAAAAAGAGCCTGAATTGAATACTATATTTAATTTAGAATTAAAAATAGAAGAAAAAAATCAGATGATATACAATTTCCATTATGCTTTATAATAGAAAATTGCAAAGATTACATCCGATTTCGACTTCTCACATAATTATGAATTCAAATGTAGCATTCAAGGACTTCCTAGCTTGTTTACTAACGATGAGTTTTATCCGAACAGGAAAAGCTCAATTACCGCATGATTTGAATTAAATCTAAAATTTATATATTTAAGGCGCAAGTCCTTTTTTGTTATTCAATTTCTTAGAATCTATCGAACCAATTTTAAAAGTTATTTTATTTTAATGATATACAGATTGTTCTGGTTTGGCGACAAGAATAAATCTGGGGTAGACACTGCATTACACTGACAATATTGTTTATTTATTATTCAAAAATCTAACCAAGAAAGCAATGACTACGAGATGAGGACACAACACACCATCAACAGATATGCGAATCCACGTTCCAGCTCGTTGGCCACTAGACCGGTTGAATCACATAAAAGTTCGAAACTAGAAACTAATTAAATTTTCATTATAAAGAAAAAAAAGAAAAAGAGCCTGAATTGAATACTATATTTAATTTAGAATTGTAAATAGAAGAAAAAAATTAGATGATATACAATTTCCATTATGCTTTATAATAGAAAATTGCAAAGATTACATCCGATTTCGACTTCTCACATAATTATGAATTCGAATGTAGCATTCAAGGACTTCTTAGCTCGTTTACTAACGATGGTTATATCCGTACGGGAAAAGCTCAATTACCGCATGTGATTTGAATTAAATCTAAAATTTATATATTTGAGGCGCAAGTCCTTATTTGTTATTCAATTCTTAGAATCTATCGAACTAATTTTAAAAGTTATTTTATTTTAATGATATACAGATTGTTCTGGTTTGGCGACAAGAATAAATCTGGGGTAGACACTGCATTACACTGACAATATTGTTTATTTATTATTCAAAAATCTAATCAAGAAAGCAATGACTACGAGATGAGGACAGAACACGCCATCAACAGATACGCGAATTCACGTTCCAGCTCGTTAGCCACTAGACCGGTTGAATCACATAAAATTTCGATACTAGAAACGATTTAAATTTTCATTATAAAAAAAAGAAAAAAAAGAGCCTGAATTGAATACTATATTTAATTTAGAATTAAAAATAGAAGAAAAAAATCTGATGATATACAATTTCCATTATGCTTTATAATAGAAAATTGCAAAGATTACAACCGATTTCGACTTCTCACATAATCATGAATTCGAATGTAGCATTCAAGGACTTCCTAGCTTGTTTACTAACGATGAGTTATATCCGTACGGGAAAAGCTCAATTACCGAATGATTTGAATTAAATCTAAAATTTATATATTTAAGGCGCAAGTCCTTTTTTGTTATTCAATTTCTTAGAATCTATCGAACAAATTTTAAAAGTTATTTTATTTTAATGATATACAGATTGTTCTGGTTTAGCGACCAGAAAAAATCTGGGGTAGAAACTGCATTACCCTGACAATATTGTTTATTTATTACTCAAAAATCTAATCGAGAAAGCAATGTCTACGAGATGAGGACAAAACACGCCATCAACAGATATGCGAATTCACGTTCCAGCTCGTTAGCCACTAGAGCGGTAGAATCACATAAAAGTTCGAAACTAGAAGCTATTTAAATTTGCATTATAAAAAAAAGAAAAAAAAGAGCCTGAATTGAATAATATATTTAATTTAGAATTATAAATAGAAGAAAAAAATCAGATGATATACAATTTCCATTATGCTTTATAATAGAAAATTGCAAAGATTAC
Organism: Amaurobius ferox; assembly: GCA_951213105.1. Taxonomy (NCBI): domain Eukaryota; kingdom Metazoa; phylum Arthropoda; class Arachnida; order Araneae; family Amaurobiidae; genus Amaurobius; species Amaurobius ferox. Next base: position 22,822,922 of record OX578137.1, read on the forward strand.
AACCGATTTCGACTTCTCACATAATCATGAATTCGAATGTTGCATTCAAGGACTTCCTAGCTTGTTTACTAACGATGAGTTATATCCGTACGGGAAAAGCTCAATTACCGCATGATTTGAATTAAATTTAAAATTTATATATTTAAGGCGCAAGTCCTTTTGTGTTATTCAATTTCTTAGAATCTATCGAACCAATTTTAAAAGTTATTTTATTTTAATGATATACAGATTGTTCTGGTTTGGCCACAAGAATAAATCTGGGGTAGAAACTGCATTAACCTGACAATATTGTTTATTTATTATTCAAAAATCTAATCGAGAAACCAATGCCTTCGAGATGAGGACAGAACACGCCATCAACAGATATGCGAATTCACGTTCCCGCTCGTTAGCCACTAGACCGGTTGAATCACATAAAAGTTCGAAATTAGAAACTATTTAAATTTTCATTATAAAAAAAAAGAAAAAAAAGAGCCTGAATTGAATACTATATTCAATTTAGAATTATAAATAGAAGAAAAAAATCAGATGATATACAATTTCCATTATGCTTTATAATAGAAAATTGCAAAGATTACATCCGATTTCGAATTCTCACATAATCATGAATTCGAATGTAGCATTCAGGGACTTCCTAGCTCGTTTACTAACGATGGTTATATCCGTACGGGAAAAGCTCAATTACCGCATGTGATTTGAATTAAATCTAAAATTTATATATTTGAGGCGCAAGCCCTTATTTGTTATTCAATTTCTTAGAATCTATCGAACTAATTTTAAAAGTTATTTTATTTTAATGATATACAGATTGTTCTGGTTTAGCGACAAGAATAAATCTGGGTTAGAAACTGCATTACCCTGACAATATTGTTTATTTATTATTCAAAAATTTAATCGAGAAAGCAATGCCTACGAGATGAGAACAGAACACGCCATCAAAAGATATGCGAATTCACGTTCCAGCTCGTTAGCCACTAGAGCGGTAGAATCACATAAAAGTTCGAAACTAGAAACTATTTAAATTTGCATTATAAAAAAAAAAGAAAAAAAAGAGCCTGTATTGAATAATATATTTAATTTAGAATTATAAATAGAAGAAAAAAATCAGATGATATACAATTTCCATTATGCTTTATAATAGAAAATTGCAAAGATTACAACCGATTTCGACTTCTCACATAATCATGAATTCGAATGTTGCATTCAAGGACTTCCTAGCTTGTTTACTAACGATGAGTTATATCCGTACGGGAAAAGCTCAATTACCGCATGATTTGAATTAAATCTAAAATTTATATATTTAAGGCGCAAGTCCTTTTTTGTTATTCAATTTCTTAGAATCTATCGAACCAATTTTAAAAGTTATTTTATTTTAATGATATACAGATTGTTCTGGTTTGGCCACAAGAATAAATCTGGGGTAGAAACTGCATTAACCTGACAATATTGTTTATTTATTATTCAAAAATCTAATCGAGAAAGCAATGTCTACGAGATGAGGACAGAACACGCCATCAACAGATATGCGAATTCACGTTCCAGCTCGTTGGCCACTAGACCGGTTGAATCACATAACAGTTCGAAACTAGAAACTATTTAAATTTTCATTATAAAAAAAAAGAAAAAAAAGAGCCTGAATTGAATACTATATTCAATTTAGAATTATAAATAGAAGAAAAAAATCAGATGATATACAATTTCCATTATGCTTTATAATAGAAAATTGCAAAGATTACATCCGATTTCGACTTCTCACATAATTATGAATTCGAATGTAGCATTCAAGGACTTCCTAGCTCGTTTACTAATAATGAGTTATATCCGGACGGAAAAAGCTCAATTATCGCATGATTTGAATTAAACAAAAACACATATTTAAAGCACAATTCCTTTTTTGTTATTCAATTTCTTAGAATCTATCGAACCAATTTTGAAAGTTATTTTATTTTAATGATGTGCAGGTTGTTCTGGTTTAGCGACAAGAATGAATCTGGGGTAGAAACTGCATTACTATGACAATATTGTTTATTTATTATTCAAAAATCTAATCGAGAAAGCAATGTCTACGAGATGAGGACAGAACACGCCATCAACAGATATGCGAATTCACGTTCCAGCTCGTTAGCCACTGGACCGGTTGAATCACATAAAAGTTCGAAACTAGAAACTATTTAAATTTTCATTATAAAAAAAAAAGAAAAAAAAAGAGCCTGAATTGAATACTATATTTAATTTAGAACTATAAATAGAAGAAAAAAATCAGATGTTATATACGATTTCCAATGTATATTATAATAGAGAACTGCAAAGATTACATCCGATTTCGACTTCTCACATAATTAGGAATTGAAATGTTGCATTCAAGGACTTCCTAGCTCGTTTACTAATAATGAGTTATATCCGGACGGAAAAAGCTCAATTATCGCATGATTTGAATTAAACCTAAAACACATATTTAAGGCACAATTCCTTTTTTGTTATTCAATTTCTTAGAATCTATCGAACCAATTTTGAAAGTTATTTTATTTTAATGATAAACAGATTGTTCTGGTTTAGCGACAAGAATAAATCTGGGGTAGAAACTGCATTACCCTGACAATATTGTTTATTTATTATTCAAAAATCTAATCGAAAAAGCAATGCCTACGAGATGAGGACAGAACACGCCATCAACAGATACGCGAATTAACGTTCCTGGTCATTAGCCACTAGACCGGTTGAATCACATAAAATTTCGAAACTAGAAACTATTTAATTTTTCATTATAAAAAAAAAAGAAAAAAAAAGAGCCTGAATTGAATACTATATTTAATTTAGAATTATAAATAGAAGAAAAAAATCAGATGATATACAATTTCCATTATGCTTTATAATAGAAAATTGCAAAGATTACATCCGATTTCGACTTCTCACATAATTATGAATTAAAATGTAGCATTCAAGGACTTCCTAGCTCGTTTACTAACGATGAGTTATATCCGTACGGGAAAAGCTCAATTATCGCATGATTTGAATTAAATCTAAAATTTATATATTTAAGGCACAAGTCCTTTTTTGTTATTCAATTTCTTAGAATCTATCGAACCAATTTTAAAAGTTATTTAATTTTAATGATAAACAGATTGTTCTGGTTTGGCGACAAGAATAAATCTGGGGTAGAAACTGCATTTCCCTGGCAATATTGTTTATTTATTAATCAAAAATCTAATCGAGAAGGCAACTTCTACGAGATGAGGACAGAACAGGCCATCAACAAATACACGAATTCACTTTCCAGCTCATTAGCCACTAGACCTGTTGAATCGCATAAAAATTCGAAATTAGAAACTATTTAAATTTTCATTATAAAAAAAGAAAGGAAAAAAAGAGCCTGAATTGAATGCTATATTTAATTTAGAATTATATAAAGAAGAAAAAAATCAGATGATATACAATTTCCATTATACTTTATAATAGAAAATTTCTTTCTTCAATTCTGTCGTTCTCTTCAATCTCTGAGAATCTGTTGAACCGATTTTCAAAATTTAATTTTTGTTTGATATATTAGGAGTTTCAGATGAGCAGAATATATAGAATTACTTCCAAAACCCCAGATTTTAAGTGGTGTGGCAGGTACGCTCTTCAAATTATTTTATTGTTAAAGAGGGGATGATCAGTATGTTCTCTGTAGCATAGTCGGAAAAGCACCATCTTAGTACCAGCAGCTTCGGATCTCGCTAGATACAACCTTTTTAATAGAAGGTCTCCCGTTCGGAACTAGTTTGAATAAAATTTACATTTTTTCAAGTAAAATTCTGCCTCATCTTCTAACTAAATTTGCTTTTTATCCCTCAATTTCTGAGGATCTATTGAAAGGTTTAAAAAAATTATTTTGTGTAACAGCTGATAAGTTGTGGATAAGTTAAATGTCAATAACATATATTTTGCCAAGGAGTGCAAGAGCACATAGAAATTTTTAGGGTTTCACAATTTGACATGCTATTAATCTCTGCTACCTGGACTTACCTGTAAAAGAGTTATTACGCATAAGGTCATTAAAAGTTATTATAGAAACACCATCACAGTTAGAAATTTTTAAGTAATTCTGAACGCCAGATTATTTCAGCTACGATTGATTTTAACTGTAATGCCGATTACTTGCGATTGAATCAGTTGTGATGTGATTGCCTTGAGTGTAACATAAAACCACTCCAAATGATAAATTATTTTAGGCCAGAAACAATTTCAAGGGCTTTACAGTATTACATTTTGTTACTGAATTTTACTGTTTAAATCTCTCCTATAATGAATCATTTAGAGGAATGAACACCAGGAGATCGCAGCTAACAGCTTAAATATTGTCATCCGAATAGTAGCTTCTGTTTAGATCGAGGGTATTATGTTTTCCTGGTTTTCCAAGACTTCATAGAAAATATCGTAAATCCCATAAGAAAATATATAACCTTCCAATTCAAATATCATTAAACCTGATTGCCTAAATTATTTTACACTTCTATGTTTGTTGAAAAAAAAATTCGTAACGGATTTCACTAGTGTGAAAGTGATTTTGTTTATGGAATATAACTATGAAGTTATAGCTAATGTTTATAGAGGTTTCAGAAAAATTGCCCTTGCGCCTTTTAAATAATGATTTTATACGATTTTTTATATTAATTTTTGAAATAATGAATTTATACGATTTATGCCCAATTTACTGCATAGAAATCATTTTATTGGAGTAATTCCAATGTGAAAATCGATTTACTTTCGCGTGACTCATCTTGAGAAGAAATGAACTGAAGTCGCTCTATTTTGATCTATTGTATTATATAAATATTCATACGTCCTGTTTTCGAATTCTAATTTGAAAGCAATTTATGCATCGATAAACAGATAAATCTCTTTTAATTTATTTTAATCGACTCATATTAAATCCCCGCAGATTATGTCACAGTTTTCCAATTAGCAATCATTTACGAGACAAACGTGTCTATCTCAAAAGTCAAACTGGCAAGTATATGAGTGGTTTCATTGGTTATGTGATTGTATACAATTTCGCATATTCTTTCATTTTAATTATATCTCTGTCCCGCCACATCCTTTTAGGTTATTCGCAACCCTTCTTGGATATTTCATTATTTTACTTTCCCTGCAATACATGGTAATGTGGAGAGAAAGTATTGGAATCATGCCGAAAATTGCAACTCGAGTTTTCGACGGATCTACACGTTTCGAGACCTCTAGAATGCGAAGAAATTATTTTTAGCATGACGTCTGTGTGTGTGTGTGTACAATGTATATATATATATATACTCTAACTGAAAATCTAATTAACCAAATATCATAAAATTTGGTAAGTGATTTATTAGTGACCCTGGTGTTGATTAGATTTTTGTGCCATTCAGGATAAAATAACCCGCTTTTTATTTGCTAAATGGCCCGCAAAAATTGCATGGTCCCTCTAGCTAAAAAATTAATTTTCTAAATTTCACAAAATTTGGTAGATAAATCACTTATAGATTACTCTGGTGCTGATTAAATTTTGGTACAATTCGGAAAAACATAACTTGCCTTTTCTTTTTTTTGCAAAATGCGCTGTAAAAATGAATGAAATTTAAATAAAATACTACGTATGCTCAATTGTATCCATTAAATGCTTGTTTTGTAATTGATTTTTGACGATGAAGAGAATAAGATCAACCCCATTATTCTAGCTTTAGCCGTTTTCGAGATATTTTTATTTTTTCGCATTTCGCAATTTTGCTTTATTGCCTTGAATATACGTGCAGTTAACAAATAAAAACAAAATCTGAATTAAAAGTGCAAATTCAGTGTCATTTTAAATAAGTATGCTTGGGTTTTAACACTATAACAAAACTCAATTTAATGAATTATTAAAAAAAAAAATAATAAAATCAATTTAAGTCTGCAGGAAAAGTCATGTGCTGCCCACATCAGATTTTTTTTATTTTGAAGACATATGGGACTCTATGAGACGGTTTACAAGAAAAGGGTCCAGTTGTAAGCTATTTTACTTACGCGGTATATAGTCATTATACTAACAATTGGACCCTTTTTAATATGCCGTAGATTTAATATGTACCCTTTTTAATATACCGTAGCTTTGCCACAGTTTTGGCTTTAGCATGCTTCTCAAATTACAAAAAATGTTTTGATTCTGCTCAGTGTCGAACACCCAGGCCACTCGATTGATCGTGAGGTTTACAGCCGCTATTTGAGTGACCGGATTCTGCTCAGCGTGTCACCCATTCCGAAAATTAATTTTTTTCTATCAACTCCGAAAGACGTAAGATTAGTTGAAATTATCGTAAAGAAATGTGCTTTTCTTTTCTTTCTTTCTTTCTTTTCTTTGTTTAAAGTTAGCCCGAAAAGCTGTATTTACGAGGCCCTAAACTCAATTTTGAAATTTCCCACGACCGGAGAGATCTTTCTATATTGTTCCAAACTTGTTCCTTCATGAGATACCGTATATTTTATAAACTGATACAGTATATTCTTTAAATTTATGAATTACTTTATCTTACGTTCAACGCGTAAAAATTCGTCTTTGTATGTCAGTATGTCTCTGTTATTCCGAAGTCAATAATTGCTTTAGAACCTTGCGTTTTTTTTTTATCTAAAACGTTTTCACACTAAGAATTCATGCTTTGGACGAAGTTGAACAGCTATTAAACCGGGATATTTTACTTAATCTTTAAGATAATATGTAAGATATTTTCATTCATTGGCTTCAATCCGCCAGCTGTTGATCTCAGTAAGCTCCACAGCATAGTTTAGTCAGATTCTCTTTAATCGTTTTTCTCTGGAACTATGCATAATGATTGACATTAAAATGTAGGCAAATATATATTCTTACATATATAAAAATATGCACTTATAATTTTGCGAAAAAGTGTCCGTGTCGGCCATAGTATGCGCATGCGCATATTAAAATAATTCAAATCGTTAAAAAATACAAAATTTGACAATTTTTAACGAAAAAGAAAACAAACTCTTTTCGAAATAAATAATTTAAAGATAAATGCAGTATATAACACATTGGTGTAGCAGTCGTTTAAGTGATATCTTCTATTAAGCTCTTTTGAAATTTATTACTATGTGACTGTTTTAAAAATGTCTCACTATATCACATAAAATGCTTTTCTTTATATCTAAAGGTGGCGGAAAAAAGCACATAAGTCAAAAATTTCAATTTTTTATAATATACATATTTGGTTTAAGAAATTTATGAACTTTGTTATGGAAAAAATGCGTAAATCAGTTGGGTTTCCAAGATGTTAAAAAAAAGAAAAACCTTAAACATCCATTAGATTTTGCACGGATATCAATGGGGTATTAAAATATAAATTAAGAAAAAATAATTATTTACTTAGCTTATAAATATATTGCAAACTCTATAAAAATTCAATCTGTATTCTGAAAACAAAAATTAAAATTTAAAAAAAGTTCTACTAAAAGTATCAAAACGTTCATTCCTTGATATTTAAAAAGCCTTGATTTTGACTTAAGTGTTTTTTTTTTCAGCCAGCTTTAGAATATGTATTAGAATTCAGATAAAGAAAATCCATTTTCACAAACAGTGAATGAATCTTCAGATTCAGCCTCTGTTTATAAAAATTGTTTTATAAACAGAGGAACAATCTAAGCTATAAAAATGACTATAAAGATCTGAAGGGTTAAAGTAGTTATTTATGAAGCCAAGATGAGAATCGATGAATTTTACCACCTTCTGAAAACCATTTATCCTTTTCTTCGGGTATAAATTCATTATTGTGAAAGAACTGTCGAGATTTATGTCTTGTATTGATGTAATAAATCATGAAGTACTTGTATCGAAAGTTTCATAAATAATACACAATTACATTGAATATCGAGTTTGGTGAAGTTTCGACTTGTGGTGAAGTTTTATGCTAAATGTTATTCAATGAAATCTGAGTATTAAGCTAGAGTTATTAGAATTGAAATTTGCTCGGCAATAGGTCTGTTATCAGAATATTTTGAAATATTAATTTCATAATATTGATTTTCTCACATACATAGTATAATATATATGGAATGCATTGTGACTGGGCCTAAAATTCAAATTTGAGCTTTTGATGGAAGACCACATTTCAAGTATCTCTAAAGTCGAACGTCTTTGAAGTGTTGTGTGTGTGTGTGTTTATTTGTGTGTGTGTATTTGTTTGTGTGTGCATGTTTGTTCATTTGTGTGTGTGTGTGTGTGTTTGTTTATTTGTGTGTGTATTTGTTTGTGTGTGCATGTTTGTTTATTTGTGTGTGTGTGTTTGTTTATTTGTGTGTGTGTGTCTTTATTTGTAGCCCCGTGCGCGTGTGCGTGTGTGTGCGTGTGCGTGTGCGTGTGTATGCTTGTGTATGTGTGTGTGCGTGTGCGTATGCGTGCGTGTGTGTGTGCTTGTGCGTGTGTGTGCTTGCGCGTGTAGGTGTAGAATCGATATCTCACATAAAGACTAAGCGTTTCGAATGCAATTTGTCGCGATCATTTGCATTCAGCAAATACTGGAACATTATAGATTTTAAACACGATAAAATTTTCGGAAAACCCTTTAAATTTTCAGGTGAATTTTTAAAAAATTCAAAAAAAAAGAAAAAAAAAACCCCAAGATATAAAATTGAGTTAAATAATTAATTATTTTAAAGATAGTTTTTCATTACTAAACAGAAACGAATGGCACTCATTTTAGAACGCTAGCACCAACGGTTCTCGAGATATTATATAATCAAATTTATTAAAATATTAAAATGTTAAATAAAATTAAAATATAACATTATCAAAATTGCCCGCTTTCCATATACAATATTATGTGGCGAATGAATTAACATCGATTTTGTAGCTAGTTTTGCATTTTGATGACAAGCAGTTCATCAAATGTCGTTTCTATAGCTGGATATTAATTGAATGTCAATTGCATTTTGATGTGGATCATGCATGTGAGCACGAATAGGTATGAGTTTTTCTGTTTTGCCTGTATATTGCATCTGTTAAAAATCAGATGCAAACATTCTCAACGACAAGCATATGTTAAAACGCTTCAATATTAGGACACTTTGATTTGATGTTGTCAAGGAGTTACAAATACAATTCTATTGAATAGCTCCATGGTATAGACTGGGGTCATCACAGCCAGCAGGAAACCACATGGATGTGTTCATAGGGGTATGCCGAATTTATTCTATTGAATTTAACAAGTTGATTTTGAATGAGTACCGCCGAATTACTCTAATGTTATTGACTCAAACTGATTCAATGCAATTACAATGATTCGAATTGGTAAATTCTAATTTGGCTCTTGATAAACTCTAATCATATTACCGCTTGTTACTGTAGCTAGTAATGAGTTAGAACAATAAATAATATGGCATTTCCTTCTTTTTTAATGACCCCTTTTTTACTGTGTCACATGATTTTTTATGCACATGTACAAATTTCCAGATTACTGTTTAAAGGTTAAGAATTTGACCTGGAATAACCTGTAAATTGTAAATAACGCTTAAAGAATATCATAAAATGACATAATGAATTTGGAATAAAAAAATTTGATGTGGGCAGCTCGTGATTTTCCTTATATAATGCAACGAATTTACTACTTTTATAGTAAAAAAAAAATAGATTATTCTTATAGTATATATCTATATTATTTTCAAGATATTGAATTTTCGTCAATGAGTCGTCATTTTCATTGATTTAGTTTCTTCCATTTGGCGTCATTTTTATCCATTTGACGAGTTTTCCCTTAATTTAGCAACATTTAGAAATGTTAACAAGTTGGCAACATTCCGCCAAATTCGTTTCCAAAATCTCGCCAAGCGTTATGGATGGAGAAATAAGTTATTCTTACAGCAGATAAATGACTATTGGCGTTCGAATAAAAAAGTATTACTCAAAGTATATATTTTCATGAATGGAGCGAGCTAGATCCACGAGAATGACGTCAACAAATTTATCGCATAATATTACATATGAAAAGTTAACATGTTTTTTAATAGGTAATATTTTATTTTTATTTTATATGATTTTTTGAAAAATGTGCAATATCTCGAGAAAGGTTCATGCTAGAGTTGTAATATTTATATCAATCGTTTTATAATAAAAAATTACATAAGAAATGTCTATTTACGTAACTTTATTAGAGGTTTTGATTTTTTAATGATTTTTTCAAAATTTCCTTCGAAAATTTAGGAGGGTTCTGAACATTCGATTGCATATAAAAACAATAGGCTTCCAGTATTCACGGATCATAATTTTTGTACCAAATTTTGCTTGAATCGGTCCATTCGTTCGTCAGCTATCGTCTCCACAGACTCTCTCTCTCACACACAGACACATACACACTCACACACACACTTACACACATACACACACACACACACACACACACACACACACACACTAAATAACCCCCCCCCCCACACACAAACATAGCCATCACCTCAAAAATGTTCGATTCGTGATCAGGGATGCTTGAAACGTGCTCTCCCGTCGAAAACTCGAATTCGAATTTTCGACCCCGTCACAATACTTTCCTTTTCCATTATTGTATATCAGGAAATTAATAAAATCATGCTATTTTTACTTTCATTTCTCGCCGATCCACATAATGTATAAGGAAAGTATTGTGACTGGGTCGAAAATTCGAATTCGAGTTTTCGACGGGAGGGCACGTTTCAAGCATCCGTAATCACGAATCAAACATTTTTGAGGTGATGTCTCTGTGTGTGTATGCGTGTGTGTATGTGTGAAAGTGTGTGTGTATATATTTGTGTGTGTGTGTGTGTAGTCTGTAGCTGGGAATCTAAGCATTACACTATCATGAAATTTGGTACTACAGAGGTACTTCAGGACTCGAGTAGGTGCACTTCGGCGTAATTTCTTTTTTTTTTTTTTATAAATTTTGAATTGGATTTTTAGTTATGTTATGCTTTTTTCCAATTTAGCCGATATTAACGCAAATCGATTACTTAGCGACCTAAAATATTATCACAGTGTTTCCATCTTGATACATATCATCGGAACGATCATAGAACGGTCTTTCCAACAATGTGTGAACCAAATCCATGGGATAATTCCTTCACATTTATTTATTTTGTTTTCAAAATACATCAAGATCTGTCTTTTCTAAATGATCTGATATATATATCGTCACATCCGAAAAACTAGGATTAGCGTAATTCTATAATTTGGCTAAAACATCCTCATATATATGATCATTCTAACGAATATATATTTTTCCATTTCATCAGTAATTTAAACTTTCGTAATTTTTTAACTGTTCTCATTCATTCATGATAATGGACTGTCTGCACTTCAACGGTTTCCCCGTCTCTGGATCAGATCCACTAATCGGTTACGATAGGTGGTTTCTTCGCATCGGGGGAGAGAAATTCTGGAGAGAGGTTTTGAATCTTTAATTTTTTTTCTGCTTTGTGGAGATAGGAAAAGTTCTTTCTAAAGACATTTAGTTCCCATTCGCGTTTTCATAAGCGGTCAAAATGGAGTAGGGGAAATATAAAAATTACGCTGTTTGCAAAAGTATGGATAACTGTAATTCTCATTTTGTGATTTGGAGATTTTATTTGTATTGTCAGAATGATTTTAGTTCAAAACATGCGATTTGGAAATTGAGTATGATGTTATCCGTGTCTGTAGTATCAAATTTTAGGATCCGGACTAAGCTGGGTGATTCGCTCTAGTATAGATATAAAATATCGATGTATTGTCAGGAAGTATTGATACATTTTATCTGTTACACTCATTACTAATGAATTCAAAACACTAAATAACAAAGTAAAAATAACTACCACATATATATTTTAAAATAATATTATAAGTTTCGAGAATAGCCATTTTTAACAAAATGCTCATTCCCAAAGGATTTGTTTTGAAGTGAATTCGAGACAGTCACAGTCTTTATATTTTCGTGTAATGCATTTTTAGGAAATAGAAAGGATGCATTTCTTTTTCTTATATCTCTCAAAGGATTAGTACGACAAGAGAAGCATTATTATTTTTATAAATCTTTCCTCGAAGTTAAAAAAAAAGAATGACAATACCATGTTCTGTTAAATAGAAGTTTAATAAAAATTGAGAATACATTTGGAGATACCTTTATACTATCTTAAGAGATTTGTCTCCAAATCTTTTATTACATGATATGTTTTTAAAAAAATGTTAAAAGAATCCGTAGTAAAATAGTGAGTAACTCTGTTACTCGTTATAGGATTGATATGAATGTTTTACATCAATCTTTTCTCATATTTGATTGGGGAAAGTTTGATATATGCTGTGTGTGGTGATGTCAGAAGATACCCAGGAAAAAGTTTCAATGTAATTTGTTTTTTTAAATTTCTTGATTTTTTACTTATTTACTTTGAAAATTATATAGTTTCAATGGATTAATAGAATGTAGTTTATTTCATCTGACTCGGACTGTAAACGACGAAATCATCGACGATAAAACGCTTGGGTGTGTGGAGGACTGTGGCAACATCGCAGCCTATGTAATTTTCCTCAAGTTTGACGCGTATTGAAATGCTCATTTTATGGAACAGTTTTTTACACACTTTATGCGAAGATAAATAAATATTTCATTATTAACTAATGAAGTATATATCTTGTAAAATATTATGTTTAGGTCAATTCATATCAGAATTAGAACGCAAAATATTATCTTTTCATCAGTTTCCTTTCTCAATTATTTACATTATACTGAAATTAAAGAAAATCTTTAAATTTATGTTTCAATTTGTCAGCAGTAATTTGTGCAATGACCAACGAAGTAAACTCAAGACAAATGAAATAAAAGCAATTTGATATTTTCCTAATCATCCCCATCTTCAGTTTAAAGTAAAGCTGAGTTGAACAGCAAACGAGAGCGATGATCAAACGAATATGCTCTTTTACTGCATTGCTGTTCTTTCTGGGTTATCTACTGTGGCAAAATACAAGTAAAGGGAGATAAAATAAAGAACTGGAAGAAATAAAACCGAGAAATAGAGAGAAGAAATAAAATAAAAGAAAGAGAGACAAATTAAACACGTTCATCAAATATCCTAGAGAAAAATTTTCTCACATGAAACATAATAAATGATGAGTAGAAGTAGAAAGGTAAAGATAAACAAATTAAACAAGGTCAGAGGAAACTATCTCTTATGAAATCAAAATATTGTGGGAGCTGGGTCAGTACAAACAACACCTACCGACTCCACCACCCACAATTTCGTGATCGTAATTTCAAAAGGCCAAGGAGACATAATTTAACAAATATTCTCAAAAATGTATCAGCAAAAACACCAGGTTCAAGATTTAAAGGAGTTCCCAGTTTAGGGGAATTAAATAACCCTAAATGAAGTACAGTGAGTAAAGTAAATATACAGACACAAATAATTAGGCTCTTTTTCACACAACTTAAATATTGATTTATTTTAGATTTTTCGAAGAATTCAATATGTGTATTTTAACTTTCAAATAATAAATAAACTTCAGAGCTTCACTTATATTAGACATATTCAAGAAACCAATTGCTCTGGTAAAAATATATGGCATTCAAGTAATCAAATTATTCATAAACATATGATCTTAAATCATTTCTAATTTCTTTAAATATTTTAATATGAGCCATTTTAATATTTGAATTCAATTTCATCATGCCAGTGCCGCCTCGGAATCATTGATTCCGGTAAAAGGAAAATTTACCTGATCTCTTAATTTTATTTAATTTGGAGCAACAGATTCGCATCAGGTAATCACGGTTTGATGCAGGACCTCAGAAAAGATCACAGGGAGATTTTCGGAGAATCCAAAATCTTTAGAAACCGAACTTCCGAATACAATGCTTCGAATTGAAACTAAGCCGCTAGTTACTCATCTCAATTTCCAGAGTCGATGGGATAAGTTCCTGGAATGGAAAAAATATAATTTAGAATAGATTTGCATCAGGATAATTAATGAAAAGTTCCAGGCTCCTCTTCTTCAGCTCCAGATGAACCAGGGCGGGATTCCTTTAACCAAAAGCCCCTTTCTGATAGCTTAGCCATTTCGGCCAAATCTTCCTTTGTCTCAGTCTTTCGACAAATTCACCAGCGTCCTCCCTCCACGGGATCTTCAGCTCCAAGAGGGCGAAGAGCGGGGCGCTTGAGCCCACGCAAAAAGTTTTCTCCTTCGCAACAAAAATGCGCCTCTTCCTGATTGGACGGCGCGCTCTCCTAGCGACTACACAGCCAACACGTCACGCTCACGGCCAGACACTAAGTCCAGACAATTCAACGATTTCTCGACGAAATGCGCTTTTTAATGTAATTTCAATGGAAACAAGTGTTAGTAAAACACTGTACTGGCACGAACGGAGAGAAGGATGTTTCTCTTTCCGAAAATACAAAAAGGCTCATGGCGCAGAATTGCGACATGACAGCTCTCCCCTTCTGGGAGGCAAAAATTTTCAGAACACAGTGAGGAAAATTTTTCTCTCACTCAAAACACAAAAATTTACAAGGAGTTTTAGGAACCTGTAAGTGTAAAATAATTTAATACAAAATTTTGGGCGAGAAAAGTGCGATCGTTCACCTCTCTCAAAAGCAACAACACTGTAGATCTGAATGACTGGCCAAGCCACTCATCACCACAGGTAAAGACCAAAAGAAAACCAAAAGGATGACAAGGCGTCACCACATCTTAAAGGAACCTTTACAAAAATTCACATTTATTACACTAAAATTCAAAAGAAAATTTGTCAAGGCAATTTGCCTGACAACACACTATCTCAATCATCTACATTGAGATCAACCAGGTGATATGAAAGATAAAATATGATATGATATGAATTTACAAAACTTAACAATATAAACAATTCAAAAATTTAACATTTTCAAACAATTGTCACTTTCAAAACACACGAGTGCCACAAAACAATTATTTTTAATTTTCATCAAAAGGTTAAATATTTTGAAGATTAATTTCTAAATTAAATTTGTCATATTCAGGAAATGAGATTCTTCACTCATTCAAAAATTTGTCTCACTCTTTGAGAACAAAGTCACTTTCAATATTTCCATTTTTCAATTTCAATATTTTCATTTCAAAACTTTCATTAAAATCTTACTTTCACATCAAATTACTTTCATTTTCAACATATTAACTTTAAATTACATTCTCTTTCCAATTTTTCAACCTTTAAACTTTTCATCAAGTATTCAACATAATCAATATTAACTTTAATTCAACTTATTTTTGTCATCAAGACAATTCAGAATTTTCTCATTCTGACACACTTTCATAAATTACTTTAAATTATTCATTTATATTTACATTATTTAATTTATCTTAAAATTTCAATTTACTTTACTTTTAACAAAATCTCTGAAATAACTCAACAAGTGACCACTTCATGTCACAAAAGAAAAATTTACATTTATATACATTTGTCTACTGAGAGAGAGAAAAGGAGAAAAATTTCTCCTGAAATTCACGTCAGTTATGTAAAAGAGCAGGAACACATCAAAAGAGCAAACTCGGCGGGGACTAACGAGTTGCCAACACAGAAAACGGGGGTGTAGAAAAAAAAAAAAGAAAAAAAAAAATACTCGCGTGCAGGAAGCGATTGCAGCAGAAACAGGACGCCAGGACACGCCTCAGAAGCACGGATATCATCAAAATTTTTGGACAGCATGCGCTGATCCCAACATCATCATCTTCTTCGTCATCATCATCCTCATAGCTTCACCAGTTTCCCACCTGGCCAATCACAACCGTCCTAGGTAGGCTCGGAGCAAGTTGTCGTCCAGGACTCCAGTCCTGCCACAAAAGTTCGGACAATTAATTTGCTAAGCTGCATCTTCATCTGTGATCCAATGTGAATATGTCCATGTTTGCGTCCACCAGCCAGCTTTCAGAAAAAGGGGTTGCAGCATAAAAATATGATGTCTAACTGAAATTTGTGTAGATGTTTGAAAACTGCTGGTCAAAAAAAAAACAACAATGTGAAATGGAATTTCAAGAGAACAGAATTTCAACAACACATCAGCCCAAAAATTTCACCTCTCTCAGCAACAAAGTTTCAAAACATTTTTCAAAAGAGATCATTTACTTTTGATCTTCAAAACTTTTAATTTCAAAAATTTTCAAATTCAAACTTTTTCATTTTCACTTTCAAATTACTTAATTTATTTCAATTACTTTATTTACTTTATATTTACTTTCAATTTTATTTTAATAAATCATTTACTTTTTTCCAAAATTCAAAATTTTCCTCCTTTTACTTAGGGGAACAACAAATTTACCAACACCATTTAAATTATTTTCATTAATGAACTTAAACAAATAATCAAACATTTTTTTTTTTTTCATTACAACACATCAATATAATCAAAGTCAATCAAGACAGGACTCTCGAAAAATTTTAAAGTCCAAGGAGAGTCAATTAACAAAATTACTTATTATTTAAATTATAATATAAATATTCATAAATTATAGTTCACAAAATCAATTACTTATTTACTTTTTTAACTTAATGCAAGATTTCCAATAAATTTTAAAATCATAACAATTTTTTCATAAATTCTATTTTAAAAGACAATATTGAAATATAACTTAAACAAGTATAAACTTTAACTTAAAATGAAATCTTTTCTTGCAAAATTTAATTTCTGTAAAATTGTGAACTCAACCAAAATTTAATATTGTGAAAATCTTTGATTCCTAAGATTATAGGGTGTACGTGTATTTCTGTTTGTCATGTAATACTGATTTTGGTGTGGTGTATAACTATTTCTAAAGTTATTGTAAATGATTCTTCCATTTCCTCTATTATCAAAGTTATTTGAATTATTTCTCTGAACATATTGTTGTCTTTGATTTGTACGACAATTTGATCTAGTATGAACAGCATTTTCGTTTACCCTTTTATTTGGCAAATTAAATCTTACTCGTTTCACAGTTTTTTTGTTTTGAGATTTATCTCCAGATCTTGTCAAACAAGATTTTAGTTTCACAGAGTCTTTCTCAGTGGTGATCACAGGAGTAAGTTTATTTGTCTTAGAGTTCAATTTTTGACTTTCATGAGTTTGTTTTGAAAATCTTTGCAATTCCTCTCTTCTTGGAGGTAAAAGAGTCAGTCTGTTCACATGAACCAGTTGTTCATTTTTGGGATTCATTACATGTCTGATTAAGAAATTCACTGCAGATGTTTGTTTTATCACTTTAAAAGGACCTTTATTAAAAGAGCTCAGTTTTCTTGACTGGCCTTGAGGTAAAAAGGGAGTGTAAAGATACACTAAATCACCAACTTTTATATTGGGCATCTTTGCTTTCTTATGCTGTTGTAAAATTTGTGAATTTTCAGCTTTTTCTAAGTTACTTTTTACTACATCATATGTTCTTTTAAGTCTGAATCTCATGTCTTCTCCATAATCATATGTTGATTCATATGTCGGAGGTTTAAATCCAGTGATCAAAGTATTTGGAACTGTTAAATCTCTACCATAGAGTAAATAAGCAGGCGATTCACCCGTAGAAGCATGTATGGCATTTCTATGTGCTAATAAAGCAAAATGTATCAGATTGTCCCAATTATCTTTATCGTTATATGCAATATTTTTCAAGGATCTGATCAAAGTACCATTTAATCTTTCAACACAACCGTCTACAGATGGCATGTAGGCAGTAGTAGTATTCTTTATTATTCCTAATTTCTTATAAAAACATCTTGCTGTTCTAGAAACAAAATTCGTCCCTTGATCCGAGACGATGAATTTGGGTATACCATGCTGAGCCATGTAGTGCTCTAAGCAACTTAAAATGTCTTCAGTTTTTATTGAAGCCAAGGGATATGCTTCAGGCCATCTTGTAAAATAGTCAGTTATGACCAATATGAATTTATTTCCAGATCTTGATATAGGTAATGGTCCGACACAATCCATGGCGATACGCTCAAATGGGTATGTGGACTTCGAAAATCTTTGAATGGGTGCTTTGTTATTTCTAAAACCACGATTTACCACACAAATTTCACAAGATGAAACATAATTTTGTGTTTGGGAATACATTCCCTGCCAAAAATATTTTCTACTTACAGAAGCTAAAGTTCTTCTAAATCCACAATGTGCATAAGTGGGACAGTCATGATGTAACCATAAAATTTCAGACACAAGTTCTTGCGGAACAACAACTCTTTCTTGTTCTTGATGTCTACGCTTTGGGTGTTTGTGAGTACACCACAGGATATCATCTTTTCTAAAAAATACCAAAGTTTGTGGGTAAGGTTTTATGTTTTTATCTAAGAGATCTATAATTTTATTGCACCTTGGATCAGATTTCTGAGCATTCTTAATTCTTATGAGCAAGGTAGGACAAGTAAATGTTTGTTCCAATTGACCAATTTGTATGTTATTTTCATTTTGCATTTCACTTTCATTATTATTAACAGCACAAATTTCATTTTCTTCATTTGTATTTGCTGGATTCAAATTGATTTCTGATTCTTTTCTATTGCTACTATTAGTATTGTTTACATAACTTTGATTTTCATTATTGAAACTTGGTAAATTCTGATTTGCATTCTGAAAATTTTGATTAACATTTTGATTTATAACTTTATATTGTGACACGAATCTTTGTGGAATATTGTTAATAGTATTTGTACATTCATCTACATTTCTTGACATATAATCAGCAACAACATTTGCTTTTCCTGGTTTATGTACTATTTGATAATCAAATTGTGATAAGGATGCAATCCATCTAGCCAATCTAGATGTAGGATCTTTTAATTTAAATACGAATGTTAGTGACTTCTGGTCACAAAAAATTGTGAAAGGTTTTCCAATTAAATAATGTTTATAATAGTTTGTAGCCCAAACAACAGCCAATGCTTCTCTTTCGACAACACTGTATTTACATTCCGCTTCACTAAGCTTTCTGCTTGCGTAAGATATTGGATGCAAAATTTTATTCTCATCTTCTTGAGACAAATAGCTACCTAAAGAGTGATTTGATGCGTCTGTATGCAAAATAAATGGTTTCCTAAAATCTGGAAGGGTCAAAATTGGTTTTGACAAAAGTTTTCCTTTTAAAATTTCAAAAGATTTTTGAGCTTCATTAGTCCAAATAAATTTCTTTTTACTTTCATTATTCTTAGTTTTCAATAATTCTGTTAATGGCAAGGTCAGTTCTGCATAGTCTTTTATGAATTTTCTGTAGAATCCGGTGAGTCCAAGAAATTGTCTCACATTCTTAATTGATTTAGGAATTTTGAATTTCTCTACAACTTCCAAATTATGAGTATCAGGTTGTACTTTTCCATTTGATACCAAAAATCCGAGATACTTAATTGTTTTTCTGAAAAAATGGCATTTACTTGGTTTCAATTTAAGACCATGTTTACTTAATCTTACAAAAATCTCTTCTAGTTTTTTCAAATGTTCTTCGAATGTTCTTGAGGCAACTATAATATCATCTATGTAAATTCCAGATATGCCAGCCAGCACCAGAGACATGAGTCTCTGAAAGGATGCAGGCGCATTCTTAAGACCAAATGGGGTTCTGGTCCATTCAAAGTGGCCATCAGGTGTTGAAAAGGAAGTCTTCGGATAATCATCAGGATGTAAACACAATTGGTAAAATCCACTGGTTAGATCCAGAGTAGAAAAATACAAGGCTCCAGACAAATTATCGATTAATTCCGATATATTTGGAATCGGAAAGTTCTCAACAATAGTGATCTTATTGAGCTTTCGAAAATCCGCTACCAAACGGTAACTTCCATCAGGTTTCTTAACAAAAAGCACTGGAGTATTGTAAGGTGATGTACTGCGCTGAATGATTTTTGCATCAAGGAGTTCGTTTACCTGGCGTGAAAGTTCTTTCTGTAAATTGTGTGGAATGCGGTATGGCTTCTGTCTAACAGGTATGTTAGATTCAAGATTAATTTCGTGCAAAATAGTGTCACATCCAGACAATTCTTTCATATTTTTAGCAAAAACATGTTTATATTTACTTAGTAATTTTAAAAGCAAAGATTTTTGTGCATAGTTCATATGTTTCAAATCAAAATCTCCTCCCCATGCATCAAATGTTTCATTTTCTTCAATACAGTTTTCAATGTCAACTCTATTATTTATGTCAATATCAGATTCATGGATGTTTTCAAAAGTTCCCAATTTCATTCCTTTGTTAATGTAAACAATTTTTTCAGATGGGTTTGCAACTTTAGCATACAAAAAGTCATTTTCAGGAATTTTGTGGATACTTCTGGCTACAAAAATTTTGTTTGCAGAAAATTCTTTATTATTGATAGGTTCAAGCAAAATTGTCGTGTCTTTTTCAATTTTGTAATTTCTTTTTAATTTAATAAAAGTTTCCGAAAATGGTTTTAGAACACATTTGTTGAAAGCTTTGGCAATCCCTATTGCCTGGTTTTGTTGTGAACTTCCTTCATCATGTTTATCACAATCTGTCTGAAATATTTCATTGTCACTGGTATTGTCTTTTGTCAAAAATCTGTCTGTATGTACATTGTCATTCATTTGTCTTTCATATAAATCATTTTCACATTCATAATTTGACCTTTCATTTCCATTTGCATCGAAATCTCTAAAATCAACATCTCTAAATTCATTGTGAAAATTGTTTTGTTCAAATAAATATCCATTATTACATCTATTTTCATAATTTCTTGAAAAATTTGTGTCTTTGGATCTATAATCTACATCATTTGTAAAATTGTAATTTCTTCTGTCACATTTATAATTTATAGCATTGCACTCAGATATTTCAGGTTGAACATCTTTGTGTCCAAAGGTAATGGTCACTTTACTTTTATGCAGAAAAGTACTTCCTAAAATCATGTTGTATTCGTTAGGTGCAGGTATGTTTAAAATGCAACATTCAATCACAACATTGTCTTTTCCAACGGACAAAAGAAAAGAAGCACTCTCATCAGCCCAAACCTCCTGATCTCCAATTCCCTTCACAATAAAGGATGTATTTTTTAATTTCACTTTCCTAGGGTTAACTTTCTGTAAAGCATCTCTATAGATAATATTTATGGAACTTCCAGTATCGATTAATGCATTCAGTTTGACATCTTCAACAAAAACTGAGATGACCGGAAAATTTTTCTGGCAAGGAGCTTTAATTTCCGTCATAAAACTAACTTCAGAATTTGGTTTGTTAAAATTTTGAGATTGAAAATTTTGTCTTCTAAATTGTCTTCTATTACCAAATCTATTATTAGAATATCTGTTATTTCTTCTATATCCAAAATTATTGAAGTTTTGAAATTTATAATTATCAAAGGAATTTCTAAAATTTGAAAAATATCTTCTTTGGACATTTGGATTTCTATATGAACTGTTACGAAAAGGTCTTCTAAAGAATAAGGAATTTTTCCTTGGAGAATAATTTTGATATGGACTTTTAACGTACCACTCTTCTTCCTGTGAGGCAACTGGAATTCTTCTTTGACTGAAACGGTTTCTACTTTCAGATCTTTTGGATGGTGTAGAAGTTCTGAAAGATGTTGATGGTTTATGTTTCTTCTTTACTGGAATATCTTCCCAATCTTCCTCTTCCAATTCATTTTCATTGTATCTGCTTGTAGAGGGCGTATCCATGAAGGAATCCTCAAAACTGGAATTGCTCTTTTCCAGATCTTCTCTTATTTCATTCAGTCTTTTCTTCCTTTTCTCTGAATTTTCACTAAATTTTCTTCTTAATTTCTCAAATTCTTTCTTCTTTAAATTTAATTCATTCTTCAACTCTTCAATTTCCTGTTTAGTGTCTTTTTCGATTCTCACTGTATTTATGTCCTCTGTCATTTCTTCTAGCTCTTCGTTCTGTACTTCTTCTTCCAGAATGGCTATTTCTTTCGCAGCTTCAAATGACTGTGGATTTGCAGATAAGACAGACTTTCGAATGCTAATCTTCAACCCTTTCTTGAATGAGTTGATCAAAATAGCAGTTCTCAAGGAATCTTCATTATCAGACACACCATCTTGCGGAAAAGCAACATATGATTCTGCCTCTATTCGATTTGCATAATCACGAACACTCTCGTTTGTCATTTGCTTGCAATTTACTAGTGCGGCAACGTTCTTGGCAATATTTTCTTTTTTTGTAAAATTGTCCTTGAGTGTATTCACTAATTCTGAAAAATTCGTACTTTGGTTTAGTTTCGGGATGGATTTTATCAGTCTTTCTGCCCTACCAGACAATTTCAACTTCAGAACGAAAATTCTGTCTTTATTAGACCACTCGGCATGTTCAGCAACCAGAAGAAATTTCTCCAAAAATTCGTGAAAAGATTCATTTGCATTGCCAGCAAAACTTGGAATGGATCCAAGGAACTGTGATCCAATTCCGACCTTCACTTTGTTAGAGTCTCTGACGGCGGAAGCTGATCTGCCAGAATTTGGAGAAAGTCGTGGCGGAGACACCGAAGGCACACGGTTTCGTGAACCAGGTTGTGCAGAGGAGTCCCTACTCCTGCTTGCTCTCGTATTTTTAGATTTAGGCATTTTTTTCACAAGGTTTTTCACCAAATAGACGAAGCACAGTTTATTGTGGAAAATTGATTTCACTTTCGCTTAAATCACTTATTTATGTGTAAACAGAGCACTGAAAAACACAACGTGTAACTTTTTCACTTTTTGTTCATTATTATGAACTTCGAATCACTTTTGCATGTGCACAGAACTTTTGTATTCACTTTTCAAAATAAATGTATGCACTTCATGTATTTACCTTTTTAATGTATGTGTATTTGGAAATTTCAATTTACTTATATATCATATATCATATAAAATTTTGTGTATTTATGTATGTCAATTACCTCAAAATATATGTAACACAATTTCAACAAGTAATATGCAAATTAAATCATGCAAATAATACTCTTGGTGCTTCTGGGCTTATGTGCTTTTGCACTTTTTCTTAATATATGACACATAAACAAAATTTTCATGCCCATTAAACTCAAATATTTTGCACCACAAAATAACTTTTTAAACTTACTTCGACATATTAGTACTGCAATATTTTTTTACACAATAAAAAATTTGCACTCTTTCATAAATTTATACCTCACTCACTGTAATACTCTGGGAAAGGGATACGGCACCAATTTGTGGGAGCTGGGTCAGTACAAACAACACCTACCGACTCCACCACCCACAATTTCGTGATCGTAATTTCAAAAGGCCAAGGAGACATAATTTAACAAATATTCTCAAAAATGTATCAGCAAAAACACCAGGTTCAAGATTTAAAGGAGTTCCCAGTTTAGGGGAATTAAATAACCCTAAATGAAGTACAGTGAGTAAAGTAAATATACAGACACAAATAATTAGGCTCTTTTTCACACAACTTAAATATTGATTTATTTTAGATTTTTCGAAGAATTCAATATGTGTATTTTAACTTTCAAATAATAAATAAACTTCAGAGCTTCACTTATATTAGACATATTCAAGAAACCAATTGCTCTGGTAAAAATATATGGCATTCAAGTAATCAAATTATTCATAAACATATGATCTTAAATCATTTCTAATTTCTTTAAATATTTTAATATGAGCCATTTTAATATTTGAATTCAATTTCATCATGCCAGTGCCGCCTCGGAATCATTGATTCCGGTAAAAGGAAAATTTACCTGATCTCTTAATTTTATTTAATTTGGAGCAACAGATTCGCATCAGGTAATCACGGTTTGATGCAGGACCTCAGAAAAGATCACAGGGAGATTTTCGGAGAATCCAAAATCTTTAGAAACCGAACTTCCGAATACAATGCTTCGAATTGAAACTAAGCCGCTAGTTACTCATCTCAATTTCCAGAGTCGATGGGATAAGTTCCTGGAATGGAAAAAATATAATTTAGAATAGATTTGCATCAGGATAATTAATGAAAAGTTCCAGGCTCCTCTTCTTCAGCTCCAGATGAACCAGGGCGGGATTCCTTTAACCAAAAGCCCCTTTCTGATAGCTTAGCCATTTCGGCCAAATCTTCCTTTGTCTCAGTCTTTCGACAAATTCACCAGCGTCCTCCCTCCACGGGATCTTCAGCTCCAAGAGGGCGAAGAGCGGGGCGCTTGAGCCCACGCAAAAAGTTTTCTCCTTCGCAACAAAAATGCGCCTCTTCCTGATTGGACGGCGCGCTCTCCTAGCGACTACACAGCCAACACGTCACGCTCACGGCCAGACACTAAGTCCAGACAATTCAACGATTTCTCGACGAAATGCGCTTTTTAATGTAATTTCAATGGAAACAAGTGTTAGTAAAACACTGTACTGGCACGAACGGAGAGAAGGATGTTTCTCTTTCCGAAAATACAAAAAGGCTCATGGCGCAGAATTGCGACATGACAATATATTTTGCCATACTAACTGTTATTACTAAAATGTTTTCCTTGAAATATCTTCATTTTCTGGATCTTTAGATAGAAATTAGATGATGAATGACATAAATTAAGCATCGATATTTCGAGAAAGTAAGTGGTTCAATAAAAAATTCCACTTCCTTTTTTTTTTCTATTTCTGGATCTAAAATTTTAATTTTACTTGAATTATCTATTTCTCAAGATTTTCTACAGGTAGAGCTTAGATTATAACTGATATAAATTTAGCCCCAAATTCCGGAGGAGGTAGAGAGTGATTTACGAAGGGTTTTCACTTCCTGTTTTTTTTTTGTTGTTGCAGATAAAGTTTAGATGATGACTGATATGGATTCAGTATCGAATTCTGGAGGAGGTAAGTGGGTTTCCAAAGCATTTCTGGTTCTGGATATGTGAGTTTTGGTTTTTCCGAAAATTCGTATGACTGTATGAAATAAGTATGCAAAAGAGTTAAAAAATTCTTAATAGTTGCCAATGCCTGGCATCGGCGTCCTGCAAAGGGGGATCGAACTGTTTGGAATAGGGTATGTCAAATACCTGTCTTTTTGAGAGGTTCTTCGTTAGGGATGGACACTGCCCCACCCGTAAGCAAAAGGTTAACATATTAGAGTGGTTCACCAACTTCTTTATTAAAATAAGTTCATTTGCACCTGGTTATCATTTGGCGCCCATTGTTGGCTCTTTTGCACTGAAAAAGAAAATTCACCTGTTTCCGAAAAAACCAACCAAATAAGTATTATTACATTGTTCAATGGAAGGCTTTTTTTATGTTTATTTCATTAAAACATGTTGATACCTAAACGTCTTTAAAATAAAATCTCAATTATATTACAATTATAAGAATTTATATAAATGACTGCAAAGATTTTTTCTATACAAGCTAGAATTATTGGCTTAATTAAGAAAACTTCTTCGGCAGTATCGCTTTGTTTAGAAGAAAAAAAAAGTATAACCATTACAGTAATTAGTGTATAACTATTACGATCATTACAGCGGGAGAAGTGAATTAGATCTTGAATAAATTAAATTTCGTGATGACGTCATTTAAACTGTACATTACCAGTGGTTTTTAAAGTTCTCTACGGAAAATAATAATATCCATAAATACATTTCCTACCTACCATTAAAACATTTTTGTATAGCACTTTGTTTAGTTTTCATTATTTATTATGCTATGCAGTTTAAAAAAGTATCGTAACTTAACCCCTCTGTGACACTAATTAACGAACTTAACTTCCTAAGGCTTTTGAGGTCTTTCTTTATGGGTGCTGTTCCATAAATATTATGTGATAAACTTTTATATAGATGACTCTTCTTTCAACAAAGTGGTCATAAAACTGGTTTTTATTAACAGTGAACATCTCTGAATTACAAAGATCACGATTATGTCCTCGGGGGTTAAACCTGGTATGGAATAGACTCAGCAATTTAGAAGGCAAGTTTTGAAACGTTTTCGTTTTGCATTATATATTTTTGATATAGAATGTTTGTCATGTTTAAGGAAAATTTAGAGACTCATATTTTACTTTATGTGCGGTAATGTATAGGGAAAGCATTGGAATCGTGTCGGAAATCGCAACTCAAAATAAACAATTAATAAGGAACGACATTTTATCAAGATCAGAAATTAAGAATTATTAGTTCAGGAAATTTGCATAAGTTGCATCCAAATATGAACATTGAAAAACCTTAAGCTAGCAACATTACGTTATTAATAACAAGCAACACAGTATAAATTGAACAATGATGCTGCATTTTAGAAATTATAGTACCAATGTTTGGTTCGATTAATGATAATTTCCATCTTAAGTCATTTTCAATTTTCAATCTATATCAAATAAGTGAGTTGGGAGAAAGCTGTTTTTCACACAAATAGGTGACCTGGCCGTCCAAATGGTTGCTCACGTCCTAGGATGAGTCGGATGGTCTGGGTCTTCAACACAAATAGGTGACGCAGTAAACGAAGTTAAGTACTTTACCGCTTTTCTGGGTATTTAGTAAATATTATTACACATATCCTCTGTAATCTTGGATGTACTCTCAGAATACAAGAATTAGTACATATTTCTGGATAACTAACACGTTTATTCACAAGCACAGCGAAAACAGGAACAATATACAGTAAAACAGTACTAATTTTACAAAACAATGGATACTATTCTCGAAACAATGATGTATGTCACAGTTCAATGTAGCTTATATCCCATCAACTGCTTCAACTGAGCGAGGATTCCTTTTATATACTTTCTGCAGAAACTTCTAGATTGGGGTCGTATTTCGTGGAATATTCGTTATTTGGAGGTGGTTCTCGAACCTTCGAAAACTCGCCAAATATCGCCAAATTATCGATAAATCGTGAACTCTGGCAAAGTCTTTGAATTTCAGTATATGCCAACCCTAGATTCACTTCAGATGAAATGATGCCTATACGGATGTTTTCCCCGTCTGGTTTTCAAAAGAGATTCCACCATTTTACACATTCGTAACAATATGGTTGCACTTTTACTGATTGATTTCGTATTAACTTGAAAAACTTTTCCATAACATTTAATTAAAAAACCAGGAGTTTAAAATAATGCAATTTATTATAACAGATTCTTTTGTGTTTCTCGAAGGGGGTCCCTTACAGTTTGTCACGCACCCCATGGGGTCTGTGGACTCCATTTTGGGAATCACTGATATAGAGGATGAAAGTAAGAAAAACAATGCATTTGAGTCTGCAGAGAAAGTGATGTGTAGCTCATGTTAAATTGTTGCATTATATGATTTAAACAAAATATTTTTAAATATTTATTCTAGAAAACGTCGCTCAAGTAAACAGTTTTCAAATAGAGTGTTTTAAAGAAAATATGTTTTCTTTAAATTTATTATTATACGCAACTCTCGCATAAAATAAATATCGTATTGATTCAATGCGTAAACTATATCTAATGCGCAACATAAAAATATGTTTTGAATTTTTTTCAGCCCTAAAATATCTCTTTTGTTACTCCGAGAGAAAGAACCTCGATCTTTACTCCCATAAAAAAAAGGCTGTTATTTTCTGCTTTCTTACATTACTTTTCATCACCATGAACCATCAAATGTCAAAGAGAAAACTATCGATCGACCGTTGATTCCTATTTTGAGATAAAATGCCCTTTTAAAACTTGAAATGATTTCAGAAAAAATTTGTAATTTCCCCACAAAACATAGTACAATAAAGCTGTGGTTCTGAATCATTGGAACTTAAGGACCATCTTAATAATTACACAAGGAATATCAATCATGCATAAAGCATTGACTATGAAGCACTTTCCAAATTGCAATTTTATTTGAACATCTCTAAAATGCGATATATTCAGCTATATATTCATATTTTAAGTTATCACATTACTGCAATAATTTTATATATTTATTATATACTTCAAACTTCATCGAAAAAAAAATAACTTTATGCAAATGACGTCCTAGAAATATTAATCATCTGGCTCCTTTCGTAAAAGCAATGAATATTTCATTCATATCACTTTTATTCCAGACTAGTTTTTTCTAGTTTTGCTTTTATATGAAATAAAATACTAAATATTATACTAAATATTTATACTAAATATATATTATACTAAATATTAATATAAATACTAAATATTTTTCGTGAAAAAAAGAAAATCAGCAATTCTTGTGCAACTCATCTTACAATCACTTGTTTGCATATTGCATCGATTAAAATTAGGCTTTGTTGTAGAAATAACCAAAGGTTGATGATCATTTAAACTAAAAAATATTGTAATTGCGCTGGCGGAGAATATAGATGCACAGAAAATATGCAAAAATAAAGCGGTTTTAGGACTCATGCAACACTAAATATAAATCTAAAAGAACTTTAAAAATCGCGATTTTAACAGTGGGAAAAAAAGATGGATGCCATATTTTATTTTGAAGTGATTCATGCGATCTCTTCATATTAAATTCGTGTAATTATTATTTTAATTTTTATTTAAAAACTACCCAACATATTTTGCTGAAATTTGTTTTACATATTTTATGGGATAATTTGAATATTTTCTAAAATTTTCATGCAATTTGTGATGTTCAACTTTGCTTAAAAAATGTTTGAAAAATTAGGTTCCATAGGGTTCAATGTATTTCACTTCTTTAACCCGGGTTCAATCCAAGAGTAATTGGGTGATATTATTCATTTACATTGTCATACGTCTCACAGACCGTCTCAACAACATATTAAAATTTCATTTTGATAAAGGATTTTTTCAGCAGTTATCGTGCGAACGGGCAGACAGACAGAATGAACAAAGTCATACTATGTTGGAAAGTGTTAAAAAATAGAAGGCTTCTTGAAAACTGAAAAAAATTTGAAAAATCCTCTAGGGTAAGTTATTTCCATGGAAATGTGTTACATCAGTATACCGACACTTTCTGATTTTGTGATTGTCTGTAGTGTCTTGTTCATTGCATTAATAAATTTGATTTGATTTGTGTCTCAAAATGTAATGATATATATTTTCCAATTATTTATTCATTTGCACGATGCCAGGAAAACTGTACATGATAAGGGATAAAAATTCTATTTCAAAGATTGCTTCAAAACTAAGATTATTTGAAGTAAAGCATAATAGAAATAATGAATATGACCATATATCTACTGATTAAAATCCCACATAGCAAAATGTTAGCATAACTAACCAACTGCTGAATGAAAAACCCAAATTATAAAATTTAAAATAATAAACTTATAAATAAAACAAGAAATATCAATCCTGCTTAAAGCATTGATTATGAAACACTTTCTAATTTCAATGCAATTTTATTTAAACATGTCTAAAATGCAATACATTCCTCGGTAATATTTTAAAACTTATCACAATACTACATTAATTTATTATATTTGAAAACTTAAACCTTCATCGAAAAAAATGAACTTCATTCAAATGACGGCATTGAATTATAAATTGCCTGGTTTAAACATCTCTAAAATGTGATACATTCCTCGCTAATAATTTTAGAATTATCATAATACTACGATATTTTATTATATTTGTAAACTTCATCGAAAACAACTGAAATTCATTCAAATGACGTCATAGAAAAAATAACACGTCTGGCTCTCTCTATAAAAGCAGCATTTCATTCATAAATAATTTCCCATTCATGTCATTCATCATAATACTGTAATAATTTATTTTACTTAAAAATTAAGACCATGGAGCTAAAAGTAATTAAACTCTATGCGTAAAATTTCATCGAAAAAAATCGTCCTTCTTTTTGTAAAATCAATGAATATTTCATTCATATCAGCTACGCAGACTCCATGAGCTAAATGATTTTGTGTTAAAGAAATACAGCAATTCTAATACAACTCATTCTACATAT
Source organism: Amaurobius ferox (assembly GCA_951213105.1). NCBI lineage: Eukaryota > Metazoa > Arthropoda > Arachnida > Araneae > Amaurobiidae > Amaurobius > Amaurobius ferox. Next base: position 22,852,690 of record OX578137.1, read on the forward strand.
TTTGCTGTTTATATTTTACATAGGTGAAAAATAGGCTTCGTTGTAGAAATAATCAAATTTGGATGAGCATTTAAACTCAAATATATTGTAATTGCGCTGTTTCAGTATGTAGATGCACAGAATTTAAGCAAAAATAAAGTGGTTTTAGGACGGATACAACACTCAATATGAATTAAAAAGAACTTTAAAAATCACGATTTTGAGACAAGACGGATGCCATATATCATTTTGAAGTGGGTCTGTGATCTTTTCATATCATGGTCACGTGATCGCTTCATATGAGAGGTGTTATTATTATTTTAATTTTTATTTAAGAAACTACTGAATATATTTTGCTGAATTTTTTTTATATATTTTATGGAACAATTTTAATATTACCTAAAATTTTCGAAGCAATTTGTGAATTTTAAATTAGCTTAAAAAATGTTTGAAAAATTAGGTCTCATAGGGCTCAATGTATTTCATTTTGTCAATCCAAAACTGATTGGGTGATATTATTCATTTATATTCCCATAGGTCCTACAGATCGTCTGAACAACATACTACAATTTCATTTTGATTAAGTCATTTTTACGGCAGTTATCGTGCTAACGGATAGACAGACAGACAGAATGAACAAAGTTATAAACACTTTTCAATTTTGTTGTAAAATGTTAAAAATGCGGAATTTTCTTTTATACAATCCTGCTGTCCAAAAGGGCTTTCTCTGCTGTAACTAAATTCTATAAATTGCCGCAAAGAGCATATTTTAATATTTAATATTCTTACCAGTCTTACGGAATATCCTAATTTCTTTCGCAAAGTGTATTATGTTGTATTCTGGAGTACCCTATGGAGAACTAATGTAATTATTCCACCAAAGAGGAGGCAGGATTATGATTCTTTATGGCTTACATAACAATTCAACTAACTAGTAAATCGTAATTATAGTGCATCTCAAAACTTTTTTTATTGGTGTATTTTCTCTAATTAGAAATGCAATTAATTAAATACAGAACAAGATGTGTTCCATTTAGTTTATTTATTTCTTCTTTGATTCGATTGCATTGCATCTCCAATCAACGAAATATTTCCCCTTTAATTAAAGGCAGAACTTTTTTTAATTAAAAATCGCTGTTATGTAGTACAATCCCAAGAAAAAAAGTCATTTAATAAAAGAAAACAGTAGTTTACAATTTAGCTCAGGCTACACTTTGCCTTAGCAGCTTCGTATGACCTGAGCTAAATTGTAAATGAAAAATGTTCACAAAAAGTGTGGCTTTATAGTAAGTTTCTTACTGCCATTTCAGATATCTATTATTCCATGATGACGAGCGCATAATAAGCACGAAACAGGTCCATGGATGTTGGTAGAGTGTCTTCTGAATTTTTTGGGCGTTCTTTAATAGCGGGTTTTGTGCTTATGTAGTTTCGTGTGGTATGAGCAAAGTTGTAAATGAATTTTATGACTAATTAAATGGAAGGACTGAAATTGTTTGTTCCCATAGAAATTAGTAAAAATTGTAGCTTATAGCAAGTTGCCGTCACAGATATCAGCTATTCCATGCTGACGAGCGTATAATAAGCGCTAATAACTCCGTAAATTTTTGTCAGATGATGTCGGGTTGATTACCACACGATTGCTCATTGAATATTAACGTGTATAGAAAGTAGTTTACTTTCAGCGAGTATGCAATGTATGCAATTCAGTAGTATGCAATGCATGCAATTCAGTAATATGCAATGCACTTCATATATCATACTTTATTCACACCAATTGTTTACAATATATTGAGGTATATTTTAAAGAAAAATGCAGCAATTTTACTGTAGTTATAATACTCCAACCTGTGCTCTAACTTTGAAACGCTTCGACTTTGTCGAATACGCTAGTACTGGGCCGAATGTCACACATAGTAAAAAATCTGATGTGGACAACACATGACTTTCCTTATATAATGCAATAAATTTACTACTTTTATAACAAAAAAATAGGTTTTTCTTATAGTAGATATTTATATTTTTTCCAAGATATTGAATTTTCGTCAATGAGTCGTCATTTTCATTGATTTAGTGTCATTTTTATCCATTTGGCGAAATTTTCGTTAATTTGGCAACATTAATAAAGCCGCCAAGTTGGCGACATTCCGCCAAATTCTGCGCCCGAATCTCGCCAAGCGTTATGGACGGAGAAATAAGTTATTCTTATAGCAGATAAATAACTATTGGCGTTTAAATACAAAAGTATTACTCACAGTATCTTTTCTCATGAATGTAACGAGCTAGATCCACGAGAATGCCACCAAATTTATCGCATGATATTACATATGAAAAGTGAACATGTTTCTCAATAGTGAATATATTTTTTTTAATTTATGGGATTTTTTGATAAATTTATTTGAAAAATGTGCAATATCTCGAGAATGGTACATGCTAGCGTTCTAAAGTTTATGTGAATCGTTTTCTAAGGAAAAATTACATAAGAAATGGCTATTTGCGTAACTTTATTAAAGGTTTTGATTTTTTGATAATTTTTTCAAAATTTCACTCGAAAATTTAGAGTGGTTCAGAACATTCGATTACGTTTAAAAACAATAGGCTTCCAGTATTCACGGATTGAGATTTTTGCACCAAATGTCATTCAAATCGCTCTATTTGTTCGTGAGATATTGTCTCTATAGACTCACTGACACACACACACACACATACACGCACACACAGACAGACATGACCTCAAAAATATTTGATTCGTGATCAGGGATGCTTGAAACGTGCTCTCCCGTCGAAAACTCGAATTCGAATTTTCGACCCCGTCACAATACTTTTCTTATACATTATACGTATATAAGGAAATTATTTACGTATATAAGGAAAGTAAAAAATATATATTGCAAGTATAAAGTTACCAACATGCATATAGATCACGTTATTTTAAGAGTAGTAGATGTATAATTTAAAAAATTATTTTTTTATCTCTTAGTTCATCAAACTTCCTTTAAACATTTAGCAAGGTTTAATTTAATTTTAATTCGCTGTTAGATTTATGAAAACTTTTCATCGTATCCATAGTGAAAAGATGAATTTGTATCTATCAGTTTATTTTTATCGGTAAATTTTTAGAAATGTTGCACACATTACTTATTTAAATATAATATTTTGATACAAAGTTGATTCTGATGAAAATTAATTGTTCCCAGTTGAAAATTAATATAATCTAACTAATAGAATGAGCATACAGCATTTTACTTTTACTATCAATAAATTAGGTGTTTAATAATACGAACAAAGTTCATAATTTTTGGAAATATCATAGTTATTAAGCAAACGCAGTCAAAAGAAATCAAGTATTTTATGTATCTATGCTATATGAATTATATAACAATTTATATATTCCATATAACATTTTATACATTATAACATTTAATACATTTATAACATTTTATACATTTTAAATATAAGTTTTTGTAGGCTATCTTGATACATAGACTGCAAGAATAATCGAGAGGTGAGCATAAAGTTTCTTTGTGAAATGTAGATCTGACAAAGAATATTATATATTATTTGGAAAAGGATATGTATTGAATTAACACTGTATAACACTGTATATTTTATGTTTTCTGTGTGTATTACCCTATATTTGTTATCATGGAAGCAATAAAACCATTTCATCCTTTATTTCTAGTTTAGTTTTATATTGATGCTTACTTTCGCAATTTATATGACTTTTCCATGAGTAAATAACAGCAACAAGGCTGGAGAAAGAAATTTAAATTACAGTGCATTTAATTTCAATATAATTACCAGCGTATAAATATTTTTAGCTTTGGAAATCTGAAAGTCTCCGTGCCACCTTTGGTTGGCGTAAATATCCGACGTAAAAAAGTTCAATACCTTTTTTGTAACTAAAATGTATCTTAAAATGAAAATACCACGCCGTTTGGAAAGTGTCATTCTATGCCTATGTTAAATTATTTATTTTTTATCAGATGTCTGATAAGCATAATAAAAAATAACATATTCAGAAAATTGTCGTGACTAACCAGGTCTTCCCTGCATTATGCATAAAAATGAAAAATTGAGATGAGTCAGAAATCTAAAACTCGAATATCGATAGAAATAGTTTCATTTTTACTGAATGAAAATTAATCATTTTCTTAATCGTTTTTCTGTGTCTGTGAGTGATTTCGACAACAATGTTTACAGGGTTATAAAATACAGGGTTACAAGTAAAATCCTGCCTCAGGTCAATATCCGATGAACTATGGCAGTTAGTTATGTACTTCTTCTGCCGTTGTGTAGGAAATTGTCTACAGCCCACACAATGAGAGCAAGGGGGACCCCGTGTACACTATATTTAAGCAAGATATGGGGAAAAGTTAATTAGAAAGTTGTAGAGCGAGTCCAATTTAATAACATTTTCTTGTCAAGTTATATTTACGCAAAATATAAGTTACTTTGGCACTTTGAAATAATTTTACATGTTGTCATTCAGGAAAGTGTTATATTTCGTGCATTTTTCAAAGTAAAATAATATTACGCAGTAGATCCAGTCTATCCATTTTTCGCATTAAAAAAAAGTAAAGTACTTGCATTATGTAGCGAAAGTTATGTGCTGTCCGCAGAAGATTTTTTTCATTATAATCTTAAACTATACGCCTTGAACACATGATTAGTAAGCGCAGTGAACAAAGGTCGGAGTCCTAGTTTATCTAAATTTCGAATATTGAGAATATATATATATATATATATATATATATATATATATATATATATATATATATATATATATATATATATATATATATATATATATATATATATATATATATATATATCATTTAGATTAAATATTATGTTAAAAAAATTGATAAAATGCTGCAATGTCGAGGGTGATGCAAGGCTTTTAGCAGCTCACCACAATCTCTGAAATGAACTAAATGCTATTCAACTCCTGAGAGCAGAAAATTAAACTTACATGAAGATGCTGATCGGAAGTTTCAAAAGTTTCGCAGAAAGTCAATTAAAGACTGTTCAAGGGAATGTTAAATTCTCGCCAAGATTCAACTGTGAGTTGACTGTTAGTTCTGCGAACGATATTTAATGACATAGGTACGTGTCCTGGGCTCATTTAGTGAACAGCTGAATCTCTGATGATCTCAAGCGAAAACGATTATTTCGTAATATAAAAACGATTTCCACTATTCTATTTGTTTCATAACAAATAATAATTTGAACGTTAAAAATGTTTTTTTTCTTCTCTTTCCTGCGCATGTAAAGGAGCACAAATACCTGAGATGCTATAAAATGAAAGATTTCTTTGAGCTCAGATTGCGGAAAATTGATAAATGGTTTTTAAAACTCTCTTATTCAAAAGTACATATAATTAATCGTGGAATTTTTGAAAATATGCCGAATTCTGCAAATGGCAGCGATGCTTGTCAGACATATTTTCTTTGCGGTTGGTAGGATATCTTCTATGGTTTTCAATTGAAAAAAAAATAAAAATGTTCAGCTCTAAGTACATGCCTATACGCAGTTAACATGGTAAACATTTTTGATGCGAACAACATCTATGGTTTGTTTGAAGAATCTTTGTCTGAAATTGGAGCGTTATGAAAAAATGTATACATATTAGATTCTTATATCTTCAGGGTATCATTTATGGATACATAAAAAAATTAAGAAGTTTTTGCCCGAGCGAGTTTTTACTTCCCTTTGCTTACTTTCACTCGAAATATCTTCTAACCTATAAAAGATGGATATAAACAGAAAGAAACAAAAAGGTTCAGTAGGAAATCTAGTTTTTAGATTAATAACTTGTTTTTTTTACCAAGCTCTTATATAGTTTTCAAAGAATTGTCAAGTTGAAGAAGATTGAAAATTTTTATTTTTAAATACTGTAATGGTTATATATCGAAAATTAAAAGTGTTAGTTATGAATAGTAAGCAAATAATTTTTACACCTTTAAAAGTCCTATGATGATATAAAATTGGATTTCGAATCAGATTCTTAGTTATCTTAAGGGTTATAATGTCGATATTTTAATATTTTGAAATATTTCTAAAAGGTGGTTCTAATTTCGATATTTTGAATTGTATTTTTAAATTCTCCGTTAGGGGCGCTGCAATCCCTTTCATTCGATAGGGCATGGTGGGGTGGGGTGGGACAGCCCAGTGGTTAGCACGCGGAGATTGCATTTGGACGATCCGAGTCCGATCTCCGACTCTGCTCAATTTAACCCCCTGTTCCCGCGGAGCACGGGCACGTTAAACATGTGGATTCACAAGTCCTTCCACGAGGTTGATAGTAGAGAAAGAAGGATACAGTCCCTGTGGGTGCCGCCCCAACTGGATTCCTGTCTGAATTGGGGGATACTGTCCTGGCTGTCCAAACAGATACCTTACACTTTCGGGTATGTCGGACTGTCTGAGTCGAAAGAAAGAAAAACAAGAAAGATCAATCATGCTTAAAGCATTGATTATGAAACACTTTGCAACTTCAATGCAATTTTATTTAAAAAAGTCGAAAATGCAATACATTCCTCTGTAATATTTTAAAACTTATCACAATACTACATTGATTTATTATATTTGAAAACTTAAACCTTCATCGAAAAAAATGAACTTCATTCAAATGACGGCATTGAAATATAAATTGCGTGGTTTAAATATCTCTAAAATGCAATACATTCCACGGTAAATTTTTAAATCTATCATAATACTACGATAATTTATTATATTTGAAAACTTCATCGAAAACAACTGAAATTAATTCAAATGACGTCATAGAAAAAATAACACGCCTGGATCTCTCTATAAAAGCAGGATTTCATTCATAACTTTCTCCATTTCATTCATCACAATACTATAATAATTTATTTTATTTAAAAATTAAGACCATGGAGCTACAATTCATAAACTTTATGCTTAAAATTTCATCGAAAAAAATCGTCCTTCTGTTTATAAAATCAATTAATATTTCATTCATATCAGCCATGCAGACTCACTCCATGGACTGAATTATTTTGTGTTAAAGAAATACAGTAATTCTAATACAACTCATTCTACATATTTTGCTGTTTACATTTTACATAGGTGAAAAATAGGCTTAGTTGTAGATATAATCAAATTTGAATGAGAATTTAAACTCATATATATTGTCATTGTGTTGTTTTAGAATGTAGATGCACAGAATTTAAGCAGAAATAAAGTAGTTTTAGGATGGATACAACACTCAATATGAATTATAAAAAACTTTAAAAAATCACGAATTTGAAACAAGATGGATGCTATATATCATTTTGAAGTGGGTCATGTGATCGTTTCATATCATGTTTACGTGATCGTTTCATATAAGATGTGTAATTATTATTTTAATTTTTATTTAAAAAACTACTGAATATATTTAACTGAATTTTTTTTATATATTTTATGGAACAATTTGACTATTACCTAAAATTTTCGAAGCAATTTGTGAATTTTAAATCCGCTTAAAAAATGTTAGAAAAATTAGGTCCCATAGGGCTCAATGTATTTCATTTTTTCAACCCGGGTTCAATCCAAAACTAATTGTGTGATATTATTCGTTTATATACCCATAGGTCCTACAGACCGTCTGAACAACATACTAAAATTTCATTTTGATTAAGTCATTTTTACGGCAGTTATCGTGCTAACGGACAGACAGACAGACAGACAGACAGACAGAATGAACAAAGTCATAAACACTTTTCAACTTTGTTGTAAAGTGTTAAAAAGGGCATGGTCATTTTACTATGTATCTCCCTAATATCTACACTCAAGTACCTTTCTTTACAAAGTTATTGTGGTTCTTCAGATCTTTTCCGTGAATCTTTTATACAGAATTTTGTAGCTTTATCTATTTGAATATTAGAAAAAATGTAACAGGAGTTGGAATAGAAAAAGGAGTTTTTCGCAAGATACTTAACAACAAAAATAGTTTCTCGAGCTAATGATTGTCAAAAATCCATTCCAATCTTTCAGTGCATAGAAATAACAATTAAATATGTGAGTATTATGTATTTGGAAAATGTAGACAAACTTTATTCTCCCTATTTTACTTTATTCTTATTTTTTTCCACGCTTTGTATTTATATGACTTTTTTTAGTGAATGAAATCTTACTATGTAATGTAAAACCTCTCATAATGCATTCGTATCAAAAGATTTGGTCTCTTGCTTTTTACTTGTAAAAAGTTTGAATTCCTTCTGGCAGTTCAGAGTTTTTGCTTTAATGGCTTGTTAAACATTTCCCGAAATGCATATGGAGAACAGAATTTATACAAAACAAAGAAATAAATTCGGTTTCAGAAGTATAATAGCTAAGTTTTTCTTAACATACAAAACCAGAAAATGCTCTTTGAAGAGTTTCTTTTTACGCTTTGCATTTGCTTGTTATATAGTATTAAGCCTAAAGACAAAAAACATTCTTTTCTTTTTTATATTTTATCTGGCAGATTTTGAAGGTGAGATGTGTCGAGAACGGAAATATCTGTGGCAAAACTGTGGCAAATTATATAATTTAGTTCTATAAATTCACATTTGAAATTAAAATAATCAAATAATATTGCCTGTATATTCCAAAACATTCTGTGTTCTAAAAATGTTATTAAAATGATTCTGAAAATGTGTGTAGGCTTAATTTGGTGTTGTTATATATTTATATTCCAAGTTGTTGAAGTCAACTTGAATTATAATCCTTGCGGGATTACAAAATGTTCTTTTTGAAAGTACAAAATGTGATTCTGCATAAAAAATACTAATTAAATCAATCATAAAACATATTTCTTCTATCCGTATTCTGCATTTATAATTCGTATCAGTTTGGGTTAATTTAACACATCACTCAATAAGTCTTCGGTCTGACGCATATATGGCAACACTGTTGACAGACCCATAGGATTTCTGGATAGTACCAACCTTCAAACGACACGTGTCAAAATTTCATAACATTCTGACAATTAGTTTATAGTTTGCAGTGGTTTTAGTGACCCCAGTTTTGTAATTTTCAAAACAACGGATAAAAAAGAATTTCGTGTGTTGATTAAACATTGTTTTTTGATGGGGAAAAATACTGTTGAAGCCAAACAGTGGCTTGATAAGCGTTATGGAGACTCTGCACCAGGGAAATCAACTATTATTGACTGGTATGCTGAATTTAAACGCGGTCGTACAAACACCGATGATGCTGAACGCTCTGGTCGCCCAAAATCGGCAGCTGTTCCGGAAAACATAAAAAAGTCCACAAAATAGTTTTGAAAGACCGTAAAGTAAAGTTGCGTGAGATAGCTGACACCTTAAAGATATCAGAAGGTAGTGTGTTTACAATTTTACACGAAAATTTGAGCATGCGTAAGTTGCTTTCGAAGTGGGTGCCGCGTTTGCTCACACCGGACCAAAAACAACAACGCGTCGACGATTCAGAGCGCTCTTTGGAGCTGTTCAAGCGAGATAAGAAGGATTTCTTGTGTCGGTATGTGGCAATGGATGAAACATGGATCCATTACTACACACCTGAATCAAAAAGATCGATTTCGATTAAAAAATTTGGCTTAAATGAAGAAGTGATTGCCGAAACTGAGGCTTATTTTGAGAGAAAAGGCAAATCGGTCAACAAAAAAGGCATCGAAAAGTTAGAGGAGCGTTGGAATGAATGTATCAGTCTTGAAGGAGAGTATATTGATGAATAAAGTCGAATTTCCAAAAAAAAAATTGTTTTTCTTAGTTTGACCAAAGACTTATTGAGGGATGTAGTATATAATGAAATGTATAAAGAAAAAATATAAGATTTTATCTGAAATAATTATGCATTATAAAGGAAGATGTCTGTGTCTATCTGTGCAGTCTGTCTGCATCGTACGGCCATAAAATTTAATACACATGTACTTCAAGACCTAGGAAGGTGCACCTTGACGTTATTTATAAAAAAAAAATCGAATTAGTTTCATAGTTATTTCATCTTTTAGCATTTTCGCACGAATCGGTTCCTTAATCACAGAAAATACTATCACAGAGTTCCCATCTTGACACTCTTTGAAAGACCAAAACACGTTCTTTCTAACGATGTTTGAACCGAATCCGTAAGATAATTCCCTTCATATTTATTTTCTTAATATATATCGGCATTTACATTTTTTACATCCGCAGCTTGTAGATATACATATTGTTACAAATATCGCTTATGTCTTCACGGCGCATTGCTTGTCCTTAAGGAAAAACAACATTTACAGCCAACTATTGTTATCATTTGAAAGTCTAAGTCACTTGACCTTCCTACAAATTTGGTGACTTTGGAGGCAGATTTGATGGAATGTCGATAATTTGATAATGTATCGATTTTTATAGATTGGTTAAGAATTTCTCGAGTTACTTGTTTTTTTATTCGGGAATTATCCACGGAGGGTATATCAGCCAGTCATCGTTTACTTAAAATGAGTTGGCATATTTACGACTAATAAGTTTTTGTTTTCTGAATTAGTTGAGCATTTAATTGATCTTTATTGCATTTGTTGGTAGATTTTTTTAAATTTTCTAGATAGTTAGAGAGCTACTAGCTATATGTTGTTCCGGTTTACGCTTATTGTTACTTTAATTTAAGCTTTAGTTATCGAGAAATACCGACTCATATACCCTGAGACTACATCTATGATTTCAGAGGATTCGTTTCCACGTTGTACACACACATGACACAGAAACTTTCCATATGTGTTTTAAACGTGTTCAGGGGGTCTTAAACTGCGGCTTTTAGTCAAAATATCGAATTCGGAATTTTTCAGTTAAACATTACTTTTCTATCCAATAATATGAAAATGTAGAAACATTAATACAAGTTACAGAAATAAAGTTGAGGTACTTTGATTGCAAAAAACTATTTTACAACAACATTAATATTAGAACTTTGTTCAATTTTGCTGGAAATTTTATTACATCATTTTCTGTTCAAACTTAAAATTATTTTAAATTCAAGTCTAAAGCATGTAGCTTGAGCTGGAAATACTGAGAAATTAATATTGAGCGAGACGATGACTACATGTGTTGCGATGTATGGCTTTTAAACAGCCTGCGAATGAGTACAAAATTGAGGCAAATTATACGTAAAATGTTTGTTAAAGGAGGTGTTAATAGCATATATTTATTGTATGTGTTTGTTAGAGCAGGTCAATAGAGAATTTTTATTATTATATACATTTACGTCAAGAGTGGAGGAAATCAGTGTTACAGAATAATGTTTAATAATGAATAAAGCATAGAAATTTATTTTGGAGAATCTTGGGATATACTCAAAATAAATGCAAAACACGATTTGCTAGAAAATAAATATATAAATAAATACATAATAATAAATGAATAAAAATACACAATGAACTAGATCAAAATTTAAAATCCTGTGCGAATAATGTTAAGTAAGCAGTTGCAAGTTTCGGAAATCTTTGGACTTACATCTTCAGTGCGAACAAGTTTGGACCTGAACGCCCGCACATAGCTAGACTATACAATCCACACAAAAAGTGGCTAAACGACAGAACTCAAAAAGGAACAGCAACCTAGAGTGATGAAAGAGATGCAAAACGAGGGGGGGGGGGAAATGCAGGGAAAATGAACTAGTGAAGTATACTAGAAAAAATATAAAATGCTGAGTATAAGTAGTCAACGTGCGAAACAGAAAAAGAGAGAAACAAATAATTAGACTTGGTCATGCCATACCTCGGAGAGAAATGGTGTCATTGACAAATCATTAATCATATTACTGAAAGTATTATTGATACGAAAAGTTTCAAAAATATCCAAATAGAGTACTTTTAAATAATGGAGATAGAAGAAAAATCAAACGGGTGATATATCATATTGCAATGATTAGCGCTTGAAATTTATTTATTTATTAGTTTTAGGTACAATTTGGATATTCTTTCCAGCTATACGTTAAGGCACGTTCAGTTGGACCAATATGCATAGACAAGAAATTCGACAAATGCCCCAATTATTGACCTTTGCAATATTGTCCTTAAAGGAAGTAAAATATTTCAGTGATAGGGAAGAATATCAGTTTGAAGCAAACATACTGAAAATTCCAGCAATTTTATGACTAATCCTATTAGTCTAATTCCTGCAGAACAGGAGGCGCGTAAAAGCCTCATTTGTGAATTCTGTGAAATTTTCTCGACTGTTCCAAAAGTCATGCAACGCACCAAACTAACTAAACATAGAATCGTCACCGGCAACCAGTTCCCGATTAAACTAGCTCCCCGAAGTCTTACACACGCTAAGAAAGAAGAAGTAGATAGGCTTTTAAAATACATACAGGAAAGTTTCTTAGTTGAACCATCGTCAAGTCCTTGGGTCGCATAAATCATCTTAGTGAAGAAGAAAAATGGTTTTGCGAAATTTTGCGTTGACTATAGAAGGCTCAACTCCGTGACAAAGACAGTTATCCACTGCCAAGAATTGACGACACTTTAGATACCCTCTCCGGGAGTAAGTGATTGCCGATTCTAGACCTCAAGCGTGGCTACTGGCAAGTATAAACCCATCCCGATGATAAAAAAAGACGTTTTTTACCACTGGGAAAGGGCTATGCCAGTTCAAAGCGATGCCCTTTGGACTTTGCAATTCCACAGGCAGTATTTGAACGTCTAATAGAGACCTTGCTGAAAGGACTCAGCAGCGAATCCTGCCTCGCCTATTTGGATGATATAATTATTATTTGGAGGTCATTTAAAGAATATCTACAAAATGTTAGGTGGGTGTTTGAAAAATTGAAGAACTCTATTTTAAAAGTTTGTTTCTTCAAAATACAAACCATTACAGAAAGACGTCGATCATTTGGAACATATCATCTCTGCGGATTGTAAAAGAACATATCTTGACAAAATCAGTGCTGACAAAGAATGGTCCAGATCGTAAAATGTTCATCGACTAAGGAGTTTTCTCGGACTGTCTACCTATTGGCGTCGGCTTGTAAAGAAAGTCTCTAAGGCCTGGCTCTTATTAAGAGTTAACAGAAAGACACAAAAATATGAATGGGCTACGGAGTGAGAAGAAGCCTCTTAGGCTTAAGGAGATACTAATTTCATCTCCCATTCTGACATGTCAACCAGCGTAGAGTTTTATTCTCAATACCGATGATAGTAAAATCTAGAGAATTATCCAGAAATTTGAACTATGATTTGTATCCTGAGGGCACACTCACGATTTTAAGGGATTGTTCGTAACAATACTAATAAATAAAAGACTGGAATATTCATATATTGGTGATTAATATTATTTTTTACAGGATTCCTAGTAAAGCCCTTAAGCACCCCAATAATTTTAATAGGAAAGGTCCATGATTGCACATGTTAAATCTAACTATACGTGACTATGCCTAACCGAATAAAAGGAATTGCAGAGTCCCTAGCGAATAATTTGAAAAGTTGTTATAATGGATTCGGCAACAAAGGATGTAGACGAAAGAACCAATTACAAATATGTAGAGTATTGTCTAATAGTATAAATCGACACTAGTATTGAACGAAACAAGTATATGGAAGACAACAAATATCTGCCATGAATCATATCATCAGGGCCTGCAACACGGTGCTTTCTGCAATGCTTATCAAAGTACACAGTAATGTTTTTCCTCGAATTTAAATGTGCATTGTTCTAAGAGATGATATTTTAAACCAGTTGTACATTAGATTCTTGTGCATGATGTCAGACATTATGTTAAAAAGTAGTTTTTTCGGGTTCTAGAGTGCTCGAAACGTGTAGATCCGTCGACAACTTGAGTTGTGACATTCGAAACGAATCCAATACTTTCCTTATTCGTTAACATGCATTGGGGAAAGTAAAATCGGATTTTATGGCTTATCACTAAAACTGACTATTCATCGGTAACTTGTTACAATTGCATATATGAATATTCATAGACATTAAACGAATCTGCCACTCGCCATCTGGCAATATTCGCCTTAATTCACATGTATTTATATTAGGAAATTATTACCATTCGCATATTTCAAAGCAGGAATACGTAGATTTACACTACAAACAGGGCATTATGAGTTATGTCTCACCCATTCAACTGTGTGCTTCGATGAATATGCATTGCCATGGAACGAAGCACATGTGAATACTTTACGAAGAAAACCACCACTTAAACACAATTAAGGAAAGTATTTGACCTATGTGGCAAAATACTTCATTTACAGACTTTTTAGTTGAATTTTTACTTCAATAACATTTGTTTACATTATCACACAAAATGTTCACAATTACATAAACTGGCTGTATGGGGCGTTCCTCCAAAAATGTGGATACAATAATGTTGCAGATAATCTTTTCTGTCCACCTTTCTCTCTCTTTTGTCTAATTATCTTCTATCCACCTTCCTTAAGGTCTTGTACTTCTGTAATTCCTAAACAAGTATATCTACCAATTCATATTATAAATTATTATACGACACTCCAATAAAACATAATTACATTATGACCACGAAATTTAGCAAGTTTATTTCAAAAGAGAACATCTACAAATATACACAAATTTTCAGTGGGATCGGGTCATAATAAAGCCCTCATTAATAAACATAGTATTTGGTTAAAATTGAGTTATAATTTGAAGTTTGTTAATCATTTTTTGCTTGGAGTTTATGGATGGACTTATTATTTTATTTTGATTGAAATTGAGTTATTATTTTTCTTAAATATTGATATTTTTAAAGCTGTAGAAAAAGTAATGTGTTGGACGCATTATATTAATTCTCGATTTTAAGGGTTTGTTTGAAAAACTCGTTATTCATAGTTTTTTGATCAAATGGCTGCGTTCGGCAACTATGGGTAGCTTTTCTGTTCTTATAATAATTTGTACACTATTTTGTCAACAACATAAATGTTCTGACTTTCCTCCAACTACCTTAAACCACACTGCTCCGAAATGTGGACATTTGTTATCCATTTTTCTAATAGTGGATTTTACTACATTTTGTAAACTCCAGAAGTTAGACATGCAAGCATCAAACTCTTGTTTGATGCTTGTATGTCTGTTGGCCTACCAGCAGCTTCACATCGTTTTCGATTTTTATTTATGGTGCGGTAATATTATTTTTGAGTTGGTGGGATTTTATAATAATATGGTACCGAATCTGATCTGTATTAGTAGACATATAAATATTTTATTCGGGATCATGAAAAATTAGTTTCTGTAGTTACTTTGTTCATTGTGTATAAAAATCGATAATAGCACATATAAATGTTAAATATATTAATAATTACATTTTAGTCGTAAGTATTCATGACAACCATAGTAACGAAACTTTCTTAAATAATCAATAATAAAACATATAATTATTCAGCCCTCGGCCATTTTTGTAACATTTCTGGCAGTAACCAATTACAGAGAAGATAGATTTCGGCTCGACGAATTAAATATTTTTCCGTACTGGCAATGCAAAAATTTTGTATTAATTAATATTTGATTAGCTAAGGCTTAAATCAGAATTCAAAAATCGTCTTGCACATCTACGAGTTTAGGTTATTTTGTAAAATTTCAAAACGGTGCAATTTTTCGCTTGTTGGTCATGCAGGGATAACAATCAGAGTATTTGTTTAACATATATAGATACAAATATTTAATTAGAACCAGATAAATTATTAAAATACAGCAAACTGTCTATGTAAATCCATTAAATAATTTTGTGGTTTCAGGACGAGTGGTACAAACATTTACTAAAACACATAGGACATGCATTGCAAGATGTATTTTCAAAAACTATTAATCTCTCATAACAAATAATTTTTTTTATCAAACTTTTGTAAATATGTCTTTTTTTGTAACAATATATGAAGAACAGATCAATGAAGCCTAAAAATTTGTTTTCTTTTGAAGACTTAGTGAGAGCACAATAAATTTTTGAATATTCCACTATAAACGATTTTGAGTATAGAAAGCGTATCCTAACTAATAGAAAACATATTTTGAAATGTGAATCTTACATAAAATAATAATATTTACCATGCAAAACTGTAACATATATTTTATACAATAATAAATTTAAAATACATTTTTTGCATACAATACACATTAAATAATACACTTGAAATTCTGTTCCGCTTAAAAATTTTTTCTTACTCAAAAAGAAACAATCCCGACTTCGCTTCCATCAAGAATAAAGTCTGAGTTTTCTCCTATCAAAGTTATCACCATGAACCATTAAATGCCAAAAATACGTCTATTGCTTGATCGCCGATTCATACAATCTCGCCAAGACTTTCATCAAAAATAAAGTCTGAGTTTTCTCTTGTCAAAGTTATCATCATGAACCATTAAATGCCAAAGGTACGTTTATCGATTGAACATCGATTCATATCCTAGAGGTTAAATGCGTTACTTTAGTTCATTTTAAGTGTTAAACTGGTTTTAGAATTTTCTTCTTTTTTATAATACTAAGGGTTCCGATCCTGCTCGCTGACTCTCATCAGCCTTCTGCTTGCAGACGCTCATTGAACTCTCTTTGCAAGCTCTTTCGTTCCGCTTGCTACCGTAAACGCAATTCGCCCGTTGGACCGATACTTGATTGGTAATACTCAACAACTTCAGGTTTCGCTTCGCGAGCTATAAGTTTTTCCGCTAACGCTCGACAACCCCCGTAAATTTAAATTATTGAAAAATTTAAATTTATTTTTTTTAAATATCTTATTTTAAAATTTAAATTATTGAGAAGTAAAAAAAATATTTTCAATTTAAATTATGCCGTTCCTTTTGATCTAGTAAAAGCAGTTTAAATCCTTTAACTTTGGTAATTTTTCACGGCCAATTTTGCATCGAGTACCGGGAATTGTTTTTCAAAATACCTTTAAATGAATCAGGAATAATTTGATAATAGGAACGTCCTTTGCAGAAGACCCATATAAGAAGATAAATTTTGTACTTTTCCTAACGGTGATCTAAACAGCCGTTGTTTGAAAGTCAATCTTAATTGAAACATTTCTAAATTGAAATCACGGAGTTCTAAAGGCAGTTAATTGTAAAAATTTTTTAAACACTTTTCATAAAGTCAGTAACAAGTTTATTATTCATTATTGTTGCTCAATCCTATATACAATTAAATTCATTTAAACAATTTGTAAGTGTTACAAGACTACCTGATTGCCTTCCGATTATTTCTTTTAAATTGTGATCTGTATATATGTGTATATGTGCTTACATTTTGTAGGAAACGATAATGCAAGAACAAATGCACATCATCATGAAATTCACCTCTTTTTGTATGAAAGGGATTTGCAGAAATCTAGGGCTAGCTTCAGTTTAAAAATGTTAAAAATTAAAATAATGCTAGATCTTTGGAACAGTTTTAAACTATAATATATTCTGTCCAGGGAAAGAAAGTATGTGATATGATTACAACTTGACACTCCCTACAAAAGTAAATTCATTTTTTATTATATGAAATTGATAAATATTGTAAAATATCATAAAAATTGTATCAAAAATTGTTTCGTCATTTGAGGATTTTTGGAGTATTTTTACTTTCTTTATATACATAATGTATAAGGAAAGTATTGTGACGGGATCGAAAATTCGAAATCGAGTTTTCGACGGGAGAGCACGTTTAAAGCATCCCTGATCACGAATTAAACACTTTTGAAGTGATGTGTGTGTGTGTGTGTGAAAGTATGTGTGTGTGTGTGTGTGTGTGTGTCAGTGAGTCTGTGGAGACGATAACTGACGAACGAATGGACCGATTCAAACCAAATTTGGTACAAAAATCACAATCCGTAAACACTGGAAGCCTATTGTTTTTATACGTAATCGAATGTTCAGAACCCCCCTAAATGTTCGAATAAAATTTTGAAAAATTTGTCAAAAAATCAAAACCACTAATAAAGTTACGCAAATAGACATTTCTTATGTAATTTTTTATTAGAAAACCATTGACATAAATTTTAGAGCGCTAACATGAACCGTTCTCGAGATATTGCACATTTTTCAAAAAAATTGTTTAAAAATCATATAAAATGAAAAAAAATATTTCCTATTGAGAAACATGTTCACTTTTCATACGCAATACCATGCGATACATTGGGTGACATCATTCTCGTGGATCTAGCGCGTTCCATTCATGAAAAAAGATACTTTGAGTAAGACTTTTGTATTTGAACGCCAATAGTCATTTATTTGCTGTAAGAACAACTTATTTCTTCGTCCATAACGCTTGGCGAGATTTTGGCGACGAATTTGGCGGAATATCGCCAACTTGGCGACTTTTTAAAATGTTGTCAAATTAATGAAAATCTCGCCAAATGGATAAAAATGACGTTAAATCAATGAAAATGACGACCAATTGTCGAAAATATTCAATATCTTGGAAGGAATATTAGTATCTACTATAAGAAAAACCTATGTTTTTACTGTAAAAGTAGTAAATTCATTACATTATATAAGGAAAGTCATGTGTTGCCCACATCAGATTTTTTTTCTTCATTTGGCGAATCTTAAATGATACAAGGTTACCGAAAAACTGGAATAGCTGAATAATTGTTTAACATAGCGAAATGAAAGTAACTTTATTAGCTTTGGTGTCAAGCAATATATATGAACAAGTATTTAATAATTGCATTGATGCATAATTATTTGTAATTTCAGTTCTCTTTGTTTTTTGCAGTTAATTTATAAAACAAATGACTTATTTTATTAATTAATTTTTTAATCGTGCCTGAATTTAATACACACAAATGTTGGTTCATGGCAAAATTCACAGTGCCAACTCTTATAAAATTCGAATTGATAGTTTTGGTACTGATAGCACGAGTGGGGACTGCACTAAAAAGCATAGAGGCGCCGCACTAAAATGGAATGATTGGTATTCTTTATCTGTATAACGTAAAAAATGCATTGAATACTCTAATTTCAACTTTCGAATTCATATCAATACTTTTCCTAGACATTGCACTATGTCTCTTGAAAAAAGAAGTTGAAAAATAATATTACCTGGAATAACAGTTCTTAAAAAAGATTCCTGGTATAGATTATTCGGTATCGTATTACTATGATTGTTCCTACCTAACGACAGTTAGTCTGACAGGAGATCAATCAGGAAATCTTCGTGCTGGGGATAGGAATATGGAAGCGACAAAGATTCATTGAGATCGATGGAGTATTAGATTGGAGAATGCAGACAGATAAAACGAATTCCGATGTGCGCAGCATATCTTTTTCCCTCCAGAGTCAATTCAAGTTTTACGTTTATGGGTATTTATGTTTTTTCAACTAATTTTCACTGAGTAGAATAACATAAGAAAGATACTTGTATGAAATATTGGGTACTTATTTGATTGTATTTTCAATATTTACAGAAATTTCCGCTATTTGTGGAGTCGTGATACATATTTAAATGTTACTAAATCGGCAAAATATAGAAGATATAATAAATAAGATATCTTGGAAAGAGTCTATTTAAATGTAATGGGAGTTGTTTCGAACTGAATACGGTGCTACTTACACAATGCTACTTACACGGTTATGATTTTATTAGTTTGTAACCAGCTTCTATATTCGCCGCCCAATTTGCTGGTAAAATCGTCTGCATAAGCAGCTTATTATTTTTGCTAGCATCTTATTTTGAAGTCGCTGTTATTAAAATACGCTAGCCGACCAGTTGAATGTGTTTTACTTTATCGCTCCAACAAACCGATTAGCTAGCTGATTTTATCAGCAAATTTAAAAAAATAAACGTGTTAGGTTTTTAGTAAATCAATCAGAAAGCGAGTGCTAATTAAGCCTGTTTTTTGCTCATGTGCAAGACGGCTAGAAGGGGGACAAAACCACATTTGAGGAGACGCGCGTTTGAGTAAAAATGTTCCCTCTAGTTATGGCGGCACAGGTCAATTTTTATTGCCGAATTTTTGTCAGTTTCGTCCCTTCAATCACACTTTAGGCTTCTGCTCTTTAACAGGCCCTTCCTCTCTAATACCGCGAATGTCATTGCGGAAAGCATTCTTTAGTGTTTCTTTCGAATAATTTGGATCTTTTATATTCCTGAGGTTTCTGTAATTTGGTAGAAGTTCCATTAATTTTTTCCATCACCAGATACGTAGTTGAGCTGCTTGAAATGTGCTTGAAGTCGCCATCGCCATCTGTAATGCAAATGAGAAGAAGAAAGGCGGAGCGGAGTGAAGTCTAATATTATCGTTCTTTTATTGGTTCGCGCTCAGAAATTGAGCAATTTTTATTTGAGTTCGAAAAAATTGCGGCAATTCAGTGGCAAGATTTCTTCCCCATTGAAATGTATGGTGTTGCTGAAATATTGTTGGAAAGAATTGCTTCGTATAATAACATTTTTGCTACATCTTCAAGTAGGACAAGTTTTAGTATTTTAGTTGTAGTCTAGAAAATTGATAATGCTCAGCTGTACACTGAGAAAATACTAAATTTGGTAGTGACAGCGCTATGTGTGGTAAAATTGTATACACGCAGGTTTACTAAAGGTATTTTTCTTACACATAAGGAGAAAACTTGGTTTGAGAAACTGTTTCTAACCCACAGAACATTCTATATCTAATCTACATATCTCATAAAACTCATCTACTTATAATCTACTTATCTCGCGTTAGCAGTTCTCTTCGCGTTCAAAGTGTTTATACTTTTCACGACACTCGAATTACAGTCAGGCTTACCTCAAACATAGATGTTATTCACATCAAGCATATTTAGAACTATTTCTAGTATACTAGCTTTGTAGATTATAAAAGATAGCAAAAAAATGTTGATGGATATAACACGAGTTGATAAAGATGGAAACTATATTTTCAGGTGGAAACAATATTTTATTCATTAATAAACTTGGGCATAATGATTCTGACACACAATATGAACCTATTTTGCAATGAAATATGATATGTTTAATTTGCAACTAGAATACTTTACCTTCTCCTACCCAAGAAAGGCATAAATAAAGGCATGTAAAAGGAAATAGTTCACTGGATGTTTAATAGATGGCACAATTGTTCTGCAGTTTTCGGTAGACGCTATGGCTTCGCCTGCGAATATTTGTCTTAAAATTAAACCAATCATTTACGTTTTTAAGTAGGTATTTTAGTTGTGGGTCAGTAAAATTCATATTTGTACAATCTGTGATATTTCCATGAATATTGAGCTATACCTATAACTGGAAATGACAATGCTATGCGTGGTAAACTTATATACACGTACTTTTTTTTAATAAAGGTTTTCTTTCTTTAGATGAATAAAATATGAGTTGTTAAAAGTGTATATTTTTTTATCCGCATAAAAAAATATTTTATTCGTTTATAAACTTGAGAATGATGATTCTGACATACAATTTGAACCTATTTGGGAATGAAACATGACATATTTTTATTTGCAGCTGAAATACAAAACTTTCTCCTAGCCGAAAAGGCACACAAAGAAAAATAGTTTACTGGAAGATCAATAGATGGTGCAGTTAATCTGTAGTTTCCTTTAGACCGCGCCATCTATTGCGTCTCCTGCAAACTATTTCTCTTAATCAAATCAATCATTTACGCCTTCAAGTAGGATAATATGTAGTAATTTGGTTGCAGGTCAGAAAATTAAAGTTGTACAAATTTTGATACTTTGCTGTACCTTGAGCATAATATACATAAATCGGGAAATGACATCGCCATGCGTGGTAAACTTGTATACACGCATTCTTTTACTAAAGGTTTTCTTTCCTTACATGAACAAAGCACGAGTTGTTAAAAGTCAACACTTTATTCTCCTCTCTTATATGCCACATAAAGCAATATTTTATTCATTAATAAGTGTGACAATGTTGAATTTGACACACAATATGAACCTATTTCGTGTTGAAATGCGATATTTTTACCTGCAACTAAATTACTAAACCTTCTCTTGCCCGTAATGTTCGTAAAATGAGCCACCAATTAAAATCTGCTCAATAGCTAAGGCTATAGATCCTACAAATTTTAATGCGTATACATGTATATATATAGGGAATCTAAAAGAATTCTGCATACGTAAAAATAAGAGACACAAGCACAAAGTATATTTCTTAGCGAACTTCTGCAATTCAGGATTTGATTTCAGTGTTTATCGTCCCAAAACAGTATTCGTATAGCTCCAAAGTATCATTTGGAAAGACTATTTAAGGAGGTGATCTGTCGGCAGTTTTGAGGCTGGGAAGACATTGATGGAGATGGCAAATTGTTTTATAATTGTATCGTATGCACTTATATTCGATTTAGTTATGATAATGCACCACCCCAAAGAAGTTATACAATTATATTGAACAATTGTTGAGAATTCAGAGTTTTGTGCATGTTCAGATAATTTTAGATATCAATGATCTTTGTATTCTGTGTATTATAGTTATTTAATCGAAAACACGCAATTTTGGAAGAAAAATTGAAATTGTATGTACACCCAGATGATTTCACAATTTTTTTTACCTTCATTTTATTGCTATCCATTCCATTGTTCTATCAATCGGTTTTATTTCTAATGTTTATGGTCTGTTTTATTTCCTCCATCATTTTATTCCTATCTAACCTATAATTTCAACGTTTACTTTTTAATGTTTTAATTATTTTATATAATTAGACTTATATGCTTTGCACACGTACATTTCGTTTCTTTTCTAAATGTTAATCAAAGAATGATTGATGTGAATGGTGAGAATATTCGAATTTTTTCTCCTTTTCTTGAATGCTGAAGAGTGCGGTATTTAGATCATAGAACGCATAATAATACGAAAATTCATAAATTGCGCATATTTTGATGATTTTATTTAGTTATTTTTTAACATACGGGAATTGTTTTATGGTTTCGGTTTGAATTTCGTTGAATTTGTTCGATCACTAAAGAACCGATTTAGGTGAAAATCGCTCAAATTTGTGTTTGAACTTAAATTATAAAAAAAAATCAATCAGATGTTTCTTCTTGGAAGTCGTGATACTCCTGCACTAAATGTCGTGGTTTTGTATTCCTTATATCGTCAGCTACAGAGGACACAAATAGACACATTATTTATTATTGTAGATAAGATGTTCCTCCGGAGATACTAATTCTTGCTCAAACGATGAAAATTGCAACTATTTAGTATAAATATGTCTTCATACATAATTGATTTTTATAATAATATCATACTAGATCTCTGTTTATTTCTTAAAAAAAGTTTTAAAATTTAAAAATGTGAAGAATTTTTTTAAATATATAATACGCACACATGTAGCTCATCTGTTACGCGTTGCATAGCTTAATTATACTTAATTTTCATTTATGCAATTACGGTTGCATACTTCAGAGAATTTTCTTTTCATCTTCAAACAACAAAATATCTGCATACATTTAAATAACATTCGGGATACATGTTTCTGTGCAAATGAATTTAATGATATATATCCAAAGATAAAAAAACAGGGAAAATATTATCTATTCCAAATGTGTACAAAAAAGTATTCCAATATATTTTGAGATATAAAAACTTCAAGCAAATGTAAAAAACGTAAGTAGTTATCTCATTTCAGTCCTGCTTATTTAATTAGCTGGATTTATGCAGGTTTTATTTTTAATTTCAAATATGCACCAATTTTATCTTCCGCTTAGTTTTTGCTTATCATGTACTACTTAAATCGTTTAAAAAAACCTTATTGGGCATCAATTTTGCTTTTCATTTCCATTAAAAAAGCCATATTTGTCATTATGTAGTAAAAACGTGAAAAAATAATATACAAAAGCAGCATTTCTTTGAAAGCAAATCAATAATATTTTAACAAAAAAAAAATGCTGCATTTTTAAATATTAATTTGTATTTTTTCTAATCATAGCGCTTTGTTATAAGTGTTTCTTAATATTTTTGGTAGAGTAAAACTGTAAAATTAAAGGTATATAGCTAAATGAAATAACGTGGTTGGTAGGTTGGTTGGTGTCGTGTCCTTAACATACTTTTATTAAGGAAGAATGTGTGCACTGCTTCTGTTTAGTCAAAGACCCGGGGCACCCGAAAGTAGAAGTCTGAATTCTGCCCCTATAAGACATCACAACATCCATGTCCGCAGGCGGGACTCGAACCCGCAATCTAAATGAAATAACGTTAAACATTTGATAAAATAATCATCATAAAATGTTAATCATGAAAACAATTTTCATTTACTTAAATTATATTCGAAGGTTTCAGACAATAAAATGCATCAAATTTCATCAATTTTAGTCAGCTTTCAGTTAGTTTGCATATAACAAACAAAATTGTGAGAGATGTTAAACTGTATTTATACAGAGTGGATGAAAGAATTATGCTCACACAGGTTGTAACGTTCCTATTGAGTCTTGATCATGCAACAGTACGAGAGTGATACCAGATGCCTGTGAATATAAACCATATTGACGGATGAAAAGTGCACTCTGGAAAGAGTCTAAGATACCGTGTGAATGAGGACTCGGTTTTCTCTTCTTTTGCTTCCTTTTTGGTTACAATTTTCCTCCTTTGAGCTCTTGTCACCCTCTCGATCATGTACAATTTCGCAGGTTACTGATTCTTTTCTCTTGAAGATGTTCACTCCGGAAATGTGGAAATGCTGATTACTTTATGACTTATGCAAAGGTGTCTTTACACTGAGGAAACCAGAGGCAATTTAGTCCTATGTTTTGTAATCGCATAACATAGAGTCGCGATGCTATCATATGCGGTTGTAGCACCGCCGCATACGGTTTCAGCCGTCATTCTGATAATTTTTCAAGGCCGCAAAGCTCCTCTCATAGTGTATATCCTACTTGACTGAAACGTATCTTACTTGAAAACGTATATGATTGATTTGCTTCTAAGAGAAATAGTTCATCAGATGCGCAATAGATGGCGCTGTCTCTACGGAGAGACATCCTCTATTACACGTCTCCTTCTAACAAAAATACATTTGCATCAGAAGAAGGATACTAACTTTCTTTCAAACAACATTTAGCTATTTTAATCTTAATCAAATACAACTTTGGTTCTGCTTCAATGTGGCTCAAACCATTTCGAAATTTTATTGGAATCACGTTGTTGCGTCATGCCCATTGTGCAAGCGTGGCTTCTATTGTCAACTGTAACACAAATGTCTGTTGCTATCTCTTAATAAAATGCACTCCACCTGAATAAGATTTTAATGAGTGTTTTGATGCAGCGAAAAAGTGGTACAGAAAAACACTAGATTTAAGCAACAATTGCCAATTTTAGATCTCAAATATCGCTATGGGATACAATGAGAAAAATATTAGTAAGAAAGTAGATATTTAAGGTACCAAGTTGTTTTGCAATAGATTATTCCTAAAATACAGTGAATTGTCCAAATGTACGTTGCAATATTCAAAAACCTCAATTTAAGGAACTCATATCGTAGATAAGTTATTCAAAAGCAATTAGCTGGTATGAATCCAAATTATATTACAAACACGAGAAGTGTTTTTGGAATATGAATTATGGAATACATTTAAATTTCATATTCATGTCGAAACTAGCTTAAAATTCACTTGAATAAAATACAGTAGCATTAATATCAGTATTTCATTCAATTTCCGCTGAGCTTTCATTTCATTGATTTCAGTTTAAATCAGAAGCGTGAAGTATAAACTTAATTTAAACGCCAGTATATATTCCAGTTACGTTGGGATATCCAAAATAGAAAGCTTTGAACTCTCTCATAACAATATTTTACCGTATGACTTATGACCTTTCCACAGCTTTGAAATAAATGGAAAATCGGAGTAAATTATACATTCTCGTCACGCAAAATATTTATTTAAGTATGTGTTAATACCATCTGTGAAGGAGTTATTTATTATCATGTGTATGACTTCAGGGAATGTGTTTACAGGAAGTGATGGAAATTAGTGATACAGAATATTCCACAAATAGAAAGTAACTGTACTAAAACAGTGGTTCCCAAATTATAAAGGAACTCCCTATGAAATTAAAAAAATAATTGTGGATACATAGCTATCATAATTTAAAATAAGTCATATATATATATATATACAGGGTGATGCAAAAATCAGGAAAAACTTTAAAAATTAATAATTCATGAACTAATAAAGATAAATAAATGCCGTTTGCACAGAAAGAATGGAAATAAAGTCGGATTTTTCGTCAAGAAAAAAATTATTGTTAATATAATTTGCATTTCTATCAACAGATGGCGATGCATTAGGTACCTAGTTACATAGGATAATATACATTACATAGGAAAGATCGACTACCACTACTATCTGCTTCAAGAATGGCATTATCAGCTACAGCTGCTCTTTTTATACAGTCTGATAATTTGCATAATCTGATATCTGTACCTAATACAGCGCCATCTGTTGGTAGAAATGTAAATTATACTAACAATAATTTTTTGTCCTGACAAAAATTCCGGCTTCATTTCCATTTTTTCTGTGCAAACGGCATCTATTTATTTTTATTAGTTCATGAATTAATTATTAATTTTTAACGTTTTTCCTGACTTTTGGATCACTATATATATATATATATATATAGTGACTATCACTATATTTATATATATATATAGTGACCATCACTATATATATATATATATATATATATATATATATATATATATATATAGTGATGGATTTAAACATTAATCACTTGCATCCTAAGTTCGTCACTAATAAAAATTTTATGAATTTCGACAATGAGGATACAAAATTTATTATAATTATAATAGCGTAAAATGGATAATAAAGATAGCTGAGAAGAAAACATTCGAATTCTAAAAATATAACTTGAAAATCTGATATGAGCAGCACATGACTTTCCCTGCAGACTCAATTTCACGTTCTCTTTATTTCTCCAACAATTTATTAAATTGAGTTTAATTGCACAAAATAACAGCCCTAATTACTTACACTGAATTTGCACCTTTAATTCAATTTTCGTTTTCATTTGGTAACTGGATGTTTTTAAAAAGGTGGCGTAGAGAAAACGCAAAAAAAAAAAAAAAAAAAAAAAAAACTAAAATATCTCAAGAACGGCTACTCCTAGAATAATTGAGTTGGTCTTTGTTTTTTTGTTGTCAAAAATTACGAGTAAAATAAGCGTTTAATTAATATATTTGAGAATACTGAGTCTTTTATTTTTAGATTAAACGATTTTTGCGGGTCATTTCACAGGAAAGGCGGGTTCTTTTCTTCCGAATCTGTTTTGACAAGAGATGTGGTGATAAATTTGCGCAACTTGGAAATTTGAGGGAAATGTTGCCAAATCAATTCCAGTTCAATACGTCTGAATATTTAACTTAATTTTTTTATCAGCTTTAATAATCGATGTAGCTGTGGGAGAATAATTAATTAAATATTTTTGATTCATATTCAATATAATTAATATATTTCATTTCCCTTTAGAAGAGCATTCTTTATATTTATGTAAGTTTAAATATGGACTACTCTGAATAAAATTCATTAAAACGCTAGTAAACGTTTCAGTTACATTGGAATATCCAAAATATGAAGTTCTAATCCCTGACTTTACTAAATTTCGATGTATGAGAAATGACCTTCATTCAGCTTTTGAATAAATAGAAAATTAGGGAAAATTATACATTATCATCACGTTAAAGGTTTGTTCGAGTGGGTGGTAATAGCATGTGTGGAGAAGTTATTTATTATCTTACTATATGCATATCAGAAAGATTTGCGTGTAGTTCGCTCAGAGGCGTAGATATGGTCTAGGAAAAGAGGGGACATTACAATCGAATGAGTGGTTTACAGTGCTGAATTTCGTTTAACAATATGGACTTTTTAGTTAAACGAAATAATGTAAAGAGAATAATGTAATATGTAAAGAGAACTAATGAAAATTTTCTACTGAATGGGGTTGAGACCATGCTGCCAAGGTCACTACATGTACTGGTGAAAGTAAACGAGAATATATAATTTAATAAATGGGATATTACTTTAAAAGTATAAACACAAACTAAACAAGAAATTTATATGCGAGCCTTGATGTGGGGAACGGCTTTTTTTATGTGCAGTACGCACCATTTGTGCAACACGAAAATAATATGAGCAGTACGGAACTAGAATTTATGCAGTATGAAAAATGTGTTTTGTTAATTTTTTTCAATATTGGGATTTTTCAGATATATAGCTTTCATAATGATTGCATTTGCTTATTTTAATCGATATACATGTTTTAGCAAAATTGAAGAGCTGTGGTCAAAAGGTTATTCTTGTAAGTTAATCCCTTTACTGAAAAGTGCTAAACTTACATATATTATGAGTTGTATGAAAATCCCCCAAAATCTGATTTCAACATAAAACAACAAATAAACTAATTCGAATTTTTCAAAAATTTCGCCAAGGTCTATCGTATCGAGAGATCATCTAACTCACTACCGAATTTGTGGCTTTATGATGCTTAGATTGCTTTATGATGCTTAGATGTTTAGATTACAGATGACATACACGCAGACATTATGTGAGATGAATACAGCTTAATGCTTTAAAGATATAAATAAAAAATAGACATTTAATAACTTATGCAGGACATACATTTAACTATATTTGCAATTAAATAAGTAATTATTAAAAAAGTATAGACATATATTCATTATAAGTACCAAAACTATTATTTAGTTAAAAGAAATACATCTAATAATGAAAACACTGATGAACAAATACCGTAAATGTGTCAAAACCTATTTAATCTCCAATTAGCGTACATGTTTTTTTATGCTTATACTATCATTTTATCTAAAAGAACATAATATGTGGGTAATTAAATTGCCCCGCCCGTAGTTAGAAATTCACTTTATGGCATTTTTATTGTTATGCTAGTATCTTTGTTTCAATGTGTGTTATACACGTTATTGGATTACCTCCAAGTGCTATTACAAAGAGTTTCAAATATTGTATTAACTCATTGTTAATGCACCATCTTAGAAAGTACTACTGTCATTTCTTTGTATTCATTGTTAAATAAATATGTTTAAAATGTACAAGAATAGTTGTTTATGTGGTATTGAAGTTGGGATGGTTTCTATAGGTTGAGATTATACGCTATAAACGTATGCACTCCGATGTCTTGTAGAATGAAGAAATCCAGCTGCCTTGTAGAATACAGAATGAGGTTGTACTGGAAGAAAAATACATTTTTTTTGTTTTGTTACGGGTTGCAAAAGCAAAGGAGAGAAGAGGGAATATTTGGTTATATTATCGTCAATTATGACAGTTAAATATGTTTACCTCCTGTATATTCAGATTGACATCAATGCTGCATCTTCATGGCTTCGGCCTGGCCGTTAAGCATAGACTACTGGAACTTTATTAATTATCTGCTCGTTCATCTCGATTTTTTTTACCAGATCTTAGACCTGTGATTTTTTTAAGCGACTGCTGTCATGAAAAGACTCTGCTCATATTCAGTTCTCCGTTCTATAGTTAGATAATTTTCAACTTGGCTTCGGAGTAAAACACTTTCCTTCAAGTCCCCCTACTCCTGATTGGTGTTACTTTCACCCTCATCAGTAAATGTGGTTTCTGGGTCGGTTCTGATTAGATGTTTGTTCGGGTCGGCCCCCCCCCCCCAGCGTGGTTTCCGACCAACCGGACTTGGTATCTATCTTGCATGTTGGTTCCAATCTGAATAAGAATTTATGGGTTATAAACCAATACCAAATTTAATGTAAAATTTCGGCGCCGTTGAGGCTGTTCTATTCTCACCACTCGATTCCTACCGTCGTTTTTATTGCTTTTTAACACTTTCCAACATAGTTGAAAATTGTTTATGACTTTGTTCATTTTCTCTGTCTGTCTGCCCGTTCGCACGATAACTGCTGTAAAAATGACTATTAAAATGAAATTTTAGTATGTTGTTGAGACGGTTTATGGGGTATACGGGAATGTAAATGAATAATATCACCCAACTTGTTTTGGATTGAACCCGGGTTGAAAAAATGAAATACATTGAACTCTATGGAACCCGATTTTTTAAACATTTTTTAAGCAAAGTTGAAATTCAACAATTTGCTTCGAAAATTTTTGGAGATATTCAAATCATCCCTTTAAATATGTAAAAAATTGCAGCAAAATATATTCGGTAGTTTTTAAAATAAAAATTCAAACAATAATTACACCTATATTGTAGGAAGGGATCACGTGGTTCATTTTAAAATTAAATATGGCATTCATCTTTTTTGTTCAATGTAAAAATCGTGATTTATAAAGTTCTTTTAAATCTATATTTAATATTGCATCCGTCCTAAAACTGCTTTATTTTTGTGCATTTTCTGTGTATATATATATATGTTCTGTGCTAACGCAATGACACTATTTTAGAGTTTAAATGATCATTAAACTTTGATTATTTCTACAACGAAGCCTAATTTAATGGATGCAGAACGTAAACAAGTGATTGTAAGATGCGTTGTATAAGAATAGCTGAATTTTTTTCACGCCAAATTATTTATCTAAAGAGTCTGGAATAAAAGTGATATGAATGAAATATGCATTGCTTTTACATAGAGAGCCAGACAATTTATATTTCGATGACGTCATTTGAATAAAGCTAATATTTTTTGATGAAGTTTTAAGTTATAATAAATTATTGTGGTACTGTGATAATTCAAAATATATCAGCGATGAATGTATGGCATTTTAGACATGTTAAAATAAAATTGCAATTCAGTTGGAAAGTGTTTTACTCGTACAATCAATGCTTTATGCATGATCGATCTTTCTTGTTATTTATGATATATCTGGTTTCTGTTTTGGCTCATATCACACAAGGATTGTGTTATGGCTTATCTCACGCTATACCATGCAAATTATTGCATGCGGCTGTTTATTATCAACAGGACAATACACAGCATATAAGGTACGGAGAAAACCAAAGATGATTCTGTCTTTAAAATTTTAAAATCAAGCTTCTCATTCATTATAATACGCGTGAAAGTCAAACTTCCCATTCAATTACAATACGTGCGTGAGTTCGCTTCATACATACATAAGGTGATTTAAATTTAACATGAGGTATTTATAGACCCTTCCCTCTCTGTAGGAAAAAACGACTTGGAGAATTGTAATCAAATTTCGTATACATACTTTCCAGAGTATGCGGTTTCGATTTCTGAAGAAAAATAATAATAGTAAAAATTTCGACCGCTCGAAGTGAAATCTGGCGCTACTGTTCCCGTAATTTGCGTATTGAGAAGTATATCTTACAATCGCCACCTATAAAGGGAGTCACAATGCTTTTTCACAAATCTACGATTAGCGAAGGGTCATGAAGCTCACCTTACCGTTTCTTATTAAACTCTTCTATCAGGGAAGGAGCATATCTTTTCCTGCACTTAAGGTATTTCGATAGTTAAAAAGTTTAAATAGAGGTTCACTTGCCATTTGTAATCTTCCGAACACCTTTTTTCCAATGTTATATATAAGTGAGACAATATGCATGTTGCGAGGACTGCAGCGGTAAATTTCACCTCTTTCGGCCGATATTTGAACTATTTTATTTCCTTCAGAAATCGAAACCGCATATTGGAAAAGTACGTGCCCGAAATTTGGTTGTAATTCGTGCAGTAGTTTGTCCTACAGAGAGGTCTAAACACCTTACGCTTTATTTGAATCACTCTGTATACAGGGTGATTAAAAAAGATGGGCCAAACCTTACGAGGTGGTAGTACACACCAAACCAAGCATTTCTCGTCATAATTTACCGGGTCGGAAATGAAACGTAAAGGCGTTACAGGGAATTGGATTGGGCGAGGCGGTCCTATAGCTTGGCCCCCACGATCGCCCGATTTATCGTGTCTTGACTTCTTCTTGTGGGGATATCTCAAGATTCTCCCTATGGCACTCCCCTTGAATGTGAAGAGGAACCCGTCGCTAGAATTTCGGCCGCTGCTGCCGAAGTGCGCGACATGCCTGGTCTGTTCGAGAGAGTTCGCCAATCCCTTCATCGCTTATGTGAGACATGCATTCAGGTTGGCGGTCGCTCTTTTGAGCCATTACTGTAATATTATTGTTTATTAAATATCATTTTATAACTTCTAAGTCATTCTTGTGTTTTCGCCTCACCACATCGGTTTCACCATTAAGGACCCATAGGCGCCTTTACGTTTCTTTTCCAACCCGATAAACTATGACGAAATATGCTTAATTTGGTGTATAATACCACCTCGTAAAATTTGGCCCATCTTTTTTGAATCACCCTGTATATACTAATTGCATTAACAAAAATCGTAAAACTGCGGTTAATTTTGCGAAAAAATTAACAACCATATACTGGGAATCTAATTCCTTAATTTTCTTTGTAAACTTATATTAAAACAGCGTCCTATTTTATGTTAAAGTAATTACTGACAATTATCATTTCAAATTCTATTTAATTTTGAAAAATAAATAAAAGTGAGTGTTTCTTTGCATAATGCAGTAGGTAACTCTAAATAAGAAACATAAAGATTATTAGTGCATAAACACACATAATATAAAAATAATTTCTATCAGTGTATTCCTGCTGTCAATATTAAAAAATAACGGAGCGTTAAATCTTATTACGGATAAGATCAAAGGATAAAAATAAAGTTCAAAGCTAATCTTTTCTCAGATGTATACACAAAATTTATTTAACAAAATCTTTTGAAATACAGATATTTCACATTTATTTTAAGCCTTTTAAAGATCAAAACAACTCAAACAAAAGAAATGTGCTTAACAGTGTTATACGTTACCATATTTTAAGAAAATCTCATTAATTTTGTAACGCATACAGGCATACAGGTTATACATACGAAGACTTTTAAATTAAATGAAATTGAATTCTCAAAGAGAAATTTCAAAAAAGATAATGTGACGAATACTATATTGACATTTCCCCAGAATATTTTCGAGACAGAAAATATGTATGAAGACTGAATATTAAAATTGATATTAAGAAAATAGTATTTGATGTATTTTGATGTTTCTTTCCATCATGAGTTTAAATACAGTTAGAATGAGAAACAGTGTTTGGAATATTGTTTTGAAAAAATCCATTTAAAACCTTTGGTTTCGAAATATCTTTGACCCAAACGGTCCGACCTACCCGAAGGTATAAAGCATCTGTTTGCGCGATAGGGACAGTGTCACCCAATTTAGAACGGAACCCAGTGGTGGGAGATATCTACAGGGACCGTACTCTCCATCCTCCGCCACTAACCTCTTGCTGAAACTTTTCGACTCACATATTTATGTGGCCGCATTCCCCGTAGACACGGGGCAGGGCCGAAAATTGAATTAGGGTTTCACGAGTGCAGTCTCCGTGCTTTAATCACTGGGTTATGTTTCGAATCTATTTTAACACACTGGTCTGAAAGCAATTACTTTTTGATTTCTTAGAATATTTTACAACCTCGCTAAGTTGCCGAAATTTCAAAACCTTTGACTTATTAGCTTTTTTACTATTAACAACAGAATTAGCTAACCCCCCCCCCCTTATCCGAATTATACGATAATACAAAATCGAAACGCAATCCATTATATATATATATATATATATATATATATATATATATATATATATATATATACATATTTATATATATTAGACTTTATCTTCTTGGTTAAACATGCAACTTATTAATTTTTAGCAGCAATGAACATTTATATCACTACTAGAGCGCATTTGAAAAGCGCACACTAAAGCCTATGTAAGAGCTGACAGATGCTCGCTTTGAGCATTCCCTAAGTTGGTGCGACTTGGTATTTTGGCGCAACTGTCGACTACTATCAATTCGTATAGCATTAATCGTTCCTTTTGTTTATAAATTGATCAAATTCTTTCATCACCAAGAAATAAATTCAATTCAACGGGTCCGGCTCACCAGAAAACTTCCAGCGATTCTGGCTATCGCATACAGGCCAGAGATTGTAGAACGTCTGACGCAATCTGCAACAGGTAAGCAGAGGCTGTATTTGACTCACGCTATGCCGTATATCAACAGGCATTGTGGCCACAGGGGACTTTACTACGTACGAATTTGTAACCTATATGATGCAACTACTGTTAAATAAAGTACCTCTTGGATTTGATATTCTAATTTCTTTATCTTTTTATCTACATTACACACACGTTATGATTCATTCCGATTGCAAGCTTGTTTCAGGGTGTTTGGATTTTTATTTTAAGGACTATGATTGCACTATGCAATGAAAAGGAATGCACAACAAATAAATAATTTTTACGTATAATAAGATAACTCCAGTAAGATTGATATCAGTAATCCTAATAAAACAACTCAAATCTTATTTTCATTATGCTACCTTGGATATTTAATGCTATATTTCTAAAAACAATTTACGTCTAAACACATCATTTGCATGAATAAAAAAAATTCAAAAAACGAAGTCTGCGAAAAGATTTTCATCTTTAACTGAAAGCAAATTGTAAGTAAAATAAATATATCATTAAATGCACATAAAAAATTATGGCCTTTTTCCTTTAAAGAAAATATTTGATATTTTGTTTTATTTTCAGTATTTTTATTTTTTGTCGATTTCTTCGCCTTTTTCCAAGTTTTTAACTTAAAATCATAGCTTCTTTTATGACTTAATCCTTTTATACTAAATATTTCTTGCCTGGAGTCATTTACGTTATTAGTCTTTTTTATGATACATTTTATTTCGTTGCATTTTTTATTTCGCGTTTCGCTAAGAATCGTATTTTTCTTAGAAAAAGGTAAATACTAAAACATATCTGACATGAACATAGTAGAATAAATCTGAAATTTAATCTCCAGGTTATATAATAAAAAATTTGAAAAATGCACTACATTGTAAAACATTTTCTTCAGATTCTTTACTGATAAAATCAAGTTTGGGAATTGCAGTCGTTTTCTGTTATTAAACACTATGATTTCCCAGTCAAGAAAATTCTTGACAAGATATGTCTTTAGCCGTAAGCACAATTTTACAAATAGGGAACTTTTCGCAAGTAACAACGTTCAAAAAATGGTTCATTCCCTATCCTTGAGATCCACATGAACTAGGTTTGAATTCCAAATATAGGTGGATAGTACTCTGTATACGTACATCTCAGTAATTTTTCACAATTTCACTTTTAAGTTTTGGCCTGGGTCGAAGTAGTCATGGTGTCCATAAAAAAAAACAACACTAGAGTGCCAAAATACGAGTAATCCAATAGAATCATATCTAGGAGCTGTAATAAATAATGGAGAAAGTTTTCTTTGTAAAATTATTTATGTAACGAGGAAACATATGGCTAAAGTTTGATTTCTTACTCCTACAGTGATGGATGAGTGTATATATTTTACAATGAAGTCAGTGACGTATGCAGGATCTCTATTTTTTTAGGGGGTTGGGGGGTGGGGTGAAGCTCATGGTTACCCTTTTGAGACTTAGTGCTTCGTCTTTTTTAGTTGCTTTCATTGGAATTTAGTTTCAATGTACAGAAAGTACTATTATTTTTGTTCACCTTATAGTTTAATAAATCGTGAAATAGTAATTAATTAATTAATTGATAAAAATGATAATGATAATAAAGGGAAACATTAATTGGGTATAATCTATATAAATAAAACTGACAATCTGTCTGTCTGTTTGTCTCATCATCACGGGAGAATGGCTGAATCGAATTTGATGAAATTTTGTGGGTCTGATTGAAATTTTGTGGTCTTAGAAACCCGAAACTTGGAGTAAAGTTCAGTGGGTCTATTTCAAGACTATACACAAAATTTCATTAAATTCGGTTCAACCGTTCTCTCCTTATAATTTGACAAACAAACAGACAGGCAAATTTTCAATTTTATTTTTTATAGATATGTATTGATTTAGAAACATGTCTAGAAGTATAACCATGACATACAACAAAAACACGACAAACATTTGAATTTATAGAACTGTGTCAATGTAAACAGCTTTACTTGTATTAGGTGAAAAATTATATTCTACACTACCCTTTTTAAAAATATGGATGATGTTGTAAAAACATACAAGTGTAAAGAACACTGTTTTTTTTTGTATTTCTATAAGAGAAACTGAAGGCGCTTCGTACCACCATACACAGCAAAGTGACCAATTACTGCATTAGTTAATCAATAAAACCAGGTCTCTCTATCAATAGATAAGTCGTTAAACTGGTGATATGTCGTCAAATGAGTTACCAATTTCACCAAATTTATCGCCAAACGTTACAGGTAGACGGAGAGAAGAGATTTTCTTATATACAAATAAATGTCTTCTGGCGAATTCTTGACGGTTAAAAATAAAATGATTACACAGAGCATCTTTTCTCGTAAATGAAATTAACCAGTTCCACGAGAATGATGTTAACAAATTTGTCGCACAATATTGCTTATGGAAAGTGAACCTATTTCACAATAGTTAATTAATTTTTTAATTTATGTAATTTTTTTATAACTTTATAAGAAAAACTCTCAATATCTTGAGAACGGGTCATTCTAGCGTTCTGAAATTTGTGTTAATGGTTTTCTACTGAAAAGTTACATAAGAAACGATTTCTTATTAACACTTTACAATATAGTTGAAAAGTGTTTATGACTTTGTTCATTCTGTCTGTCTGTTTGTCCGTTAGC
Organism: Amaurobius ferox; assembly: GCA_951213105.1. Classification (NCBI taxonomy): domain Eukaryota; kingdom Metazoa; phylum Arthropoda; class Arachnida; order Araneae; family Amaurobiidae; genus Amaurobius; species Amaurobius ferox. Next base: position 22,889,234 of record OX578137.1, read on the forward strand.
ACGATAACTGCCGTAAAAATGACTTTATTAAAATGAAATTTTAGTATGTTTTTCAGATGGTCTGTGGGACCTAGGGGAATATAAATAAATAATATCACCTAATTAGTTTTTCTATTGAACCTTATGGGACCTAATTTTTCAAACATTTTTTAAGCAAATTTAAAATTCACAAATTGTTTTGAAATTTTTAGGAAATATTCAAATTATCCCATAAAATATATATAAAAAATTTCAGTAAAATATGTTAAGTAGTTTTTTAATTAAAAATTATTTAATATAAAAAAAACCAATTAAATTCTGACTTTTGGGATATCCTGCAGAAAGAAAAAAGAGATATATTATATAATAAATATCTTTCCAAGACTTTAATCATTTTGTATATGAGAGAGACTTAACATTTTAAAATAAATTTGGTAGATGACTATTTTTCAATTTTTTTTTAAAATTTTATATAACTCTTCATGATATACATATCTGATGGCATTTCTAATGCACTTTCCTACGTCCTAGAGAGTTAAAATTTGGTACACAGCTTAAATTTGTTGAACATTTTATTTTACAAACATTTGGTGGATCTTTAAATATAGATCATACATTTTTTTCAAAATTGCCTGCAAATAATCCCCGTTCACTTCTATAAATCATTGTTGTAATATTGTTAAAATTTCTGATGTGGGCAGCACATGTCTTTCCCTGCAGACTCATATTCACGTTCTCTTTATTTCTTCAATAATAATTTGAGTTTATCTGCACAAAATAACAGCCATAAGTATTTTAAATGACATTGAATTTGCACGTTTAGTTAAATTTGACTCTCATTTGATAGCTGGTCTTATTGTTGTCAAAGGTGGCGTAGCGAAAACGCGAAAAAACTAGAATATTTCAAGAACGGCTAGTCTTAGAGTAATGGGATTAGTCTTATTCTTTTTGTTGTTAAAAATCACGTATAAAATAGGAATTTAATTGTATAATTGAGCACACGTAGTCCTTTAGTTTTATATTTAACGATTTTTGCGGGCCATTTCGCAAAAATAGCCCGTTCCTATTTCCCGAATCGTACTAGAATAACCTACAAATTATTTATGTACCAAATTTTGTTAAATTTGGTATATAAATCACTTGTAGGTCATTGAAATAATATACACCAAACTTTGTTAAATTTGTTCCATTAGTTTTTAGTTAAAGTGGATAAAGGCAATTTCTGGCGGCCATTTCGCAAAGAAGGTAGATTCTTTTATTATGAATTTACTATAATCTAATGAACATCAGGATTTCCCACAAAAAACATACCTACCAAATTTTATGAAATTCGGTCCATTAGTTTTCAATTAGAGTGGATCTAATATCCTTACATACACACAGAAACATACACAGATACACCCTTACATACACAGACGTCTTCCTAAAAATAGTTTTTTCGTGTTCTAGAAGTCCCAAAACGTGTAGATCCTTTGAAAATTCGAGTTCCGATCTTCGGCACGATTCCAATACTTTGAATACACACATACACACACACACATATTATCTGCGTATCTGTGTATTATCTGTGTATTTAAATTCAGTGTCTATGCAATTACAATACTTGTGATTTTAAATGATCCCTAAACTTTTATTATTTCTTCAACGAAGCCTAATTTTAACTTATGCAGAATCAAATATCTGAAGCGATTGTAAGGTGAGTTACATAAGAATTGCTGAATTTTTTTCACACAAATTTATTTAGCTCTGGAGTCTGGAATACAAGCTATATGAATGAAATATTCATTGATTTTGCATAGAGAATCAGATGATTTATATTTCGGTACAGTTTTAAATATTTAAGTATAATAAATTACTGTAGTACTGTGATAATGTAAAATATATCACCACTGAATGTATCGCATTTTAAAAATTTTTTAAATGAAATTGCATTTCAGTTGGAAAGTGTTTCATAATCAATGCTTATGCATGATTGATCTTTCTTGTGTAGTAATATCGTAATATCGGAGGTTTTGAATTTTTAATGTTTTTACAAAAAATTTTTAAATGAAGGAGGGGTGGGATTTTTTGAGTTTCCTATCGCGTAGAAGTTCAAGAGAATATTCAATGATTGTAATATCTGTATTCGCTTCGTCCATTTCGTTTGAACCGCTCCATTTAATTGTGAGATATCTCTCTCTCCCACACACACACACATACTCTTTCTCTCTATCTCTCTCACACACAAACACACATACCTTCCACATATGCATACACGTACACGAGTACGCGGAAAATGTTCATCACAAACGTTCCATTCGAGTTCAGGGATCTGTGAAATGTGCTCTTCTGTTGAAAACTCGAATTCGAATTTTTCACTGTATCACAATACTTCTCCCATCATAATATGTATGTTGGGAAAGTAGCAAAATATTAAAGGTGCATAAATTGTATGTCTTAGCATTAGCATAAAACATGCTAATAATAGAATATTAATGCTGTGTTCTATTTCTTTCACGCAACTGAAATATAAAAAATAATATATTTTTGAAATACCAAAACTTCAAAATACTTACATATTTTATAGCCACAAAATGGCTGAGATTATGGAAGAAAAGGAAGAAAAGGAAAAGGTGGCATGCGGATGGACAAACTTACAAGATCTATCCATTCTGATGGTCGTCAAGAAAGACATTTCAGGGCGCATTTCCAAAACCCACGTAACGTTTGAGGTGGCATAAAAAATGGTATGTCTTGTTTAAATGCCATAAAATGCTGAAGAACAGAAGTTGAATAAAAGCCTTTTCGGATTTTGCAATGGGAGTATTCAGGATGAAGAGTATTAATAACAATATAAGGCTAAGATATAACAAAAAAGGTCTCTTTATTATACGTGTATTTACATTACAATTTGTATTATACAAGAGCAAGAATACAATGAAATAATAGTGTGTGTTTTTACTTTCCTTATAAATATAGTTAATGTATCAGGAAAGTATTGTGACGGGGTCGAAAATTCGAATTCGAGTTTTCGACGGGAGAGCACGTTTCAAGCATCCCTGACACACGGATCAAATGTATTGAGGTGATTTCTGTGTGCGTGCGTATGTGTGTGTATGTGTGTACGTATGTGTGTGTGTCAGTGAGTTTGTGGAGACGATATCTCACGAACGAATAGAGCGATTCGAACGAAATTTGGCACAAAAATTACAATCCGTAAATACTGGAGGCCTAAGGTTTCTAAACGTAATCGAATGTACAGAACCACTCAAAATTTTCGAGTGAACTTTAGAAAAAATCGTTAAGTCACCTTTAATAAAGTTACGTAAATAGTCATTTACCCTGCTATAAGAATAACTTATTTCTACATCTATTACGCATGGCGAGAATTTGACAATGAAGTTGGCATCATGTCGCCAACTTGGTGACTTTTTAAATGAACGCCAAATTGATGAAAATGACTCTAAATCGATGAAAATTATGACCAATTGACCAAAATTCAATATCTTGGACAGAATATAAGAATATACAGGTACTATAAGAATAACCTATTGCTCCGTCCGCAATGTTTGGATAATATTTTGGCGACGAATTTTTCGGTAAATCTTCAACTTGGTGACTATTTATATGTTGCCAAATTAACGAAAATGTCACTCAATTGATAACATTTTGCCAAATTGATAAAACTGACGCGGAATCAACGAATTGACGAAAGCTCAATATTTTGGAAGGAACATAAGAATAGACTATATTAGAAACACTTGGTGACATATTTGGCAAACTTGAACAATAATATAACAAAGTACAGCCAATTTGGCGACTTTACGCCCCAGGCTGACAAAAATTTCTTCAAAATTTCAAAAATGACGCTAAATTAATGAAAATGACGTCTAATTGATGAATTAATTAAAATATATTAATATATGGACTATATAGCTCATTGAGGATGCTATCAATATTGATAATAATTGTTAATTTAGAGTTGTGTGAAATATAAGTTAATTGGGTACTTTGAAATAGTATTACATGCTGTCATCCGGAAAATTAATATACAATTCGACGTTAAAAACACAGTACCGTGGATCTTATACATTATTTTCCTTATATACATAGTATAATGCATAAGGAAAGTATTGTGACGGGGTCGAAAATTCGAATTTGAATTTTCGATGGGAGAGCACGTTTCAAGCATCCTTGAACACGAATCAGACACTTTAGAGGTGATGTCTGTGTGTGTGAAAGTATGTGTATGTGTGTCAGTGAGTCTGTGGAGACGATATCTCACGAACGAATGAAGCGATACGAACAAAATTTGGCACAAAAATTAAAATCCAAAATTGGCGAAAATGTCACTAAATTGATTAAAATTCTCCAAATTAATGAAGGAGAATTAAAATTATTTGCAATTACTAACCTATCAAATATTTTACCTAATTTATGATGGAATGTGGGTATCCAAGTGTGCTGTTGTTACTGATGATACTGAAGCCGATTCAGGACCAGTGACGCAGGAAGCAGGATATAATGAAGAAAGACACAAAACGAGAGATTAAAGTTTATTACAAACGCATCACTGACGAGGGTCGGAGAGGGTTGTTGTTGTTGATTGTTGTTGAGACCCAGACCGTCCGACCTACCAGAAAGGTGTAAGGTAACTGTTTGGACGGCCGGGAAGTGCCACCCAATTTAGACCGGAACCCAGTGGGGGAGGCATCCACAGGGACCGTACCCTCCTTCCCCTACCACCAACCTCTCGGAAGGACTTACGGACCCACATGTTTAACGTGATCGTACTCCGCATGAACACGGCGGCAGTTCTGGCAGCGGCGAGAATCGCGCGTTAACCACTGGGCTGCCGCGCCCGAAAAGAGCCAACAACACGCGGTGTTCCCAGGTGGTCACCCACCCAAGTACTAACCGCGCCCGATGCTGCCTGACTTCGGTGATCTAACGAGAACCGGTGTTTTCAGCACGGTACGGTCGTTGGCCTGAGGGTCGGAGAGGGTGCACCTTCACATTTAGACGAGGACCCAGAAGGCGGAAGACTGACTTTATCCTCGAGAAACATCCATGCCTTATTCGGGATTTGAACCCGAGCCCACAAGACATCCACATCACGCTATCCACTTCACCGCCTGGGCGGCTATCCAAGTGTTCGATAGGTGGCAGTTAATGGAAATGTTGCACAATGGACACAACACAAAGCGTAAAGAGTATTAATGAAAATTTTGGAAAATTCAATGACTAACAAAATTTAAGTTTTCTTATAAATAAGGGTTGCTCTCTCTGAAAAAGTGGTGTCACACAATTATTACATTAAGCCATTGACATTATTTACATTAAGAGAACATCAACTCTGATTCCACTTTTTATATTTTTTTATGGAATTCGACTCATCCCCACCTGTCTCATTCGGTGTATATGTGGCAAAGTTGTAACATCTTTTACAAAAAAAAAATATCCCTTTAATTAATGTAGCGTTCATCAAATCGGAACAATTCTTCTTGAATGTGACGACCTCTGATGGAAATCATGGGAGTTTCCAAAGTTGTCAGGATGCTTAAAGGCATTTTTAGGAAAGCTGCGAATCTTTCACGAAAGACGCATGTTTGTCTTGGTGACGATGCGTGAAGTGGACTTACTTTGCATAGGAAGGTTACCACTCGAGCCTTAGAAGCGAGCTACGTTACATACTAAGTGAAATGCTCATAGCGTCTGAAACAAGAATTGAATCCTCGATTCCCGGGGTTGTTTCTATTCGAAGTATCTTGAAAGAAGCGTTCTCAATTTAAAAGGACACTTTTAAAACTTAAAAATCTTACAGGAAACAATTTTTGTGTGTGAAATCTAACTACTGGCATCGAAATATGTCTTGGCACAAACTCAAAATAGCTAACCCATTGATATGGGGATATGGGGATCTAGGCAGTAGCGCCAAACAAAAGTTCATAACATCCAGAAAGGTTTCAGAATCATCTTTAGAATGCTCTCGATGTACATTATCCTATATATCAATGGCGTTAAATAACAGTAAAGTAAGTGTAGTTCGTAAAATCTAGTGGCCAATTTTTGAACCGGATCTTCAGTTTTAGAATTACATGATATGTAGTCTATGTGGTTGGCAATAAAATTAGAAAAATGTTAGTCATATTCTTCAAAAATAGAACAGATTTCCGAGGAATGGGGCTAAGCGAAAGACGTACATTAAAGACATACGAAATGCTGTAACTGGTAAGTGTTATGTTACAGCCTATTAAATATTATGTGTTGTGTAAAATAGCGATGGAATCAATAAAATGATCTGCAAAAACGCAATACATGGATAATTAATACAGTTATTTTAAAAATTAGGTATAACACTGATAAATTTGCTGAAGAACATAATGGTAAACGACAGCTTCTAAGAGTCTTATTTTTATTTTTGCGTCATTATTTTCGTATATAAATCGGTGTACTTACTTTTTGCCTCCGAAGAAACGTTTAATAGCTTTCCAGATCTTCATTACTGCAAAATATAATCTAATTGCTTATACAATAGATGAGTCTTAGTATTTTCAGATGAGCGGCTTGAAATTTTATCAGAAAATGACCTTCAAACAATGTAAAAATGTAAACATCTCACACTGGCTGCGAATGTTCATTGTGACGTCACGAAATCATTGTTGACTGTTGAAATGCATCTATTTTTTTATTGTTGCTACCGCGCATTGCAAAGCACGCATAGAGTTTGTTTACAAACACAAGAACTGGATGAGTGTGAATTGGAACGAATTTAAAATAATACTACTAATTCAAAGAGAAGTTAAACATTTAAATTTTACCCACTTCATCGATAGGGAATATCCGGAGTCTATTGGATATGAATTGTGTAATTAATGTAAAAACTAGAATTGAATACAAAATGTCCCCTTTTAACTCTATTCCATTTCCCCTAATTTTAGGCATATTATTCGAGCATGATCTTTACTTATGAGTTTTGAATCCATCCCAATCACTTCCTTTGTATTTGTTATGATGGAAATTTGGGATTAGTACAGTTTTTCAACCGAATTGCCTCGTAAAGGAAATATACTACAAGCAAAGTTGAATTGAATACATTGAACGATACAGAGCTCTTTAGATACGAATAGCATGTGGGTGGTGATTCCTGGTGGAAAAGCGGAGCGCTATAAAACATGAAAACACTTTAGAACCCCCGAACTTAATAAAAATCCCGAAAAAAAAACTTTAAAAAAGTGTCTGTCTGAATGAGTTTTCTTTTTCATTTTCCATATTTGCACTGAAAATATCTACGAAACTATAAAAGATAGATATAAGTAGTAAGCTACAATCATGTGTATGAAAATTTTTATTTCTAAATCTATATTTATATTTTTAAGAAATATCTTCTAGTTTTTCAGTCATCGTCTTGTAAAGTTGAAGAATGAACTTTTTTGCAATGCTTATATCTTAAAACTAAAAGAAATAGCTCTTGATAGCTGTTTGAAATCCAGAATAAATAAGTGAATATAATCAGATTTTGGAAAGAATTTTTTTTCAATATTATAAATGTTGAGATTTATTTTACAAGCTGTGATTCACGTAAAACAATTTCGAGTCCATCGGACTGGATCTACCGCCGATATTCTCTTACTCAATTTTATCTCCATAAGATGCGTCTCTCGAGAAGATTGTTGGAAATTCCCTCACTTTTGAAAATCAATTAAAGATCATTTTTCAATTTTATATAAAATAATGAGTGGCATTTTGGATAGTAATTTTATAAATCTTTTGAATGCAACTTAAAACATCGGGTGCATACAAAATTTTAGATATTAATCATTAAAGGCATTGAATGTACGTGGACACTTTTGATTAGCGGAGATTAACAGATTTTTGTGCACATCCCTATTGTCTAGTTAGTTTTGCTCAAAATATGATAGTTTTCATCTTCGTTGCGACCGCGGCACTTTTGGAATATCCGATAATAACAGAAAGCACAACCACTCAAATGGCCTTTGTAGGTAAATTTTTGTTCATTAGAAGTTCAGCTATGTATCACACAAAAGCTACAACTAACTAATACCCAAGTACATAGATATATTCTCAAAAATTTGAAAGATAAGGTGGAACAAGAAATTTATGACGGACAGCGTGGAAAATTGGGTGTACACTTCAATCTTAACGGAACTGTTAAGCATTTCTGTAGACTTTTGCACACTTATATCGTACGGTCACACGAATTTCGTACGGTCACACGACAAAATACCCACCCCAATTTTGTTATGTACGAGCCGCAAGACATCGAATTGAGAACGCCTGTAATCTAGTATCGCGCACCATAAGGGAAACTTTGAGAATACCTACCTACTCAAGTAAGCTCTGTGACCATAAACCTGGCCAATGTAATCTCGTATACCTTTGTAAACTTTGGTAGAAATTCGAAACCAGTCGCATGTTATGACAGAATGGGTCGCTTTTCATTGAAGGTCGAAAACTTGTGGCATATCGACAGTTTTTTAGCCTACATTGCAGGTGCTATTAATGCTATTATCTGAGATAGAAACTTACTCCTATAGTATCATACGTTGAGAAGTGCACTGTTTTGTATTACAAGTTATATCCGACCCTATTCATTACTCTCATTAACCCGCGTTTTAGATGTGTGTCCATCAAGATTTCAAAACCAATAAACGCATTTGATTAATGCTGGCAGAATGAGTCTAATTCAGGCAGCGAATTTTGAATATTAGTTATCTTTAGGTTGGCATTGTTTGTATTTCAAAGCAAAAAAAAAAAAAAACGTCCTTAGAGCCAAAAATAAATCCGCCATTTTGTTTGTGAATATATCCTAATCTTTATTTTAAATTTTAATTCGATTAAAACGTTTTCTATACTTGCTTTCCTTCCACTTTTATCCTCAAAACGTATAATAATTGCTGCATGTTTTATGTCATCTGAATATTTAAACTTTTGTATGTTTCTTGTTTATTCCTGAATACAACTGAAATAACTTCATTTAGAGAAGCATGCAACACAAAATGAATACTGTTGACCGGTTTCGAATGCAGAAACAGCTGTACTCGTCAGGAAGAGCAACTTTTAATTGTGAGAGAAAAATCGGCAACAAATGCAAGAAAAGCAGCAAACGGGACTAAAACAGAGAAACTGTGTTGTCTCTTTTTACCATTGTCACAAAGGTGATGGGACTTTTAAATAGCCATTAGGATTCATATTAATATTTATTAGTTACCCCTCTTTTAGACGACCATCCTAACGACTTACTCAAAAATCGCAATAAAAATTGAATGTTATATTCTACGAGTTGTCTTCGTAAACTATTAACAATCCGTGATAAACTAAAATAAACTTTCCCTTACATTCATTTAATGTATCAGCGAATAATACAGTGTGACGACCTTCTCAAAAATCACAATAGCAATCGAATGATACACTAAAACATTTTATATTCTACAGGTAATTTTGTAAACCATTAGCAACACATGATACACTAAATAACTTCCTCCTCACATTCGCTAGATGGATCAGTGTATAATAGAGTAGCGCGGTTAGGCCCTAAGTTCAATTAAAACAAATTGTACGAGGGATGTTCGAAAGAAAAATAGTTGGAGTTTGTCGGTTATACTCTATTTTCTTAAATTCTATTTCACAGCGCTTGAAGTAAGTTAGGTGTTTTGAACTACAATCATTCTCACTATAGGAAGAAAATCTCCAAATCACAAAATGAGAATCACAATGGCTCTTATCTTCCGCAAACAGCGCCTTTTTTATATTTCCAATACTTCATTTTGACCGCCTATAAAAACGGGAAATGAACTAAATGACATCTCCCTTTAACATGTTTGATCAAAGATGTGAAGTGTGTGGTGAGTGGGCTAACATATATGCACGTATTATTGGGAAATTGGCTATGAGGGTACATCTTTTAAAACCTGGAACTAGATGATGTTTTTTTGTTTTCTTATATGTTGAATGTTCAGAATACGAATTAATCTAAGGTTTCCATGGTGTTATGTCTAATGCAGAACCGCCCATTGGGTTCCAAATAAATAAAAAAATTGGAATTGCATTCACTGAGAAAGTCGAGTGGTTATTTCTGCTCTAATGATCTTCGTTGCATAGCATAGGAATTATGCGATTGACTACCTTTGAATATCTTGTAATACAGATCTTGTACTTTTAGTATGTCACTTTCTTTCTCTGAGTGTGGGTGTGTGACTGCCATAAACTGTGGGAATTCAGTAAACTCAGGTTGATTTTACTTTGGTGGAAGGGGCCATTTTCCATGAATAAACCAGAAGTTTGAAAAAAAAATATACTTTCAATCCTTAGAAAATTGAATAGTTGCTTCTTCCTGGGTCATAAACAGCAACGTCTAAGAGCCTCGACGCATGTTCTATGCAAGGTTGGCTCGTCACTGTCTCGTTGGAATATTAGGAACTCCCTTACCCGAGGTTCGAGGTACGACGAAGATCCCCAAAATGTTCTTTCGCGTTATAACCTTAACTCCAGAAAACTCCCGATATGAGTTGACTGATGCATGAGAAGAAAACTCAAACAACATTATAAATATAAATATTGGACGAGTGTTTCAAAGCAAATTTATTTAGAGAACAATGTCCCATATATAGGTCTATCTCTATCCATGGTATATACCAGAATGAATCGAAGATAAAAATGGCATTTATTGAAACTATATGGACAATTCCAAGCATTTGGAATATTGGTAACCCGAGCAGTTTGTCCAGTAATATAAAATTTCCCCAAGCGGTCTCTGATAGGAGCTGAAACATTTATTGGTGTTTGTAATGAGTGTCAGATAAATTATTATGTAGTATATGAAAACCATCTCTGTAAAACTCAATTAAATTCCAGGGAAAATGGCTGTGTCACATGTATAGAAGTGATGGCTTCATGAGGAAACGGGAAGTGGCTACTGATGTCGGCAGGAAAACGATGGAAAATATAAAATAAGATAAATATTATGTATGAAATCTGAAAAAAAAATGTAATACACATGCAATGGATAAAACTGTCTTAAAGACTAGGCATACGATAGCTAACACGGCTAAGTGGAAACGATAGCACACAGAAATGTTATTTTTAAAGACTTATAGTTATTATTTTTTAATATAAATCTATATGTACTTACTTCTTGTCTCCGAAGAAACGCTTGATGGCTTTCCAGACCTTCATCACTTCCAAATAGATTCAGATTAGTTCTTAAAAGTACGAGATTTCAGTATTCTCACGCTAGCAATTTGAAAATGTATCAGAAAATGATCTCCAAACAATGGGAAAACAGAAACATCTACGATTGGCTACCAAAGTTCATTGTGACGTCACCCATGCATTGTTGACCACGCGAAATTTTATTTAATTTTTTCATTGTTTCAGGTGCGCATTGTAGGGGACCTTTGCATTTGCTTACAAAAACAAATTTATCCGAAACATACTATTTCATTGAAATTGACTAAATAATTTAATATATCAATTTATGTAACCACAGGATTTCGATTTGCGGAGTCAATCTTTGGCCTAATGGTCGTCCACTGATCCCGAATCAGGAGGATATCACTTTTCATTCTTCAAGTGGATATTTTTATCGACTGTTTAATTGATTACTTTAATATGGAACGTGTTACAAATCCCTGTCAAGTTTCATTCAGATATTTTTGTGTCATTTAAAATATAAGATGAATATTCAAAAGAATATTATAATTTTATGATTTTCTATTTGGATGTCTGTGCGCAACGCTTTACATTGAAAATTATGATAATCTATGTGTAACAAAAGAATGAATGCAAAACGATATTCTATAGTGTGATAAAGTGATATTATATGACATCTCATATTAGCTTGTATGATCTTATAGCGAGTTTTACGTAATCTGGATTATATCTCATTGGGATTTTGTGTTAGATTTACTTTTCTCCTTTGTAATCGCGGAGGGTTCTTTTTTGCACTTAAACTAGGGATTTAGCATTTCGTGATGAGTTAAATCAAACTGATTGGGCGATTTAGAAATCGAGTGGTATTATTTATGATACGACCTTTGACATAGAACCCGGACGATGGCGGATCATTCATTTTAGCATAAAATAATGCTATGATTCTTATGAAAATGATTCTTACGCTCATGGTAAGAATGACTCGACATTGTATATCACATTGTAGTTTTTTGCGTAGTACAAACCTATACACAACATTTTATAAGTGTTGCATTCGTCTTGTATTGCGTTCACACCTCACAGACATCACATACAAGCCTTTCAAAAAATGTTCGAAATGGGCTGAGGTCTTAAAACGTATTTTTACCATCAAAATTTCGAATTCGAATAGTTTTGGGTGAACTCCATTTTCTCTGAAAAATAGCGTGAGACGGTAGACGTGGAAGGGGATAAAATGGCTTGTTAATCGCTTGATGAAACTATGATTTATTTAAAACTAGCAGCATACCCGTTCTTCGTACGGAGTATATAATATAAAGAAACTTATAATTTGCAATCATGTGCACATTCTGTTAAAATATTAAATTTATTGCTCCTAAGGAGAAGTTTAAGAATATCTGTTCTCACTATGCAAATTTATCTTCACGGGCAGATCTGAAGAATAAACCATCCTGGCCCCTTTTGTAAGCAAATTTACAAAAAAAAGAATTGAATCAATATATGTAATCCCGTACTACTCTTATTGCCGCAGAATAGAAAATATGCCAGTGTGTTAGTAGAAGATTACCCGTATTACAATATGAGTCTCAAAAATCGCTGCCAAAATAAAAAGATGATGTAATATATTGAAAATATCAATAATCCCTGTACTCTTTATACCAGAAGGTTGTAATTGATTCCAATATATGCCAATATATATCAAAACATATGCCCATATTCCTGTACTATTTATATTCTCTTAGATTAGAAGATATACCCGTGCATTTTTAGAAGATTACTCGCACAACGTACAATATATGAGTTTAAATAATTTTTGTCGTAATAAAACATTGGCATAATAACTTCAAAATATCAATAATCCCTGAATCAATAATCCCCGAAAATATCAATAATAATAACGTTTAAACCTGAAGATCGTTATTGATATTATCCAGTCAAAAATGCTATAAGAAATATGAAATCGTTCTTTTCTAAAATATATTTTTATATCTAGTTATTTATTATTCAAATCGAAAAAATAATAATTAAAATTAACAGACAGATTTAATTTAATTGCGTTTATGAGCAACATGATATAAGATAGAATCTTCCTCATAAACTGCGAAATTAAATAACCATTTTGATTTCTTTGTACTTTTCATTGTTCAGTAAAAGCTTGTGCAAAATAAACCATGGAGATAGATTTCCTATTTAAATCATATTTCAAACAATTCATGTTGTCAGAAAGTGCTAATTAGCGCAAAAAATCTCCCATCAATCTCAGAGATAAGGTTTTAATTCACTTTCAGACGATTTTCAAACTTTTCGTTTGGATAAACCACGGAGTTAGAGAGTATAACTCCTAGGAAAAAGTTTCGTTTTTCATTAATATCTTGATAACCTCTGGTCTTAGATACTTGAAACTTGGACTAAATTTATGGGGGGCTATTTCAAGACTATCCACAACATTTCATTAAATTCTGTTAAGCCGTTCTCCCGTGATGGTGAGACAAACGAAAATTTGGTTTTTTGCTAATATGTCAAGAACTATTGATAGTAGAAACTCCAAACATAGACTACATTTTAAGACTATTTCCAGGCTACTCACAAAATTTCATCAAATTCGGTTCAGCCGTTCTCCCGTGATGACGGGATAAACTGACAGACAGACATACAGATTTTTAATGTTATTTATATAGATAAAAGCTGCAAATTTTGTGGTGAACACAAGGACACATGCTCGTATTATAGTAGCTCATGTAATTGCATAGAATCTAGTACTTGACGATTATATTTTTCGAATGATTAGAACACGAATCATCCTTAAATGAATATTTTCATGGCTTATGTCCTATGAAGAACCATCAATTGAGATACCAATAAACAAAAAATTACAAGAGTCCTCACTGAGACATTCGAGTAGATATTTCGATTGCAAATGGTTTTCGTTGCATGGTATAAAAATCGTTTTGTAAAGGGGGTGAAAAGTAAGTACTTTGAATATATTGAAATACAAAGCTTGTACTTTTAGTATGTCACTCTCTCTGTCATTGTGTGGTTGTGCTATTGTCATAAGCTGTAGAAATGTAGTAATATAGTTTTGATTAGATTTAGGGGGTGGAGGGGGAGTAGTCAATTTTTATAAATAAATAAAATACGCTTTCAATCCTTAGAAAAATTAATAGCTGCTTCTTGCTCGGTTCTGAGAAATAACGTCTAAGATAGAGTCACGACAAATAACTATTTAGACTCTATACAAGATTAACTCGTTGGAATAGTACGAACTCCTTAGCTCGAGGTTCGAAGTACGACGAAGATCCCCCAAATGCTCTTTTGGTATATAAACTTAACTCCAGAGAACTCCCGATATGAGTTGACTGAAGCATGAAAAAAAGTTCAACTGAAAAGTTCAACTTCAAGTGAAACTTGGAAAAAACCAAAAAATTAAAACATTCAATAAAGTTATGTAAATAATCATTTCGTATGTAATTTTTCATTAGAAAACTATTTGAATAAACTGTAGAAGTCTAGCATGAACCGTTCTCGAGATATTGCATATTTTAAAATAAATTTATCAAAAAATCACATAAAATTAGGAGTATTATTATCATCATGCTCGTGGATCTAGCTCATTTCATTCATGAGAGAAGACACTTTGGGTAATAGCTTTGTAATTGTATGTCATTTGTCGCTTACCTACTATAAGAATAACTTATTTCTGCATACGCAAGCAATGCTTGACGAAACTTTGGTGACGAATTTGGCGGAATATCGCCAACTTGGTGAGATTTTTAAATGTTGCCAAATTGACGAAAATATCTCCAAATTAATAAGAATGTCACCAAATTGATAAAAATGACGCTAAATCAATGAAAATGAAGCCAAATTAATGATAATTCAATATCTTGGAACGAATTTAAGTATTTACTATAAAAAAATTACTTTGGGTAATGGTTTTGTATTTGAACGCCATTAGTCGTTATAGAATTAGTCTAATATAAGAATATTATTAGTCATTAGTCTAATATAAGAATAACCTATTTCTCTGACCTTAATACTTGCCAAAATTTTAGCGACGAATTTGGAGGGATATTTCCAACTTGGCGAGTTTTTAAATGTCGCCAAATTGATAAAAATGGCGCTAAATCAATGAAATTGACAACTAATTGATGAAAATTCAATATTTTTGAAAGAATAAGAATACTACAAGAATAAGCTATTTCTCCATCTATAACGCTCGACAAAATTCTGGCGACAAATTTTGAGGGCATATCGGCATTTGGCGACTTTTTTAAATGTTGCCAAATTGACAAAACTGGTGCCAAATTGATGAAAATGTCATAAAATGAATAAAAATAACGCTAAATGTGATGCAATGCTTTGGAAATTTTTAATTCCGTCATCCGAATTATCCTCCTCGATAGATGGGCTTTTAATTTTATAAGAAATGCTCTTCTAAATATCACCAACTTGGCGATATTTAGTCCCATATTGACGAAAATATCGTCAAATTTACAAAAATTTCGCCAAGTTATTTTAAATGAAGCCTAATTGCTGAATTTATTATTAAAATATTTAAATATACGTACTATATTGCTTATTGAGGATGGTATCAATATTGATAATTGTTATTTTGTGAGTTGCGTGAAATATATGTTAGTTGGGTACAAAATAGTTTTACATGTTGTCATCCGGAAAAGCATCAAATGTACAATTTAACGTTACAAACACTGTGCCGCGGATTTTTTCATCATTTTTTCACCGTTAAAGGAATAAACTTATTGTATTATATAAGGAAAGTCGTGCTGCCCGCATCAAACTTTTTATCATATTAGATAGTACCAGTGAAAAATTTGAGAACATTTTTATTAACTGAACGTTAATAAATGTAAAAGATCTTTGAATTTTTCTTATCCCAGATTTCTCTAAAAAGAATATTTTTAGAAAAATTTCATATAGTGATATTTATCTTAGTAAAACGACCCAAAATTATCTCATTAAATCTGTTTTGATATTCTCTTCCTCAAGTGACTGGAGAATAACGGTGAAAGCGTTAAGTATCGGTTGGGCTTAACTTCCCGCTTACAGAGAAGCTTATGTAAACATATGGAACATTGACTCTGGTTTAAAATTCAGTTAATCAGTTGAAAGTTATAAAATGAGACAAAAATGCTGTGTATAAAGTGTTATTATAGCAAAAAGGTATTTTAAAACAATGTAATATCTCACTATATTAACATTGAATAACGTAAATAAACCAAATCGTGTCGAACATGTGTATAGGCTCGTTGCCATTCGGAAAACGATAATGACGTGCGTAAATTACTCACACTCGAAATTATCTTTTTGATAACATCCCTCAATCATCTCAAATCTAATTATTTTCTAAAATTAGAACTCAAATTTTTTTGTACATGGTAGCATAAACAGGGGTCTTAGGAAAGTTCTAAAACACCCCAATAACTTTGTAAGGAAATGTCGACGAGTGTACACGTTAGATTTAGCTATAATAATGTGATTATTCCGAGTGAATAAACTTGATGAATTAAATACTTAGAAAACGAACTCGGCACCAAAACGAGACAGATAAAAAAAAGCGAATTACAAAGTTATAGAGCATTATCTAATTAAAAGGTATCGACAGAAATTCGCGTATATGTAAAGCAATTAATAACTGTCGAAAAGTAGTATTACCAGCGCTTGTCACGCCGTGGCACCAGCAATGCTTCTCTCAAAGTACGCGGTAATTTTGAAATAAATAAATAAACACCATTAAAAATGATTCTTTTAAATATTTTTTAGGAGACGCACTTCTTTCTACGCTTAGAGACAACACGACTTTATATCTTTTGAGAAAAACTCAAATATTCATAATCAAAGTATGAAGTACTATTCCAATTCAACCCAAGATATTGATTCTTATATGAACCATTCCAATTTACTTCACTCTAAATTAAACTTCTGTCATAAGGTAAAATTGTCCTTATCAAAATTTACCAGTATAGGACTTACCTATGATGCCGCCACTAAGGGTGGAGCATGTAAGCTCCCGGTTCTCAAGCTCGGACTACGAACACACAAAACATAAAGAAACACACATGCTTAATTGCTCAATTTATTTTAATATTTTACTTAATAGATATCTATTATATCTGGAGTAACTATGCTATAATTAAATCAATTACTAAAAGACACATAATACTGACAATATTACATTAATAGCTATATATATATTTACACACATAATATCTTTGATTTAAATTTCTTAAAAACAGTTTCCTTTAAACAATCGATAAAGAATAGTTCTTATAGTTCAATATTACGAACTCGTTCATATGGTCTACTCATATGAACTGGTAGTCAATTATTTTAATAATCGTTAAAGGTGTGCCTTCCGTGCTAATAGTGACAATTGAAAGTTGGTTACCTTTACTCTTTGTTACGTGCATATTCGTGCCATCTCAATGATGTGGGAAAATCGTTGCACTTCGCGTACTTGCGCAGGCTACCATTCTATTGCTCACAATCTACAGACACTTTTTTCACAAAAACCAAAAACATGATGCTGACTCGTTCGAAAGTTTTAAGACGACTACCAAAAACTTCAGGTGCGTCTAGGACGCTGTCGAAATTGCATCTGTGGAAAGTTCTAGAACATTCTCGCCAAGCTTTTTCTTTTCACATTGTAGTGTTGTTGTTGATTCGTTGAAGTGAAGAAGGGGATGCGCTGCTTATTTATGTTTGTATTGCCATTGGCTCCCTCCGCAGCATTTAAATAGCTCATTAACTAGGTTGGCATCCGCAATTGGAATTTCGAAATGGCTAGGTTGGCATCCGTAATTGGAATATAACATGTAATACAAATATTGTGTTACATGATATCCCCCCTTGCAGAGAGAAAATTTCAGCACACGGTAAACATTGCACTGAATACATATGTGTACACATTGCGGCTACTGTGGAAATGTTGCTTTGATCCACTGCACATATATCTGTCACAGAAATGCAGATCACCGCATGTAAGACACACTATATTGTAACATTGACATACATATATCGGTGCATTACAACCGACATGTCACTAAAATGAAGGCACTCACTGTTCGGAAGATACACCATCGTACTTGGTAACACATATACTGCTGTACATGAAGAAATTATCACTGTTCGGAAGGCACACTATATTGTCACATGGAATTATCACGAGCACGGAAGACACCTTATTGTCACATGGAATTATCATGAGCACGGAAGACACCTTATTGTCACATTGAATTATCATGAGCACGGAAGACACCTTATTGTCACATGGAATTATCATGAGCACGGAAGACACCTTATTGTCACATTGAATTATCATGAGCATGGAAGAATGAGTCACCATCCTGTGACTTAACTTTCAAAGTTCCGGTACTTCAATATTTATATTTTCATTATGTTGCTTCGTACAGTCTATTGTACACTTCAAATGAAGACTATATCATAATTGTTATTTGCATTTCTATTTATATACAATTTCACAACATTACATTAAACTATACACAATTCATTACCTTGATTTCTCATTTTCACAGACGTAAATAATTTTTCGACAATTTTTTAGCTGTATATATTTCTTATTTGTTACAATGAATAACATATTATATATTTTTGTGTGTATAAATCATGACTCTTTTGAACACCATATTTATATCATATTACATCGCGGCATTCAAAATATCAAATATATATACTCATTTCGCAACTCCAAACTACTGTGCATCTCATAATACGCATTTTACATTCCCTCTTCGACTGCCCTTTCGTGTGACACAACTGCGCGTAAGGGAGGGAGAAAAGAAAAAAGAAAAAAATTTCGCTTGACCCGTAGCTTTCCTCTGTTCCTCTCAACGTGTTTCTATGGCAACTGCGAATCTGTTGACCCCCACGGCGAGCTTTGAATGAGTGTCTTCATTGTTTGCAGAGCGCAAACTTACGTAAAAGGGATTTTAACTGCCTTTTGCATGTATCGCTAAAGATTTAATCGTTATCGTGTAACTTTGGCGGTATTTTCTTCTCAAGCGCGGGCTTTTAGACTGTCCGGTGGTGAATGTACGAGCTAACATTGACGCGGGAGGTTTTACGTGTATCCTTTTAAGGAATTTACTTACAGTTATATTTTATGTGTATCATATTATATATTTATTTTACATATGTTGTTATTAATTCTATTTAATTTGATATATATATATTTTTTTTATTATTATTATCTTATGACCTTAACACAGATCTGACTGTTGAATTATTATTTTGATTTCATGTACCTCTAATTTATTGGATTTATTTATCCCTTGTTGCAACAACGCGTGATATATTATTTTATGTGTAGTATTATGAATATACCATGCTTTTGTTATGTTATTGATATAACTGACTTTATGTTCCCGTTTCAGCATAACTTTACATATTTATTTATTTAAATATAATTCTTTCATATTTGATTTTATCTGTTATTTCTTTTTTTTATTTACTGTGATGTCTAATTAATGCAATAATTTATTAACATACTCAATCATTTATCATTTACATACAAATCAATGTGTTTTCCTAATGTATTTTATTTTTTATATACCGGCCGGTATTTTTAAATAACTATAATTGCCTGCAATTATAATTTTAAATTTTGATACATTGATTGTATGCTTACAATAGAACTTTTTTGTATTATTCTCGTACTATGTAGGGGAGATTTTCTCCGATGTTTATTTTTAGCCTGGATATTTATTTTGAAGGTGACTAGCTTTCGCCGTACAATGGCCATATATGGAACTGTTACGCTGACTGTGAAGGCTAGGAAACTACTCTTACTTCTTCAAGTTTATTAATCCATTTATGTAATTAACTTTTATTTTGTTTTCCAGATTGCGTGTTTTTGTAAAAGGTCTGTATACACTATTTATGCAATATATATTTATTAATTTACTAATTATTATTTATATCAGCTGTGACTGTTATTTTTGACTTAAAATTTTATTTATTTATTTATTTATGATTTTGCTTTTATTCTGTCAGCTTTTTATGAGGTATTTGATTAATACTTTTATGATTTTGAATATTATATACTTGCGTTTACCATGTTCCATGACTTTATTTTGAATTTTATTAATTATGTTATACAATTTTTTCAAAACCCGCACAAGAAAAGTGAAAGAGAAAAAAGAAAAAAGAAACGACATCGGGAAGAATATCATTGGAATGTCTACCTTGATTTTAAGCATCTTTCATTGGAAGACTTGTATTTTTGATGCCCACTCTGACTGTTACCACCTTTCGTTTTTAAGCACGACAAATTGCAAGTAAGTGACATTTAATTATCTCTCTCCTTCTTTCTTCTAACACCTTAGTTTATTTTATTTTAGAACATTGAGGGGTATTGTATGTATAATTTATCACTTCTACATATTTTTTCTGATATTTATTGCTCTATTCATAAAATGTATCCATACATAAATGTTTATTTATTACCTATATTTTTATTTTATACTCATATTTACAAAATCCTCATATTTACAAAAAATTATCCTCATATTAATTTTACAAATATGTTATCCTCATATTTATTTTACAAAATATATTATCCTCATATTTGTTTTACAAAAAATATTATCCTCATATTTATTTTACAAAATATATTATCCTCATATTTATTTTACAAAAAATATTATCCTCATATTTATTTTATTTTATAACTGCCCTACGAGTTCGTAGGTCCGAATCTCCCTGCTCTTATCCCCACTTACATAGTATTTGACAATGTCCATTTTTATAACGTAGACTAATTTTTATTTTGTTTGGAAGGGAAAAAACATTTATTTACTATTTTCTTTCACTTCAAAATTTTCCGAGTCTCCGTTTTTATTTTGTTCTCAAAAATTTTAATTTCCTGAAATCATTATTGTATTACATATTATTTATACTTCAGAGATCTTTTTTTTTTTTTTTTTTTACGTCCACTGAATTATTTACTTTACTTATATTTTCTAAGATTAAATTTATTTATTTTACTTATATTTTCATATAAATTATTTATCTTTTATCATTGTCCGTTCATTTATTTAATATCTACTTGCATAAAAGGGACGGGAATCTAGAACTTTTTAATTTTGCCGTACTGCTACTTGATGAAACGCTGATAATTTTAATAAAATGGGCTGGCGCTAATACTTTTACGTTGTACACGTTGGTACTTATTGACAACATTACTGCTAACCAGTCAACCCGCTGATAAACTTTCCTACTGTTCTTTTTTTTGTTGCTGTTGTTGCAGAAAAATCCATGATTTAAAAATTCCTATCCGCTGGACTTGCCTTCCTCCAGACAATTTTTTTGAAGTTTTATTTAATTTTGCGATTTTGTTGACTACCGTGCATTTTGGATAACTATCATGCCTATCCTCACACTAAGTCTTCACTACTACACACTTTCCTCAACACTACAGTTTTCACAATATACCATACATAATATACAATACACAATACATACTAAAATAACCATATACTTTTGCTGCCCTATGTTTTGCACATATTGTGGCACTATGCTATTTGTAACACACTTGTTGTCTATTTACTTATTTATCACTTAATTTTGAAAGTTGCTCTATCTACATAAATTTTCTATTATTATAATTATATTCATTTTCTTTACATTAACCAAAAATATCTATTTGTAGACTACCTTCCAACTTAATTTTTACATTTACTGTAGACTACCAAAATTATTTCAAAATGCTTTCCAATTTAATTTCAAAATATTGTAGGAAACTAATATATTTTATAATACCATCTAATTTAATTTAAAAATCATTATAGACTGCTACACATCTTGTAGAATGCTTTCCAATTAATTTTAATTTTATTGTAGAATCGTAAAAATCAATTATTGCAGAACAACTTCTAAAATTTTCAATAACTATTATCCTACTATTATCCTAGAATACTAAAAAATTATTTTGCAGAATATCATTTGAATTAATTTTAACATTATTGTATAATATTACACATACTGTAAAACTTTTCCAAATTTTATTTTTGAATTCACTGGCTCTACACCTTGTGCTGCATTTATTTGCATACACTTACTATTTATTTCTGCTCTATAATATTTTAATTTTTCCACTTAATTTAGCAGACAATTTTAATTTTTTTTTTACTTTTTATATTATTTTATTTTACTTAACTAATCACTGAACTTGCTAGTCCAAAATTCTGTACATAATGAATCAGCTTAAGTTAATCCTTATTTTTTGTTGATCTAAATTTTGTAATTTTAAAATATTACAGAGAGTTATAGCATTACGCTTTTTACAACATGATTTAAAATTTGCACACACATAATATACTTTTTATACACAATATTTCCAAGATGAAAACACTCTTTACCACAGTTATTCATATACTTTGCATATCCTATCTCTGTATATATTTTTTATACAGCATTTATTTTACTTTACTTCTATTTTTTTTTTTTTTTTTATTACTTGCGTTGATAATTTATTTAAGTACACCCCGTCTATCATTTACACACTAACAGTATATATTTAAAACTCCACTTCAGTATCTTCAGTACTGGCCCGCAATTTTGGCTAAGCTTCCCACACAACAATTTATCTAGCAAAAGCCCGTGGTTCGTTTCCGAACGACACGGCACCAAGTCGATCGGCGCCATGATTTAATACACTGTTATACAATTCTGACTCTATATTAAATATTTATGCTAATACATACATATATATACAATCATATAATACATATTTAAATTATCATTTTCATGCATTTTCTTATCATTCTACTGAGTTATATCTCATTATTAAATTCATTGTTAAATTCAATATTATATTCCACTTATTATTAAATTCACTTTTATATTCAAACTCATTATTAAATTTACTATTATATTCAAACTCATTATTAAATTTACTATTATATTCAAACTTATTATTAAATTTAATTTTGCCTTTTACTTATATTTTTTACTTTGTCTTATGACAATTAATTCTCTCCGAGCTTGACCACATACGGCACCAATTCGCGCGGCGACATCATGTCATAAGGTAAAATTGTCCTTATCAAAATTTACCAGTATAGGACTTACCTATGATGCCGCCACTAAGGGTGGAGCATGTAAGCTCCCGGTTCTCAAGAATTGGAATATAACATGTAATACAAATATTGTGTTACAACTTCCAATAACCTAATACCTAGAGTTCGACGAAGGAATTATGACATTTAACAAATAAACAACTTTATTTACCGCTAGCTTCGCTGGGAACTCAAAACACACACATATCTATATATTACAAATCTATATACAAATTATTTACAACGCTAGTATTACACATTCTACCCGAGACATACTAATCTACAATGAACTTCTACCCTAACCTATTACTAAACTGAGTTTCAGTATGAACCTATGATAATCAAACTACGGCACAATATATATACTCTATATACTCACAAGATTGCAGGCTATAACTCCCGACTTTTTACGCCACTTCCATGGACGTTCAGAACACACACATGGGAGAACTCGGCAGAAAAGCGGATACACAATTCTAAAGTCTGCCCTTCTTATAGATCTGGCCAATCGTGAGTATGCGATTCTGCGGGATGAAAGTTGAAAAGTTTACGACATAAATTAAAATCAGGAAAAGTAGAATAAGAATAAAATGATAATAAATAACAGAATCTTCATAAAAGTCTTTCGACTACATACAACTTAAATTTTTATTCATATCGTAAAAAACTCGGCAAAAATAACTAATTTTAATTTGCAATTTATGGAACATTTTTAACACATATACTTCATTTTTTATTGCATTTTAGCTGTATCGCTTTAGCTCAAAATATATATTTATGTGATCTTCATAATGCATTTGCTATGCTTGTTTAATTAATTTTAATTAAATTAAAATAATTTAATATAGTCCCCCTCATAAATTTTAATGAGCATAAGTAATTTTCTTAACCCCTCCCCCCAGGATTAAATGTGTTTCTTAGCATAAGTGTAATGAGATAAAGTACACAGACTTCTTATGGACAGATTATAACAAGATAATTTAATGCAAGATATTTAATAAGGTAAATTGATTTCGTCCGATACAACAGAAATTCACAAAATTCCGATTCCAGGCTACCAATTCCATGACACTTGTCTGCAGATATCAATCTGGCACTGGAAAGGCAATTTCGAACGAATAAAGCATTTCGCAATGACCTTGAGCATACACTGGAGGAAAATAAAATCCCAACACCAAGAAGAAATTACTTTAGAGGAATTAAATTTAGGCAAAGCAATTGTGTACGTAACATATTTATTTGATTAAAGTTTCAAGGTCACAGGTTAAAGTATGCGCGAGAAGAGCCATTTCAAATGTGAAATGGTGGTACATTAATAACCGCTGTAGTCGCCACAATTTTGAATGCAAGCATGCAAACGTTCATGCATTGTGTCGTACAGGTGCCGTATGTCATTTTGCGGAATGGAGTTCGATGCCTGTAGCACTTGGTCAGTCAAATCAGCAACGGTTAATGCTGGTTGTGGATGACGCTGGATTTGTCTTCCAATAATGTCCCATACGTACTCGATGGGATCTGGTGATCTCGCAGGCCAAGGCAGCATGTCGACATTCTGTAGAGCACGTTGGGTGACAGCAGCGGTATGAGGACGAGTGTTATCCTGTTAGAAAGCACATTCTTGAATACTGCTCATGAATGGCAGCACAATAGGTTCAATCACCAGTTTGATGTACATATTTGCTGTCAAGGTGCTTGGGATAACGACGATGTGCTCCTGCTGTCATAGGAAATGGCTCTCCAGACCATAACTCCTGGTGCTGGTCCAGTGTGTCTACGCCGCAGACAGCTTGGTTCCAAGGGCTCATCTGGCCTCCTTCTTACCAACATACTACCATCACTGGCACCAAGACAGAAACGGCTCTCATCTGGAAATACAACAGATCTCCACTCCGCCCTCCAGTGAACTCCAGCTTGATACCACTGACGTTGCAGATGACAGTGATTCGGAGTTAGTGGTATGAATGCTACAGACAGTCTGGCTCGGAGCTGTCCCTTAAGTAATCGATTTAA